>CM053789.1:389195854-389705854 GCA_028749045.1 Cupressus sempervirens | reverse complement strand
AATCTTTCCCTATTGAATCTCAAACAATATATGTTTGAGAAGGCTCAAAATTTCTCCCATAGAAATTCAAGTAACATAAGTCAAAGAAGGGTCAACATCAGCTACGGGAACTAGTAGGGACAAACTCACAAATATTGCTCAATCTATAAAGAATAAAATTTCACATAAAAATTTAGATCATTTACTTAAATGGATGTGGATAAATTGAGAACACTTGTAGCTACTGTTATACCCTTAAGTCTAACTAAGAAAAGGTCAATGAATAAGATGATAATAGAAATAATGACTAAATTTGATAACATTGAAATATTTGAACAAGCTCAGTTGCTTTAACTTTTTCTTACACAAAACATGTTGCAAGAGGCATTGAAATTATTAGGTGTATACACAAGATCAAAGAAGCAAATATTTTCTAACATGCACATTGATGTGATCGAAAATGTTAAACAAGGTTTGAGAAACCTAGTAAAGAAATCTAGAACTGAAGATACATCCATGGAAAGAAAAGTGATGTTGATGTCTATTGTAAATAAGAATATGACCCAAAATAAACAAATATCTTCAATTTCATTTGAAATGGGTTTTAATAGGAAAACAATGAGAGAATATGTTAAGAGAAGATTAATTCTAGATGACAGTACTATGGAAGGCAATTCAAGAATCATGTGTAGAGCACCTCATTCTGATAGGATTGACGAGAGATTCAAAAATTTAGTTATATTCATTTTGGGTTGATAACACTTGTCCTTCATCAAATAGTAGAGATGTTATCAGTCATAGGATTGCATCTAGTCAATATGAACATCATACAAAATATTGGTTGGACATAACACAACATGAGTTATATGTGTCATTTTGTAGTGAACATCCTAATGTAAAAATTGGGCAAACATTGTTTGAAATATTGAAGCCATACTTTGTGAGGTCAAACAATATGTTTGAAACATGTTGTTTTCATCACCATGTTGAGTTTGATCTCTACTATCAGGTATTTCAAAATGTTGTAGAAGACATATATGGTTTTTACATTGCTCCTCCTACTAGGAAAAGTGAGTTTATATGTTCCATTTTATGTGACAAAATATATGATCTAGTTGGTCAAATAAATTTCATCAAAGGAGTATGTGAAACATGTGGTGAATTGACTCTATTTCCTTTGAAAATTGAAAATAACAATGTAACAAAAAAGGTGAATTGCAAAAGTTACAAGTATGTGAAGAATGAAACAAAGTTGGGGAAAGAGACAAAAATGTTGGAATATGTTAAAGAGGATTTACCTATTGTAACATTTATGGATAGATTTAAGAATTTGTTCAACCTTATATTCATTATGCATTTTTTGCAAAGTGGCAAGCACAATAGTTTTAAACTTTGAGAGATAATTTTCCACTTGAAATGATTGTATCATTCGTTAATTTTGTAGAGAACTATTCATTTGTTCATCAAAAAGGAATTCAGTCATATTATTTCTTTTCTAAGTAGGTTACTAGTATGGTACATGCTTGTTATAGACATGCACAGTTAGATTTGGATGGTGTTCCAAGTACAGTTGAAGCACGAGTCATTAAAATAGAATATCACTTTTATATAAGTGATGATAAAGAACATGACATTCACTATGTAGAACACTGCTTCAATATGTTTTTTCCTTATTTGAAAGAAAGAGACATAAATTTTGATAAACATTATGTTTGGTCTGATGAATATGCCACATAGTTCAAATCAATTAGAACATTTTATGCATTATGTAGATATCATCATAATGAGAATATAAAACACATATGGAGTTTCTTTGAGAGTGGGCATGGAAAAGGTGAACATGATGGTGTTGGAGCTTGCATGAAATGTGCTCTACAAAACTATCAAATGACTTATAAGGGAGTTCATATAAATAATGCACATGATGTTGTTGAATGGTGTAAGATAGATTTTGCATCAAACAAGGTTGGGACATAATCAAGAATGAGTCGATAGGTCCAATATAGATCCTTTTGGGAGATAACAAGTATGGATGTGTATATTTGTTTAAAGTTTATGCAATTAAGTTTTAAAATTGATCTTAATTCATTGAAGCTTAAATTTACTTTTTCTATATTTTTGTAATGAACTTTCTGATGTTAATTAAAAAAAGATGCATGGTTGCAAGAGGATATACAAGACACATTCCTTACATTCTGCCACAAGTATAGATAATCACAATTAGACATTGAAGATAAGAGAATACCCATGTTTTTGTGACAATTGCAATGATGAAGACTATCAAGAATGTATTAATCAAACACGCGGATATACTGGTGCATGGATTTTGGTAATACTTGATGTTACCAGTACATTTGGTAAAGATGATAAAATTTTTGATGATATTTTATTGATTTCTAATGATTATAATCATATCTCTAGATTGGTAAAAGTGGGTAAGTATCATAAAAATTAATCTCAACTTGTTATTTATTTATCAATGAATTGTCTTAAATACTATACATCTATGTATACTTGTTCTGTAGGAGATGTCTTTGTAGTGATTGTTGAGCTTGGAAATCATGAAGTTGTTAGTGATTATTTATTACAATGTACTATAGAGAGGACAAAGTTATATGATCCTAAAGAAAGTGATGAAATATTATTCCCCATAGGTATTATACATACATGTGCATGTACATATATGAATTTATATATATCTAGGTAACTTTATATCTATCAAGTTTTAAAATATTTAAATTTGTGGTGCAAGTTCTATTGTGATATAGGGAACATATTGAACAAAGACAAAATAGTCCAACATGGAATACACTTTGTTGATTATCAACTTGAAAACAAGGTTTTACAATACAACCCCCTGGTTGTTGCCACTAGGCTTTATCTACATCCAGACAAATTTATGAATTTATGTTGCAAGTGGAGACTAGATAGTGAAGATCATGATAAGATATTACATGTTATAAGTGTACATCATGGTTGAACTAGGCTTTGAGATGGTCTAATTTAATTTAAATCATGTTTTAGGACCTTTAAATGTAGACATTTTGTTAATATTAATTGATTTCAAAATAAGAAGGGATGAATGTTATGTTAATTTAATAATGTTATCTTATAGATATTAGTTCTTCTTAAGATTTATTTTATAATAATTTGAATTAATTTAGATTTTTTTGGCTTGATATATCAAATTTCAAAATTTTACATGTATGCACTTTAATAATATTAATTACCATAGATGAATATTTTTAAGAATATTATATTTTGTAAAAGATTTTTAAAATAATGTAATGCTTACCTACTTGCATATTTTTATCCACATAAAACAAATATGTATCTTTAGTTCTACTAACTGATTTAACAATTATAATGGATGAATGTTATATTAATTTAATAATATTATCTTATCTATTACTTCTTTTTAAGATTTAGTTTATAATAATTTGAATTAATTTAAAGTTATTTGGCTTGTGATATCTGATGAGAACTTCTAAATATTTAATTATTGAACTAGGTGAATAGAAATTAACTTGAATATTTTATAATGATTACAAATAAATATAATGTTTTAAATCTATAATCTAGTTCATTTGGGTTAATTTAGTAGTTTTAAGCACCTATATTAATATACTTGCCGTGGAAAATAATTCAACTGCTCAAATAAAATGGGCACATTATTTAAACATAAGCTAGTGATGATAAAAATACAACATTAATTAGATGTAATTAAAAACATTAACTAATGAATTCAATTCAGTCACCCTCTATATTTTTTAATTTTTTTGAATTATAAATTAGGTTCATAGATTGATTTGGAGCTTCTTCATATTTAACTATTGAAGTAGGTAAAGAGAAGTTAATTTGATTATTTTATAATGATCATAAATGAATCCAAAGTTTTAAATATATAATCTAATTCATGAAGAATGTTCTACCAAAATACAAAAATATACATGTACATCTCAAGAATGAACATCAAGGTCTAATATCTATACTGAAATGCATGTATGTGTTAAGAATTAGAATTAGAGTTCTTGGGTTAGTGTTAGGGTTTGATTACGGTTTGAGTTTGAGTTAGGGTTAGATTAGGGTTTGTGTTTGAGTTAGGGTTTGATTTTGGGTTAATGTTAGATTAGGGTTTGAGTAAGGTTTTGATTTTGAGTTAGAGTTAGTTAGAGTTAGGGTTTGGATTAGGATTAGGGTTAAGAATTAGAATTAGAGTTATAGGTTTAGCGTTAGGGTTAGATTAGGGTTTGAATTTGAGTTGGGGTTAGATTAGGGTTTGTGTTTGAGTTAGGGTTTGATTAGGGCTTGATTTTGGGTTAGGGTTAGATTAGGGTTAGGCTTAGTTTAGGGTTAGGGTTGGGGTTAGATTAGGGTTTGTGTTAGTGTTTGAGTTAGAGGAGTTAGTTAGAGTTAGAGTTTGGCTTAGGATTAGGGTTAAGAATTAGAATTAGAGTTTTAGGGTTAACAATAGGGTATAGTTAAATTTTGAGTTCGCAAATTAGTGTTATTGTCATGTAATTACAACTTTATAATTAGTGTTATAGAACTACCTAGGTTATATATAGGGTGAACTTGGGTTAGGGTTAGCGGTAGAATTAGAGATAGGATTATGATTAGGGTTATTGTTGTATTTTAACTTTCCCGCCAAAATTCATAATTCATATTGCCCTTCCCGCCTTTGAAATATCCATAGTCAAATGCTCGTGAAATATTAAAAAATACCAAAGTTTTAAACCTTATGATATTTTTTGTGGCCCGCAAGTTCTCTACTGTCAAATCTGAGGAAGATCTACGGAGGGTGTTGTCTCGCTATGGTGAAGTTGTGTGAGATTTATGTTAGCCACATCATGCCCTGTTGATGTGTGTCGAGTGGGTCCAGTTTGCAGGTCATCCAAGACTCTTTGGCGGGTCGAAAAAGGTTTCACGGTGGGTCGACAAGGTTCCATGGCACCGTGGGCACTATGTCGCTACCCTATGTTGGCCAAAAAATCTTCATAGTGACATAGCGCTCGACAAAAATGTCTGACAGTAGGTAGGTTACATCATCGGAGAAGGTTTTATAGCAGATAGTCAGTTTTCATGGGCCGAAAAGTTCAAAAGGCGGCAAGGCGCCATGTCACCATCAAAAAACCCACGAGTTTTTCAATAGCAACATAGCGTGCGACGAAGAAAGTTTCACAGCGGGCAGGTTACATCACCGAAAAATGTTTGCAATGAGTCGGGAAAATATGTGGTTCATAGGCCAATAGGGAGGTGCCAGGTGTATGAGTCTGAGCATATGTGCTTTACGGCCGTGCAATTTTTAGAGGGAAGGATGTGCAGAGTACGAGGTGATTTTGATCGTCAGATTGAAATTGATCTACAATGGGCACCATCGCGCTATGGAAAAGCTGTGTGAGATTTAAAACAACGACATAGCGCCTGGGCGCCACATGTTCCTCAGTAGGGTCAAGGAAGTACGAACCCTCCAGGTTGGTGCCTTGCCAGACCAAGGTGGTGCTTCATTAGTCTAATGGGGAGCAACCACGTATGCCAGGTCAGAATACAGTCAGCACATGGGACCAGATCTTCAACATCGCCAGTGCAAGAAAAGGTTAACTTCTCTACCGTCAAATCTGCAAAGATCAATGGCAGGTGCCATTGTGCTATGGATAAGTCGCATGAGTTTTATGTTAGCGACATCGTGCCTGGAGGACATGTGTCCTCATGGGTCCAGGGTTGGAGGCGCAGGAAATACAAACAGCGATACGTGGCTGATTTCCATTGATCGATGCACTGAGGAGCAGTATCTATTGCTTGCCATCAGATCTAGGAAAATTGACAAAAGGCACCATGTTGCCATGGTGAAGTTGGGTGATCTTTACCATAGCGACATAATGCCCTTTCACCATGTGGATCAGTGGGGCCAAGTTGCAATAGGGTACGTCAGTCGGGTACTGCCAAGTGTCATTCACGTGTGGTGCGGTTGCTGAGGTGGTGCCAGATATGATGGGCCCTAGGTAAGAACAGTATAGTGGTACAACGAGTCTCCACGATCGTCAGATTTAAGGCAGATCTATGGTCGACGCTATCTCGCCTTTTGAAGTTGCACGAAAGATACCATGGCGACATAGTGCCTTGTTGACACATGTCTCGCTGGCTGGGCTAAAGTTGGTGGTTGATGGCTGGTAGTTAGTGTGATCGCTATAGTTAATGATAACAGTTTGAAGGGTGGTGCGGTTAGTTCAATAAAAGGAGGTCAATCACAGAAAACTTCCCAGGTGGCAGAACAAAAAGAAGTGATTGGCCCGCGTGGCCCAGTTGGCTTGTGAAACTAGGTTGACTCTCTGATCCCCCGTTGATTCATGAACCAAAAAATGAAGGTAATCTATTTTGTTGTGCGATCTAATCTTCATGATCGATCAAAAACCACTAGAAATGAATGCAAAATATAGAGAGACACTCCACTATCATAGTCCATCCATCTATCGGGTCAAAGCGTAGTTATGGCACCATTTTCAGTCCTCTCAGAACACCTGTTGTAACAAAAATTAGATTTTCCTTAGATTCCCATGATTGTCCTCCGCAGGACTTAATGGCAGGTAGCTGCAGGGTCACTTTAGCAGCAAAAAATCTCAGTTATGCCTGAACTATAAAGGTAGATTTTGTAGTTTTTGTGAAGGACCTTCTCTCTAATTTTTTGTTGCTTTTGCTCTGCAATTCTAGTGTAAACTCCCCTGTGCCTCTGAACTGTCTGATTCTCTATTTGTCTCCTTTAGCCATTGGTATTAAGTGCAAGAATTCCTTGCCTGTGCCATTGGTTTGTAGAAATCTGTAATTCGCATGACTGTATCTTTGATGGCCTGTGAGTGATATATAAGTGAATTTTTTCCTTATGTCATTCGTCTTGGTTTTCTGATCTATATGTGGTTATTTGATTAAAATAAGTCTAGATGTGTAATGTCCTTAGTTTCATTCTGGTTCAGTAGCGCATGTAAGGGAAGAGAATTGGTCTGAACACTCTATTTTGGTGTGTCACCTCCTTAGATTAGACTAGGTAGATTTACTTTCGTGCTCTCCTTCTCCCTTTTCCTCTCTAAGAGTAGATAGGTGCACCCTAATAGTAAGAGGAAGCTAACCTTCTCTAGAGACTCAACCTCACAGTTCAAGTCCAATAGCTTGGAGGTTGTTTCCATGTTTCACTAGGTTGTCCTCGCGCATAGGCCTTGGAAAAGGGTGCAAACCTAAGTGACAACAGTTTTTGGCATGCCTCGTGGGATTCATCCTTTAAAGATTTAAAGTCTACTAGTGTCAAGAAGAAGAGTTTTAGAGATTAATGCTGAAGAGGTAGTGTTGGCTTCAATATTTAAGCCTTCAAGAGGCTGATTCTTCAAAGTACTTGGCGACTCTAAACATCAACAAATCTGGTTCCAGTCCAAAGTTGTAGAAATTCATGCCCAGAGCTGAAACAAGGGCATCTTCTAGAGGTAAATTTCAATATCAAGAGATTTCTCTTTCAAATCCTAGAAGAAGGAGGACTATAACTTCATTATCTCTAGATAGGGGTGTAATAATAGTTAATATACCTGTAAGGTCTGTCTCTACTCCTCCTACTATTCGAACTCGGCCTAGATTGCCATGAACACTCATCAATAGAACACTTGTTTACATGGCACAGCCAAGAGTTCATGCTTTTGCCACCTTTAATGGTGGAAGTCCTCTATTGTTAGCCCAAAGACATGATATACCAGTAGCCGCAATAAAAAGTATACTTGATTTTACTGGTGAAGCTTCCATCTCCCCTTTAGAGCATATCCAAGAAGTACCAAATGTTTGTAACATTCATGGTATCACAGAGGATGATGTTTCTGTTTGACTTCTAGCCTCATCTTTAAAAGGAAAAGCATTACAGTGGTATAGAGGCTTAGCTCATGGTTCTATAACTAATTAGAATGGACTAGGAGCAGGGTTATGCAAACATTTTGAGGATAGAACTGAGCATCTGTCACTTTTAGAGTAGCTGACTACTATAAAAAGGGCCCCCCATGAATGTATGACTGATTTTAACTATAGATTTCAAAAGACATGGGATAGAATACCTACTTTGGTGAAACCTACCCCTGGTAATGCCTTCTTGTATTATCTTAGAGCCTTCAACAGTGATATTGCCACTACAATCCAAAGTATGGGAGGAGATACCTTGCCTAATGCTTATGAGATAGCCATAAAAGATTAGAACATCCTGATACAAGGAGGAAAGTTGGCTCCAAGGCCCCCTATGCCTTTCTTTCCTGATGTTCCCAAACACCAACCAGCAATGGCCCCTCTTCCTACAACTTCTACATCACAAGCCCTTACTCTAGTCCCTCAAGCTTCCACATCCTCAAATGGGATAGATGAACTCAAAGAGATGCTCCAAGGTCTAGTGCTGAATACAGATAAAAGAGAGAAGACCCTGGATAAAAAATTGTAAGAGCAGGGGAGTGAGTTGAAGGACCAAGGGAAGAGATTAGAGGATAGTTTCTCTATGATATAAAAAATGAGTAATAAGGTCGTGGCCTTGGAAAGGCAGGAGGCTCAAGGTGGCAAGCCCCCCCAATTGCAATATCAAGCTCCAAATGGTGGTAGGCCTCCTAATCAGTGGAATAGCTCTTTTGATCAGGGTAGGCAAAATAGTCATGCTTCTACTTCAAGCTCAAATCAGAACAGAGCTATAGTCCCTCAAAATAACTTGGCCCAAGATCAAGATTTCTATCCTTCCTACAACTATTCTTATACCTATTGCATGTACTAGAAGGCAAAATCTTATTTGGCCCTAACTGACCAAGAACCTACAGCAAAACTATCATACAAGGAGGATCATCCCAAGGAGGCCTCATATATTCAAGGTCATGATAATTGTTCTTTCATGAATCATCAGATTGGGGAGCATTGTAATGTAAACCAAGATTTCATTGCTTATAACACAAGAAGTAAGAAGAGAGCTATGGAACATGCTGCCCCTCCTTCTCCTAAACAGGCCTCAACTTCAAGTGCTACACCTCATATACAAGCAGAAAATGAACAAACAAGTGCTTCACAATAGAAAAGGCGGGATTCTAGAAAGAAAGATGTAGGTGATCCTTATGTTACCCCATCTCAGCCTCTTATAAGTGCAGCTCCCAAAGTTTCTATCAAAGCTCCTAATACACCTTTCAGTGTGGTAGAGAAAATGAAGAAGACCAATGTGAATATTTCTATGTGGGATGCTGTTGCTACCATACCAATGCAGAAGAGGATGCTGCAGCAAGAATTAGAGAAGATTGAACCCAAGGATTAGTCATCTACCATGGAGAGTGTCACAAGCCTAGTACAACCAGTAGGGGAGGTGGAGACAAATAAAAAGGTTAGACCTCCTCCATTCTATGTTTCTCTGATTATAGGGGGCAAATTAGTCCACAATTGCATGATAGATTCAGGGGCTAGTAGCTCGGTAATGCCTAGGTGTGTTGCTGATTCTTTAGGAATGAAATATGCGCCCATTGTTAGGGATGTGTTACAATTAGATGGTAGTACTGTCAAAACTGTAGGTATCCTTAGGAATGTGGAGATGGCCCTACATGCATGCCCTTGTTGCACTGTGATTCAGGACATATCTGTTGCTAAAGTCAAGCCCTATTTTGCTATCTGTCTTTCAAGAGACTTCACTACTCAAATTGGTGGATTCATATCTGCTGATTGGTCATATATGTCATTTAAGACCATATATGGAGCCAATGCTTCAATTAGAGCAGAACCTCGAGCCCTTCATCACACTAAATCTTACAACCCCAATCCCATCAACATGAATTGCCCTATTCTAGAGATGGATGAAAATGACATAGTAAATGAGCCTGCCACTTACATAGCAGAGATTCTTGATTTCTTCTTGGATGAGTGAGAAAATGCATATTATTTTGAGCCTATGTTAGAGACTCTTTAGACAGGCCTTAGTACATATTGCATAATAGAGAAAGATGCTCAAGTTCCTGATCTGATTGGGACTAATGATGATATGAATGGAACATGGATTATGTACTTTGATGGCTCAAGGAATAGAAATGGATCAAGGGCTAGTGTTATGTTGATCTCTCCTACACAAATAAGATACTACTTCTCCTTTAGGCTCCAATTCAGTTGCACCAATAATGTGGCCAAGTATGAGTCTTTGATTCAAGGTCTCTTACTTGCCCAAAAGAGAGGAATTCAAGCCTTGAGAGTATATGGGGATAGTGAGTTGGTAGTTAACCAAGTGAGAAACTAGAATATCACCAAAAATGGCCTGATCAAGTCTTACAAACATAGAGTCTGGGATTTTCTTGAGGGCTTCAATGCATTTAATATTCAGAGCATTCCTAGAAAAGAAAATAGACATGCTGATAGACTTGCAGTAGTGGGTGCAGCTTATGATGTACCAGGGAATCTTGAGGAAGAAAAGAAGCAACAAATAAAGGTGGTAGTGAGGCTTGCCATCCCTGACAACAACACTCATTGGTAGGTGTTTGATTCTGATGAGCAAATTGTGAGTTTCTTGCAGAATGAGGCAGAATTCTCAAATAGAAACCAGTCAAGACTGCGAGATCAGTATGGTGATCAAATCATTCATCTTAGTTCTAACAAGTTGCCCAAGGGCCTCATTACCTTGGAGAGTGTCTTTAATCCTGATGATCAAACAAGAGGCAAAGGGATGAATCTAGCTACAGAAAAGGATGATCATGCCCCAGTTACAATTGCTAATGGAAAATCTCTGAATATGGGGAAGGTATGTTCTGAAACTGGGCAAGAAAACTTCATTCAGTTATGTCAAGAATTTAATGATGTATTTGCTTGGACATATGATGATTTAAAAGGATTTGACCCTAGTTTTTTTTAGCATACCATAGATTTAATTGATAGGGCCAAACCAATAAGGAAAAAATAGAGGTCAATGAATCCTAAGATTGAACCTCTAATGAGAAAAGAACTATCCAAGTTAATAGAGGCTAATATAATATTTCCTATCAAACACTCATCATGGGTAGCTAATCTAGTCCCTGTAAGGAAGAAGAATGGAGAAATCAGACTATGTGTGGACTTTAGGGATCTTAATCAGGCTTCTCTTAAAGATCACCATCCTCTCCCTTCCATGGAGCAGATTCTGTCGAAGGTCAGTGGTTCAAGGAGATTCTCTTTTCTTGATGGATTCTCTGGTTATAACTAGGTGTTGGTTAAAGAATCTGACAGATATAAGACAACATTTACTACTAAATGGGGCACCTATGCTTATTGCAAGATGCCATTTGGGCTAACAAATGCAGGTGCCACATTTCAAAAGGCAATGGAGATGGCCTTTAAAAAATTAATTGACAAGTTTGTCTTAGTATACCTTGATGATATAACTGTATATTCAAAAAATGTTGAAGATCATTTTGATCATCTAAGTCAGGTATTTCTAAGATGTAGAGAGTTTGGGGTGTCCCTTAACCCAGCCAAGTGTGTCTTTGCTACAAGCCAAGGAAAATAATTGGGACACATTGTATCTAAGGATGGGCTGACCATTGATCCAGAAAGAACAAAGGCAATACTTGCCCTTCCTCTTCCTGAACACAAGAAGGGGCTGCAAAGTTTCCTTGGTAGAATAAATTCTGTAAGAAGGTTTATTCCTAATCTTGCTACCATGGTGAAACCTCTTACAACTATGCTTAAGAAAGGTACAATCTTCTCATGGGCCAAGGAAGGGAAGGAGAGTTTTGAAGAAATCAAGGTAGCCATAGCCTAAGCCCCTACTCTCATGAATCCAAATTTTCAGAAAGATTTAATCCTCTACACTCTAGGTGGTGAGTCAACTATCTCTGTTGTCTTGACTCAAACAAATGACAAGGATGAGGAGCAGCCCATAGCCTTCTTTAGTGAAGCGCTCAAGGAATATGAAGATAAGTACAACTTTGTTGAGAAGCAGGCCCTTGCAGTCATCAGAGCCTTGAAGAAATTCAAGCACCTCTTATCCCACAATTGGATCTATTTTTTGGTGCCCCATGACAGTGTAAAGGACTTCCTGTTAAGCAAGGATATCAGTGAAAAGAGAGCTGGATGGATCACTGGGGTAATGGAATATGATGTTGATATTTAGATTACCAAGCTGGTGAGAGGGAGAGGATTGTTCAAAGAAATGTTATAAGGCCAGGATTCTGACGAAGAGGCTGCTATGGTAATAAAAGAGCAGCAGGAGGAAGGACATGTTAATGGTCCAAGGAGCTGGATAAATGATATGAAGAACTTCTTATCAGGGAATGGATACCCTCAAAGATTGGACAGGGCTAAAAGAAGACAATATAGATTGTAGTCCATTCCCTATGTTGTGATTGATGGTATCCTATTCAGGAGGGATTTTAATGGGACCCTATTGAGATGCGTTGAAGAGGATCAGGCTAAGAGGATGATTAAGGAACTTCATGATGGCCCTAATGGTGGCCATTTCTCTGCAAGAACAACTGCCATGAAGATCATGAGGGCTGATTATTATTAGCCATCTCTGTTCCATGATTGTTATGGATATGTGAGAAAATGTGAGAAGTGTGCTTTCTTTTCAGGAAAATAGAGGCTTGTAGCTCTCCCCCTTCATCCTATTCAGGTGGATCAACCCTTTTCCCAGTGGGGATTGGATTTTATAGGCCCCATTAATCCTTCATCTAGTGCAGGTCATAAATGGATTTTGGCTGCTACTTATTATTTCACTAGATTGATAGAGGCAGTTGCCTTGAAGGATGCTACAGAACCATCGGTTGTTGAATTCCTTGATGGGATTGCATCTAGGTTTGGTGCTCATCTATTATAATCTCGGACAATGCTAAGTCTTTTGTTGGAACCTAGATTTGTGCATGGGCAATGAATCACAATATCTACCTGAGCACATCATCAAATTACTATCCCCAGGGTAATGGTTTGGCTGAGTCTTCCAACAAGAATCTGATCACAATCATGAAGAGGATAATAGAAGACAATCAAAGGGTCTGGCATAAGAAATTAAGGATTGCTTTGTGGGCTGATAGGATAACACCAAAGAGATCTGTTGGGAATTCACCTTTTGTGCTGGTATATGGTAGGGAGGCCAAACTCCCAATTTCATTAGACTTCCCATCTTTGGAGTTGGCTCATCAGCTGGAATTGATTAAAGATAATGCCATGTCAATAAGAATGGCAGAGTTGATTGAACTAGAAGAAAAGAGAAATAAAGCTATGCAAACCCTAGGGACACATCAGCAACAGATGAAGAGGAATTTTGATAAGAAAACTAGGGTCAAGACCTTTAGAGAAGGAGATTTAGTTCTAAAGTGGGATGCAGATAGGGCGAAACCAGGAAGACATTCCAAATTTGATGCACTATGGAGTGGCCCCTATCTGGTTGCTAGTTGTAAGCAGGCTAATGCATTTCAGTTGAGCAGGCCAAATGGTGAAATTTTGCCCATTCTAGTCAATGGGATCTATCTGAAGCCCTGTTTCTAAAAATTTGGGAATCCATGTACATAAGTAGTTTAGTTTCTTTTCTGTTGTTTCCTGCTTTTCAAGAAGTGTGTGGGCATAGCCACCTCCTTGTGAGGTAGCGGATTTTGAGGTGTCTCAGGTTGCAAAGGAAGTTCTTTTTTTTTTTTCTAGTTGTAGAAGCAAAGCTAGGGTTTTCAATGTTTTGATCTCCTCACAGATGGGTTAGGGTTTTGCAGTTCTCAGGTTCATACTTTTTAGACCCTATGGCCCAATGGATTGTTTACAGGTACTAGTCATGCATCGAGCAGGCTCATGCCCCCTGTGAGTCGCCAGAAATGTTGTATTTTAACTTTCCCACCAAAATTCGTAATTTATATTGCCCTTCCCACCTTTGAAATATCCATAGTCAAATACCTGTGAAATATTAAAAAATACCAAAGTTTTAAACCTTATGATATTTTTTGCAGCCCGTGAGATTTATGTTAGCAACATCGTGCCCTGTTGACGTGTGTCCAATGGGTCCAGTTTAAAGGTCGTCCAAGACTCTTTGGCGGGTCGAAAAAGGTTTCACGGTGGGTCGAAAAGGTTCCACGGCACTGTGGGCACTATGTCGCTATCGTGTGTTGGTAAAAAAATCTTCATAGTGACATAGTGCCCGACGAAAATGTCTGACGGCAGGCAGGTTGCATCACCAGAGAAGGTTTTACGGCAGACAGTCAGTTTTCATGGGCTGGAAAGTTCAAAAGGCGGCACGGTGCCATGTTTCCATCAGAAAACCCATGAGTTTTTTGATAGCGACATAGCGCCCGATGGAGAAAGTTTCATGGCGGGCAGGTTACGTCACCAAAAAATGTTTGCGGTGGGCTGGGCGAATACATGGTTCACAGGCCAATAAGGAGGTGCCAGGTGTATGAGTCTGAGCATATGTGGTTTAGGGGCCCAGCGATTTTCAGAGGGAAGGATGTGCAGAGTACGAGGTGATTCTAATCATCAGATTGAAATTAATCTACGATGGGTGCCATCGCACTATGGAAAAGTTGCGCGAGATTTACAACAGCGATATAGCGCCTAGGTGCCATGTGTCCCTCAGTAGGGTCAAGGCTGTATGGACCCTCCAGGTTGGTGCCTTGTCAAACCAAGGTGGTGCTTCATTAGTCCAATGGGGAGTAGCCACGTATGCCAGGTCAGAATACAGTCAGCGCATGGGACCAGATTTTCAACGTCGCCAATGCAAGAAAAGGTTAACTTCTCTACCGTTAGATCTGCAGAGATCAACGGAAGGCACCATCGCACTATGGATAAGCCGCACAAGTTTTATGTTAGCGCCATCGTGCCTGGAGGACACGTTTCCTCGTGGGTCCAGGGTCAGAGGTGTAGGAAATAAAGATAGCGATACGTGGTCGGTTTCCATTGATCGATGCACTGAGGAGTAGTATCTATTGCTTGCTGTCAGATCAAGGAAAATCGATGGAAGGTGCCATGTCATGGTGAAGTTGTGCGATCTTTACCATAGCGACATGACACCCTTTCGCCACATGGATCAGTGGGGCCAAGTTGCAACAGGGTATGTCAGTCAGGTACTACCAGGTGTCATTCGAGTGTGGTGCAGTTGTTGAGTTGGTGCTAGATATGATGGGCCCGGGGTAAGAATAGTATAGTGGTACAACGAGTCTCCACGATCGTCAGATTTAAGGCAGATCGACGGTCGGCGCTATCTCGCCTTCCGAAGTTGCAGGATAGATACCATGGCGAGACAGTGCCTTGTTGACACATGTCTCACTGGCTGGGCTAAAGTTGGCAGTTGATGACTGGCAGTTAGTGTGATCGCTATAGTTAACGATAACAGTTTGAAAGGTGGCGCAGTTAGTTCAATAAAAGGAGGTCAACCACAAAGGACTTCCCAGGTGGCAAAATGAAATGAAGTGATTGGCCCACCTGGCCCAATTGGCTTGTGAAACTAGGTTGACTCTCTGACCCCCTGCTGATTCATGAACCAGAAAATGAAGGTGACCTATTTTGTTGTGCGATCTGATCTTCATGATCGATCAAAAACCACCAAAAATGAATGCAAAATATAGAGACACTCCATCATCTCAGTCGATCCATCTACCGAGTTAGAGAATAGTTATGGTGCCATTTTCAGTCCTCTTAGAACACCTATGGCAACAAAAATTAGATTTTCCTCAGATTCCCATGATTGTCCTCTGCAGGACTTAATGGCAGGTAGCTGCAGGGTCACTTCAGCAGCAAAAAATCTCAGTTATGCCTGAACTATAAAGGCAAATTTTGTAGTTTTAGTGAAGGACCTTTTCTCTAATTTTTTGGTGATTTTTCTCTGCAATTCTAGTGTAAACTCCCCTATGCCTCTGAACTGTCTGATTCTCTATTTGTCTCCTTTAGCCATTGGTATTAAGTGCAAGAATTCTTTGCCTATGCCATTGTTTTGTGGAAATCTGTAATTTGCATGACTGTATCTCTGCTGGCCTGTGAATGATATATAAGTGAGTTTCTTCCTTGTGTCATTCATCTTGGTTTTCTGATCTGTATGTGGTTATTTGATTAAAGCAAGTCTAGATGTGTAATATCCTTAGTTTCATCATGGTTTAGTAGTGCATGTATGGGCAGAGAATTGGTCCAAACACTCTATTTTGGTGCATCACCTTCTTAGATTAGACTAGGTAGATTTTCTTTCATGCTCTCCTTCTCCCTTTTCCTCTCCAAGAGTAGATAGGTGCGCCCTGATAGTAAGAGGATGTCGGCCTTCTCCAGAGACTCAACCTTGCAGTTCAAGTCCCATAGCTTGGAGGTTGTTTCCATGTTTCACTAGGTTGTCCTCGCGCATAGGCCTTGGACAAGAGTGCAAACCTAAGTGACAATAGTTATGATTAGAGATAGAGTTAGGACTAGCGTTCAAATTAGGGTAAAGTGTTATGTAGTTAGGGTTTAAGTTTGAGTTAGAATTTGAGTTAGGGTTAGGGTTAAAATTAGAGTTAAGTATAGGGTTAGATTAGGGTTTGAGTTTGAGTTAGGATTAGAATAGGGTTTGAGTTTGAAATAGGGTTAGATTAGGGATTGAGTTTGGGTTAGGGTTAGATTAGGGTGTGATATAGATTTTGAGTTAGAGTTAGAGTTAGTTAGAATTAGGGTTTGGCTTAGTGTTAGGGTTAAGAATTAGAATTAGAGTTCTAGAGTTAACAATAAGGGTATAGTTAATGTTTAGGTGAGAAAATTAGGTTTATTGTTATGTAATTACAACTTTATAATTAGGTTTATAGAACTACCTAGGCTATATATAGGTTGAAAACTTGTACCTGAGCACTACTAGGTGTCTCAATAGAATCCTCTCTTCGACATACATGCCCTAACCCAACATTAAATGTAATAATGAGCTTAGCGACCTCTGCCTACACAATTTATTTAATTTATTATAATTTTTAACATCGATCTAAACTATTTTTAAATTTCATATATTTAAATTTTAAAATATTAGACATGTATCTAGGTTTTAGAAGTTGGAGGATATCATAAAATTCCATCATATCATCTATCGATGCACCTCTAGTACTAGTGTCAACATCCCATCCTAATAGACTAGCAACATTTGTTAAAGCTCCAACACCTACTAAATTACCCTCAACACCACAATCTCCAACTGGTGGTAATAAGAAGTGAAGTGGTGTGTGTAACTAGCTAGGTAATGGTGTAGAATCAGTGTCAGGTTGGAATAACATCTCCATGCATGATGAAAATCCCATGCTCTAACTAGTATCAATCTCAGATAACCCTCGTAACTGCTCACTAAAATCATCAAAGCCCTCAGCTGTGATCCTAACATCTCCAACCTGTATGCCTAAGTCATTTGTTTAGTGTCATGAGCCTAGTGTAGATTGTTATGAGCTATGTTGTGTGGTGACTATCATTGGTGTGGTTTGTGCCTATGGAACTATGGAGTTTTTATGTAGTCTAATGTTGTACATCACTGAGTGAACTAGTATCCCCTATGTATGATAAATATAACTAACACCCTACAATAGGTCCTCCAAAAAATACACCTAGTACTTGTATTCCATCAGCTCTATATTCCTCATTTAGGGAAGTGTCTGAAGTGGTACTCATTGCCTTCAAAGATGCTTGACTTGGATGACTCCATTGAGACTAAATATAATGACCAAGAGAGTTAGATGTGATACTAGTAGCCGCAAATGCAATGTGCCTAATATTGTCAATTTCGTCCCTCTAGGAATCAATCACAACTCTATCAGCAATAGGAGCTAGTGCTAGAGTCATTGGCGGAAGTTTCTACCCAAAAAATTATCTGACATCTAGAGGTGGCAAATGTTGTGCGCTGTGATACTAGTCACGATTTATGATTCGAGCATGCCCTTGTCCACAATAATGTGGAATATATAAGTAGTTTCCATTGAGCCCCATGTGGAACTCAGTGTATAACTTTTGTGTAAAATAAAGAGGTATCTAATCATTATTCTAATAATGACCATGCATGGCTAAGAAATGAGGATAGATCATACTAGAAAAAATAGGATCTATGCAACATGTCACTCGATAGCCCCTGACACTTCCTTAGGTACACTCATATAATGGAAACAAATATTGTTTGATAAAATCTTTGGGGGCCACCCTCTTGATGTCATCAAAAGATGCATCTCCTAAAATCTCATCTCTAAGCTCCCTAGATATGGCAGCTAATACATTAGGGGTAAATGAATGATGTGCTCTAAATCTAGTAGTCAGATCTTATAAACTCCTATATATAGTCCCCAATATCTATCTCTATAAACCATCATCGGAGGACAACATAGACTACTCTAATCTAATAACCTTCCACACAGAAAATGCAAATAGTGCATCAATATTAATGCATGGAGGTGTCACAATAGGATCTATAGTAGGAGTTGCACCAAGAGCCACACCAAAACTGCAATAGTAGCCGCACCAGGAGCTGTAGCACAAGTCCCAACACGATCCACACCATGAGCCCCACTACAAGCTGCACCATGAACTCCGCCATGAGTGACACCATGAGAAACATCACAAACTACACCGTTGGCCACAACAAGAACCACAATAGGAGCTGCAATAGTAGCCACAATATGAGTTGCAACAAGAGCCACAATAGGTGTTGCAATAGTAGGAGTCACAATAGGAGCCTCATCACCCTAAAGTTGATTAGTAAGTTGATTGTGTGAAATCATATGTACAATGCTTGAGCTAATATATATTGTAAATACACATATACATACATGTAGTCTAGTACACAAATTTATATTTAAAAGATACAAATCATACATCATCTAATCTACACATCAATTTATCATACATGAGAAAGAGAGCTCATTAGGGTTATGGTTTGAGTTAGATTAGGGTTAGAGTTAGGATTAGATTAGGGTTTGAGTTAGAGTTAGAATTAGAGTTAGAGTTAGGGTTATAGATAGAGTTAGGGTTAGGGTTTGTGTTAAATTAGGGTTTGAGTTAGGGTTAGAGTTAGAGTTAGAGTTAGTTAGAGTTAGGGTTTTGCTTAAGGTTAGAGTTAAGAATTAGAATTAGAGTTCTAGGGCTAGGGTTGGATTAGGGGTAGATTAGGGTTTGAGTGTAGGTTAGGGTTAGATTAGGGTTAGAGTTAGGGTTAGAGTTTGTGTTTGAGTTAGTTAGAGTTAGGGTTACTATTATAGATATAGTCAAGGTTAGGGTTAGGGTTAGGGTTAGATTAGGGTTTGAGTTAGGGTTTTGAGTTTGAGTTCTAGAGCTAGAGTTAGAGTTAGGGTTTGGCTTAGGGTTTGGCTTAGGGTTAAGAATTAAAATTATATTTCTAGGGTTAATAATAGGGTTATAGTTAAAGTTTGGGTTATCTTTATGGTTAGGGTTACAATTATAGTTATATAATTAAGGTTCAAGTTAGAGTTAGAGCTAGTTAGGGTTCAACCTATCTAGTTAGAGTTAGAGTTATAAAATTAAGATTATAATTAGGGTTACAAAACTAGGGTTATATATAGCCTATTAGGGTTAGGGTTAGGGTTATGGGTGGAATTAGAGTTAGGGTTAGGGTTAGAGTTACATTAGGGTCAGAGTTAGGGTTTTATTTTGAGTTAGAGTTAGTTACAGTTAGGGTTTGGATTAGGATTAGCGTTAAGAATTAAAATTAGAGTTCTAGGGTTAGTGTTAGGGTTAGATTATGGTTTGAGTTTGAGTTAGGGTTAGATTAGGGTTTGTGTTTGAGTTAGGGTTAGATTAGGGTTTAATTTTGGGTTAGGGTTGGATTAGGGTTAGGGTTGGTGTTAGAATAGGGTTTGAGTTAGGCTTTGATTCTGAGTTAGAGTTAGTTAGAGTTAGGGTTTGGATTAGGCTTAGGGTTAATAATTAGAATTAGAGTTCTAGGTTTAGCTTTAGGGTTAAACTAGGGTTTGATTTTGAGTTAGGGTTAGATTAGGGTTTATGTTTGAGTTAGGGTTTGGTTAGGGCTTTATTTTGGGTTAGGGTTAGGGTTGGGGTTAGATTAGTGTTTGAGTTACGGTTACAGTTAGAGTTAGAGTTAGTTAGAGTTAGGGTTTGGCTTAGGGTTAGGGTTAAGAATTAGAATTAGAGTTTTAGGGTTAACAATAGGGTATAGTTAAATTTTGGGTTTGCAAATTAGTGTTATTGTTATGTAATTACAACTTTATAATTAGTGTTGCAAAATTACTTGGGTTATATATAGGGTGAACTTGGGTTAGGGTTAGTAGTGGAATTAGAGATAGGATTATGATTAGGGTTATGATTAGAGATAGAGTTAGGACTATGGTTAGAATTAGGTTTAAGGGTTATGTAGTGAGGGTTTGAGTTTGAGTTAGAATTAGAGTTAGGGTTAGGGTTAAAATTAGAGTTAAGTATAGGATTAGATTAGGGTGGGAGATAGGGTTTGAGTTAGAGTTCAAGTTAGTTAGAATTAGGGTTTGGCTTAGTGTTAGGGTTAAGAATTAGAATTGGAGTTCTAGAGTTAATAATAAGGGTATAGTTAATGTTTAGGTTAGCAAATTAGGGTTATTGTTATGTAATTACAACTTTATAATTAGGGTTATAGAACTACCTAGGCTATATATAGGTTGAACTAGGGTTAGGGTTAGCGACAGAATTAGAGATAAGATTACAATTAGGGTTACAATTAGAGATAAAGTTAGGACTAGGGTTAGTGTTAGGATTATCTGGTTAGAGTTTTAATATTTCCTAATGTTTTTATAATATTTTCTTCTTCTTTTTTCTTTTTTTTCTAATAACACTAAAATTTTTGAAATTTGTTTCATAATTTGTTATACTAATAGTTTTCTAATATTAGTGATTAATATTTTTTTATTTATTGTAATATTTTTGTAATATTTTATATTATATCTACAATAATTTTTAAAAGTCTTTTTTAGTATTTTTAAAAATATTTTGTAATGTTTTTCTAATATTTTCTAATGATTTTTGTAATATTTTCTAATGTATTTTCTAATATTTTTCTAATATTCGAGATTAAAAGTTTTAAACTATTTTCTAATGTTTTTCTAACATTCTAGACTATTGTTCTTTTAATATTTTGTAATGTTTTTCTAATATTTTCTAATATTCTATAATAATGTTTTTAAATATTTTGTAATGTTTTTCTAATATTTTGAATATCCTATAATAATGATTTTTTAATATTTTCTATTTTTTTCTAATATTTTCTAATGTTTTTTCTAATATTTTTCTTTTTCTAATATTCTAGATTAACATTGTTTTAATATCTTGTAATGTTTTTCTAATATTTTCTAAAATTTATCTAATTAACACTAATTATATATATATATATATATAGTTGGATCGATAAATGGCGAAAGCCTAGATCAATTATTATTATTTATTGTAATTAATCATTTTTATGTGTTAAGCAAATTTGAACCCAAGACCTCCCACATGAGAGGCTCCCAAGTTACCATTGTGTTGTAGGCTATTGCCTAATTTTTTCTAAATTTGTTTCCTAATCTTAAATTAATATTTTTCTATATTTTTCTATTTTTTGTAAAAAAAAATTCTAATTAACAAAAAATAAGTACAAACAAAAAATTAATATAATTAACTAACATTAATAAGAAATTAAAATATTAAATTATGAAATATTCTTTGAAAACAGAAAGAAACATTAAAAAAATTCAAATAATCACATATAAACATACTTGAAATAGCATAGTGACCAAAATCTGGAGTAAAATGATGCAAAATGGCATAACTCTCTTAGCACTCTAATACATTCACTCCAACATCCAAAAAAATATACCACTCTATAAAAATGAATAGTAAAAATGGAAAACATGAGTTCTAAACCATAAATTATTGTAAAATTATGCTCACATGAACATGACCTATTTTACACAAATATGTTCACACAAGCATATCATTCTAATATGTTTGTACAAGCATAATAGATATGTTTGTGTGGACATATACAAAACAAAAATTTCTTTTTTTCCAATATTTTTGAATTTCTTCATGCCACAAAAGTGGCACCCACTATTGTGGGATCACCCTGTAGTGAATTGTACTAATGTGGTGTGGATCAAATAGTTACTCAAAGGTATGAAAGAGGAAATCAATGAAACTATGATAATATACTCTAACAATACAAGTGTTATAAACCTTTCTAAAAATCTTGTGATGCATACAAAGACAAAGAACATAGCAATCAAGTATCATTATTTGAGAGAATTGATTTAGGATATAAATTGAGAATGGAATATGTCAATACTGAGGAGCATATACCCAATTATTCACAAAGGCTTTACTAAGGATGCGCATGAATTTCTAATAGGTAAGCTAGGGTTAATACCCCTATCTCGGGCTACTTGAAAGAGTTAGAGTAGTTCCTAGCATGAACTGAATTAAATGTCATATTTTACAATTTGGTGTAATGGATCTTACTTTAGGATCTACCTAAAGTAATAAGCATGCTAAAATAAAAGATTTACAGTCACAAGTAAGGTGACATAGGGAGAACTTGAATTGATAATATCTACATGTTGAGATAAAAAGTCTTTGGCATTGTTGTCAAAGAGGGAGATATACATTGGTATCTACATGGAAATATTAAGAGAAAGAGGTAAAAATACATGTAAGATAGAAAGAGGTTGTATATGCTAATAGAATTTAGGAAGAGATACATTGAAGAGGATTGAAAAAACTTACATTACCCTATATAGAGGAAGGACACATACTGATAGAGTGAGAGTTTCAAAGGTATAAAGTTTCTTTTTGGTATTGTTTTGCTATCAATGCCAAAGAGGGAGATTGTTGGAAAGAGATTGTTTGTAATGTGGAACCTATCATGCAACAATCATTATTTTGTCAATGATGTCAAACCTGCCACTTGTTGGTAAAAAAAATTCCTTGCGGTCTAAATTATATCATTTGATTGATTGATGAAGAGGATTTGAAAAGATAGGATAAAAAGAGTACATAGAGATAGGTTGTGTTATATGGAATATACAATGAGAACTAAGACAAAGTAAGACATTGATGATATGATGTATTGTTGATCTACTTAAGGCTAAAGTGAATGGTTACTTAAGAAAAGTCAAGAAGAAGTGTTTACACAAAAGTGTCTTCCAAGCTTGGCCGAGCAAATAGTGGAAGCCAAGAAAATTTAGTGAAGGTTGAGCAGAACTCAGCATGTGTCGAGTATCATAAAATTAGTAGGTGCTAAGTGTCAGTAATATACAATAAGTTCTAAGCATTAGGGAAATAACAATGCTAACCGAGCAAGGAAGACTTAGTTTATGTTGAGCAACCCATTGTTAGCCAAGCAACATAAAACTATTATTGTCGAGTGAACAGTGTGGATGCCAAGTGACAAAAAAAATAGTTTAATTAAATATTTGATGAATCTTAGTCAAGAAAGTTGATTCCTTGAATTGTGTGAAGCATGATGAAGATAAGTATGATGAGATGGTGGTAGAACATTAAAGATAAACCATTTTAAAGTGAATCTAAGAAAGATTATAATAGAAATTTCTAGAGGGAAGCTAATAGAAAGAGGGAGGATTCGATGAATTTGACCTAATCCTAAGATGGATGATTGTGATTAAGAAAAAGAAAAGATCACAATTCTCTTTATGAGGGGATACGAGGCTAGAAGAAAATGAGAGCATAAGTGATGAAGAAGAAGAAGAAGAAGAAGAAGCTAGAGGTGTTGGTTCATATGGTGGATGAAGGGATAAATCTACAATTGCCATAATGAGAAAGAAGGATTAAGGAGTTGAAGGTTTGAAAGGTGAACAAGCAATTAGAGATCAAGAGTATGAATGCCTAGCAGAATGGAGGACTAAACTAAAAGTTTATAATTTGCAAGTGAGTTGTGCTTTGCTATCAAATTAATTCCTATTGCTACTTTCTAACCATTGTATTAGTTTGGATAAATCCTTTGGATTAAGGTTGACCTAATAGTCATTTGTAAATCCTTTAATTGGGTGAAATTCTAATGAAACATTCTAAAGTCATCTAATAAGGCTCACTTCTAATAGGCTTATTGAAATATTTTAATCAAAGTGACATTTAATTGTGTGCATTGCAACCTTTAATAGGGTTTCCTCCTCACAAGACTCACTTAAGAAGAGTGAAAATTAGTAGCATGTTAATGGTGGTTTCTCCCAAATTGAGTTTCCATGGTAAATCCTTGTGTCAAATTGTTTGAATAATTTTATGGTGTTTCATCTCTACATTACTGCAAAGTTATTTTTACCTAGGATAGTAATCTACCAAGTTATGGAGTTATTGGAAGATCTAGTTAATGCATGCTCTTATATGTTTTGTGAGAACGAATTCACACACCCCCCCCCCAGTTATTCTAAATATTCCAAAAATTTCATAGCTAGCTTAACAATACCTTTTTCATCCAATTTTAGGGGGCTGACATTAAGTGGTAAGTTATCATGCCAAATAGTTATGATCTCAATTGTGTTCTCTACAGATTTCTCTCAAAGAAGATTTTGGTAAGACTTGGGGTTAAATTGTCAAGTATGCCTAGGGATAGCACATTAATGACATCCCTAAGAGGATTTATTTTCATTATGTTGGTAATTCAAAAAATTGTAACTTTAACAAAGAACCTTTTTTTTAAAACTTTTTGCACATTCCAAGGAACTAGCATCAAGATATTTCCAATAAAAGCACTAAGAACAATAATTTCATCAACATAATTATTTTTTATCAAGGTACTTGGAATAGTAATTACAACATCAAAATTGTCTACTAGTATTACTATATTAACCCTTTCATGAGACTTACATAGTCTAACAAGTTTTTTATTTGCAAAGTAAAAAATATGATTTTCCATTCCCTTAATATTCTCATGTTGGAAGAGATAGAGGAGCATGTGTTTTTGGTTGATATGGATTGGTAAAGTGGTAGAATTGAACCCTACAAAATTGAAAGTGAATGGAGGAATAAAGAATGTACCTAGATGTATATCTCTCAAGATAGTTTGTTGTCATTCATCAATGTATATACATTTAGTTATCTCCTAGAACAACTAAAAGGTGACCCATAAATGATAATACTATTGAGTTTAATGAGGGATTTATTTCTCAAGTTACCAGTCTCTGGTTGGAAGAGAAAAAGTTGAAATGGGTGAGAAAATTTTTGAAAGAGAAGTACAAATCATTTCTTCAAGGTAGATGTACAATTATTTTGGCTGAGAGATGACTTTAGTAGGGAGAAGCTTCTAGGCCCATAGAAAAATATTTTCTAGTTAATCATGAAAGACCTAACTCTAGAGTGCCTTTATAAAGTGAGTTACTAATACCACTCTCCCCTTTTGTCCCACTCTTTTTATCATGATGAAATATCAATTCATTTATTTTTACTACATTATTTAGAGGTATCTATAATGGATATTAGGAAGTGTACGGAAGAAGGACAAAACTACACTAATCTTCATCAACGCTTCATGTTTTCACTATATAAATTTTATTGTGCCATGTGCATTCTCTAGAATATTACTTTTCTACAAATGTCATCCCTTAATACCTTCCTTGTGGCCATTTCTACATACATTCCTAATTCCCCTATCATTTTGCACGACTCCCCTTCATCGAGTGGTGAGAAACCCATAGTTTATTTAAAAATGGAGCTTGATGTTGACCTAGGTGAGATAGGAAATGAGTTGTCTATAGGAGGTAAATATCTAACAGGATTTCCCATAAACACAAGAATAAAAAAATGGAGGAAAAACAAGATAGCTCAAAAGAGATAGATGAACTTTTTGATTCTAAAGGGATTGATGAAAAAATAACACATGATAGGAAAAAGTAGAAAGCTAGGATAAACTTTTACATTAAGGAAGAGGAGGATATACCCAAATAAACTAAAGAAGCCTCCAAGGAAAAGGACACCCATATTTTAGCTACTTCATTATGGTCTGGGTTAATTTCATGACTATGGATGAAATTCTAGGCACTAATGACAACTCTCCCATGATTGCTAATTACCCCCTCAGGAAGCCTAGAAAGAAAACCATATTCCCCATCCAATGGAGAAACCCCCTTTTCAACCCCCAACCCCTTTTACTCCTCCCATGTACCCTAGTCCCCCCTCCCCCTCTTTTCAGGACCCCCTCCTACCCAACAATTTGGATAAAACTTCTTTTAAATGTAATTTACATCTTCTTCAACATGAGAAGATAAGAGGTTAAGTGGAGCAGGATAATTAGATTACCAAGAGACTCTACATGTTCCTATTAGATGACTTGTTGGATGTGATGCTAGTGAAACCAACCACTCCTACTAAGAAGAAAGAATGATGCATTGGCCTCATTTTTCATAAATTGTTTTTCTATTTTATTGATGAATAAGCTCTACTCTTGTTTGGGCAATATGTAAAACAACATGGAATATAATACTATTAGTTTAACAAGTTTTGTTGCTATTTCTTGTTATTGGTATGTTAGTATCAATTACAATGATTTTGATAGTAGATTAGAAAAATCTCATAGATACTTATTTTTTATGATAATGGGTGGCTAGTGTGATGTTTGTGATTCTTGGTTAGTGAATTAGCTTTCAGTTGCTTGTGTTTCATTCACTATGGTTATTTCTACTAGACCAATTACCCATTTTCTATTGCTATTAATAAAAAAAAACTAGTGCAGATTTCTTAAAGCATGTGTTTGATGTGATTGAATCAGTTATTGTGTTGTCATTGATGTCAACCTAGTTGTTGGTTATGAACAAGCTCATAGCAAGCTAACTTCTTTAATATTTAGGACACAAATGAAGTGTGTGACTAATCTTTGTAATGAGTTAGACTGTATAATGGGCATGGGAGGCTTAGAGATGTTTTTAGTTCCTATATATGAAGTTTCATGTACTCCACATAATTATTGAGTAAGCATTGATTGAATGAAGTTACATACTTTAATTGGTTGATCAGTTTATGAAAGATAGAGAATTCTTTGATTGGTCTAGCATATACATACATACATACATACATACATACATACATACATACATACATACATACATACATACATACATACATACATATATATATATATATATATATATATATATATATATATATATATATATATATATATATATATATATATATATTGTGATATGAATATCAGGATTTAACTGTGTGATTTTTGAGTCAAACTCGATGACCCATGTTTCATGAGTAGTGATTCAACATGAATCCATCTCTCATGAGAATAAATGGAACACTTAGCACTCATTGGATCTAGGTGATGCTCACAGGGGTGAAGCACCGGGACTTTCCGGGAGGTCACCCATCCCAGTACTACTCCAGCCCGAGCGCGCTTAACTACAGAGTTTCCTCCATAGTTAAACCCAAAGCTTGCAAATGGGGTTGCAAGCTTTGGGTTTAACTATGGAGGAAACTCTGTAGTTAAGCGCGCTCGGGCTGGAGTAGTACTGGGATGGGTGACCTCCCGGGAAGTCCCGGTGCTTCACCCCTGTGAGCATCACCTAGATCCAATGAGTGCTAAGTGTTCCATTTATTCTCATGAGAGATGGATTCATGTTGAATCACTACTCATGAAACATGGGTCATCGAGTTTGACTCAAAAATCACACAGTTAAATCCTGATATTCATATCACAATTTGACTAGCTGTGGAAATTATCTCCTACTTATATATATATTGTTTCAAGAAATGGAATTCATGATTTATGATTTCCGTTGAGCCTTTTGATCATGGTTAGAGATTTGTATGATTTTTTTATCAGGGAGTGTTTTGGATTGATTGAAAGTCAGTTAGGAAAATAAATCAATAGGTTGAATGTTTGTGTTTGATCTTGTATAGATAACACGTAGGCCACTTCTCATAGATCTGTTGGAACAAAAGAGTTAGTTGATGATGTGGAAATGATGTAGGTTAAATAATTTTTTAAGGATATATTTTGATAGTTCTGATGAAATTTAATGGATACATGTATGTTCATTACTGTATTTTCTTAAGAGGTAAGAACTTATTTTGAAACCTTTTAGCACTCCTTAGTGTGTCATTTGGTCCCTTTCTCTTCTTCCAATTTTTCTCAAATCTCTATTTCAATACCCATTTCTATACATGACAAGATGGTATTTAATCACTTTTTTGACCATGAATTTTCATAAATTCATAATTTCTAAATTCTTTGTTCACCATCCCCGAAACCCCATTCTTATCTCTCCTTAGAATAATCCTAGTATAGGTCAGCAAGGTAGACCTACATTAGTACAAGTTAACTAGGTTGACATATACCTAGGCCTTTTTCAGTCTTAGGAAAAGATTTTTCTGAGTTGTTTATGTTTTTTTTTTTTGTGCTTTACTTAGCTCACTTTGTTTTCAATACCACAAACTACTATATAAGGGAGCTTGGGCACTTCATTTTACATCAAGAATGAATGTGCCATCAATAAAGAATTTTATACAAAGAAAAAGTAGATCTCTTCAGGAGTACATCAAGCTCTCTAGTATTCTTGAAGAAATTGTCAATATCTAATATTTCCTTCTTGTTTTCCTATCAACATTGTAGTGGAGTTTTTATTCTAAGGAGGAAATCCTATATTCCTTAATTCAAGTTATCTAGTTATGTATCAAGATAAGTTACAAGAACTCTCATTTATGAGGTTTTGACATACATAATTTATTTTTGGTTTTTGATGAGACAAGGATATTATATTAACATACTTGATTTCATGCTCAAATCAATTGTAAATAAAATTTTAATCATATTCATCATTTTTGGATTAAATTTTACTAGTTATTACAATTTAGTTTATTATTCACAGTTTAATTTCAAGGCAATTCCACAATCTAGGGTTTGACCTAGGCAAGAACTCCTGACTTAACAAAAATCTATTTTTCTTGCATGGAGATATAGGCCATAAAAATAAAAAAAATTAAATCAGAATCTTACTATCAAAATCATTTCAAATATCTAAGGTCAATTAGTCCTTTACCTTCTAGGAACATGTTGAAATGGTAGAACATATACAAGTATAGGCTAGCTAGGTTGACCTATTTCTTGAGATATGCACTTTTTAAAGATTTATGTGGTTTCTTTCTTGATTTTGGATCTAATTTGAGTTTCTAGTTAGTTGATTTTTTGAGTTGAAAGGTATTTCCCATTGCCAATCACCTTATCAATACGATATTGGTTAGTAACCATTGTGAAGTAGTGGTGAAGGTCTGAAGTTAGTGGATTATTGGTCCCTTGCCCCCCACAAACCTAACTCAACAATCTAGGGCCTTGAGTATATTAACAAATATTTCTTTCCATATCATTGAAAATCTATTTTTTTAACAATGAGCTACAAACATGAGGTTAGTTATGTGAAAAAATATTAATAAATATAAAAATCATTTGAGAAGTGTCCTCCATCATTTGATTTGTTGTGCATGGTTAATATTTTCAATCTAAAAAATATCATCAACTTGTATAAAATTCTCTTCTCTTCAGCAAAAAGTTCTAGTTCTCTTTTTAGTGGATATTTTCCTTGTATAAAATAAATGTTGTAAAACTATGAAAGTATAAAAATTATTTAAATTATTGAAATGTAAAATGACACATTTAATTTTTTAATAATAATAATAATATTATTATTTACTGAAAATAACATATGAATCAAATTTACAAAATAATGAAAAATATATTTAAAATATAGTAGATATTTTAAAATAATAATTAATATGTTTAAAATATAATTAATATGAAAATACACTAATATAATTTATTATTTTAATGTTTCAAATTTTATGAATAAATTGAAGATTTTGGATGTAATTTGAGTTTTTAGTTTGTTGATTTTTTGAGTTGAAAGGTGTCTACCACTTTACATCTTCGAGGCTAGTCACTTTATTGATATGATATTAGTTAGTCAACATTGTGAAGTTGTGGCTAAGGTTTGAAGTTAGTGGGTTATTAGTCCACCCCACTCCACCCCCAACCAAGCTCAACAATCTAGGGCCTTAACTATATTAACAAATATTTCTATCAATATCATAGAAAATTTCTTTTTAATGGATATTTTTCTTGTATAAAATAAATGTTGTAAAACTATGAAATTTTAAATATTATTGAACTTATTTAAATGTATGATGACTCATTTATGGATTTTTAGGTACTGGCGTAGCCTATAGAAGTACAAGCAATGACCCTAGAGAAGTATAAGCAACGACTAAAATCTATCAAACGTCACTAATAAATTAATATTAAATGATAGACTTATGATTTTCATTAAAGAAAGTGTATAAATACAATAAAAAACTATTATTTGTAGTAGTTAGGAATAAATTATATTTAATATATTCGTAGTTATGGTAAAAAAAAGGCAATATAAATCATAACATACAAAAGATTTTAGACTAAAAATTTACAAATACATCAGAATCATAACATAGATGAAATAAATTTTAGGTTAAAACATATTATAATATCCTATTATTAGTAGCAATTAAGAATGAATTATGTGTAAGATGTTCATATTTATAGTTTTATAATGACCATCATCACATACACAAAATTTATAATGTTTTTAATGTTAGGAAAAAGTAGGAAGTAAGACCCTTTTATATCCTGCACCTCGCCTTCATGTTTAAACTCTGTAAATTCTAACTCATTGTCAACCCACCTCTTTTAGTTTATCCCCTTACCACTGTTACACCTCAAGTCTCCATAGACACTAACCCTAGATTAACCTCGAAGGTGGACAAAATGTGCCTAGGTACTAGAAAAAACTAGTGAAAATAGATTGATACAAGTATGAATATGCATTCCAATCATTGTTTTGTGATAGATGTCAAACCTGCTACTTGTTGGAAAGACAATTGCTTAGATGATGAAGATGATTTGATCGGATAATGTAACTATAGCACCTATAGGAAAGGTTGAGTTATGATATGGAAAATGAGTACAAGGATCAGTTAAGATAATGATATTATAGTGCATTGATAATCTACTTATGGTTGCAAAGGATGGATACACTTATTAAGTTTAGAAGAACAAGTTCAATGAAGTATGTCTACTAAGCTTAATAAACTACACAATAGGTGCTGAGAAAAGTTAGTGTAATCTAAGAAAAAAATTAGTTGGAGCTAGGAAAAGTCTATTTCACTGTAAGTTGAGTGATACAGTGTAAGCTAAGTAAAGCTTGGTTGATGTTGTGCAATAGTAAACTTTAGATCATGTCGAGCATTTTGATAGTGGATGCCAAGAAACTCATTATGTGTTGAGCATAAGAAGTAAGTTAATGCTAAGTGTGAGAATTATAAGAAAGATCATGAACTTGATGAATCTGAGTTGACAAGTTTGATTTCTTGGATTATTGAACCATGTGGAAAATAAGCTTGATGACCTGGTGGCACAAAATTCAAGATGAACCATTTTGAGGTGAATTCAAAGAGGATTGAAGGAGAAGTTACTAGAAGGGAATGAGATGAAATGATGGGTAGATTCACTGAATCCTACCTAATCTGACCTAACCCTAAAATAGATGAAGGAGGATGAACAAAAAAATATCTTAATTTTCTATTTATAGAGATGGTTGGTCAAAAGCAAAGGTTGTTATGTGTGAGAACCTAAGGAAGAAAAGGAGTTTGGGGTATTGCTTCATTTAGTGACTTAAGAGAAGAGATTGCATTGGAAATCAAAGGAAGAAGGCTTAAGGATATGAATGTTTGAAGGGTGAACAAGATGTCAGAGCTAAATGGTGTGAAAGCCAAGTACAATGGAGGACTAAAAAAAAAGATCTGTAATCTACAAATGGAGTTGTAAGTTGTTATTAGATCAAGCCTTACTGTTAGTTTCTAATCATTGTACCAGTCCAGGGTAAATTCTTTATATTAAGGTTGACCTAATAGTCATTTGTAAATCCTTTAACTAGGTGACAGTCTGGGTGAATGATCTAACATCCTATGACAAGGCTCACTCCTAATAGGATGATTGCAATCCTTTAATGAGGTCACATTTAATAGTGTACATTGTAATCTTTAACAAGGTTGGCCTTTCACAGGACATCACTTCAGAAGAGTGAGAATGAGTAGCATGTTACAAGTAATTTTTCTAAAATTGGGTTTCAATGTTTAATAATTGTGTCAAATGTGTAATTGAATCTATTATATTTCATGCTTACATTTCTACAAAGTTGATTTGACAGTAACCAACAAGTTTAAGTGATTGTATGATCTAATGGATGCATGCATGATGAAAATGTTTTATCGATAAGTTGTAAAATGTTTTAATTGTAGATCCAAACCTTAGATAACTAATTCACCCTTCCTCTCTATTATTCTAAAGAATTCCAACAATTGGTATCAGAGACATCTGCTTAAGAGGATTAGTTTGAAGGTATTAGAAGAAAAAAGATCAAGATGTCAAAAAGAGAGTTACCCAAGCTTAATAGAGATAACTTTCCTGGATGGAAAATTCCAATGAAGCTACACCTAGGAGGTCTTGGAGATCATGCAAAATCTTCCTTCACCACAGAGAATGTTGATCCTATAGCAGCCCTAACTACTGAAGATCTAAGAAGGAAGAAAGAACACAACCATACAATGTTGGAGATTGCCTCTGCCCTAAGTTTTGTCAAGTTTGATAACATCAAGGGTTATGACAGTGCAAAGAAAATGTGGGATACCCTTCACACTATTTATAGAGGAGAAACAAATATTCTAAGAGCCGAATCAGATAGTCTTAGAGGTAAGTTTGATGATATGATAATGCAAGAAGGTGAGAGTATTGTTCAATATTGCTCTAGGATAAAAGATGGTTTTAATGCAATAAGAGGAGCTAATGGTAGAATAGATGATGAGACTGTAGTAAGAAATTTTTTGAGAAAATTGTTGCCCATTTATGCTATTAGAGTTTCTAAAATACAAGAACTAATATGTGTACCAGGTTCTAATATGACTCTTGTAGGTCTAGTAGGTAGGCTCACTACTTTTGAGCTATCTAATTCTGATAATTTGAAACCCGACAATGTTAAATCTTCTTTCAAAGCCAAGCTATCATTGAAAGAATCTAATGAGAAGAAGCAAAGAAAAGGAAAAATATGCATCCAATGAGAGTGATATAGATGGGGAGGATGTAGAACAACTTGGAGCACTACTAGCAAGGAGATTTCATAGAGGTAAAGGAAAATTCAAAGGTAAGTTACCCATCATGTGTTTCAATTGCAATGACATCAGTCATATTGTTGCTAGATGTCCAGAGAAGAAGAATTATAGAGGTGGAGACAAGTACAAAAGTAGAAGAGATGAAGACAACAAAGATTACAAATATAAAGGCAAGAAGTCTTGCTACATTGCTAAAGAGGAAACTAAAGATGGATCTAATGATCATGATGATGAAGTGGTGTATATTATAATGAATGATTAATCTAATGAGGATGAGGCAATTGCACTACTATCTTGTGTGAACAAGAATGATAAATTGATCATTGACAGTGGGTGTTCATATCACATGACTGAAGATAAAAGTAAGTTCATTACCTTGAGTTATTATGATGGAAATGGTGCAAGGTTTGGTAATGATGTACCATGCCTAATAAAAGGAAAATGTTCTACCAAACTCATAGAAAAGATTTCATGTGACAATGCTTATTATGTTGAAGAACTTCACTATTATTTGTTGAGTGTGTCACAACTAAATAATTTAGGTTGTAAGGTTGAGTTTAAGAACATGATTTATAAGATATATGATACTAATGGAAAACTAATTGGAAAAGGTGATCAAACTAGAGGTAATCTATTTTATCTTGATATAGAGGATGCTACTTATTTAGTTGTAGAATTTTATGATGTGTGGCTATGGTACAAGAGTTTATGTCATGTTAATTTTGATAACTTGGTTAGTATCAGTAACATGAGAAGAGTTAGAGGTTTGCCTAAGTTGAAGAAACTTGATAACATAATTTGCAAACAATGTTGACTAGGCAAAATGATAAAGTCAAGTTTTAAGAGTATGAATCATACTTCTAAAGGAATATTAGAGATTGTTCATAATGGCTTGTGTAGACCAATTGATGTGCAAAGCTACAACGGAGATAATTACATTATGCTATTTGTTGATGATAATTCTAGAATGATGATAGTTATGTTTCTTAAATATAAATCTGATGCTTTTGAAATGCTTAAGTGGTACTTAGCAAGAGTTGAGAAGGAAACAAGTAAAAGTCTGAAAATTTTGAAATCTAACAGAGGATGAGAGTTTACATCAAATGAGTTTGAGATGTTTTGTAATGATAGAGGAATCAAAAGACAAAAATATGCTCCTAGGACCCCTCCACAAAATTCAATAGCTGAAAGGAGGAACAAGTCTATAATGGACTATGCTAGGACACTCATGATGGAGAAAAAAGTTGCTTTGAAATACTAGAGAGAACTTGTAAGTACATCTATCTATACCTTGAACCATGCGCAAGTCAAGAAAGGTACTCATTCAACACCATTTGAACTATGGTATGGATGCTCACCCAATGTAAAATATTTTAAGGTATTTGAAAGAAAGTGTTATATTCTCAAAGATATTAGGAATGGTAAATAAGATGCAAAAAAGTGAAAATAGTATATTCCTTGGTTATTACACAAGAAGTAAAGCTTACATGTGTTTAAATACTAACACTAACAAAGTTGTGGAAACTGCAAATGCAAAATTTGATGAATATACAGAAGTAAATAGGGATGAACCTATAAAGGAACTAGAAGAATACAAATCATTTGTTTACTTTTATGAAGGTATGTTTGTGGATGAAGATGATGTAAATTAAGTTGCAAATCAATAATGAGTTTCAGTGATTGCCAAGTCACATACTATGAATGTTGAGTTGCATTCAAAAACTAGGCTACATTCAAGTGCCAAGTTATAGAATAAAGTTGAGGCAAATTATGATTTTGAGATTAATGTACATGAAAGAGATGTTGAACTACCCGACAGAGATGTACATAGTGAGAGACCAAGTGAAGAAAATAGAGCAGAATCGAGATTTTCAAAGTATGTCAAGAGACATCACCCTGTTGCATAGATCATTAGAGATAAAGATGCTAGACCAATGACAACAAACAAGTTGAGAAATGATACATGCTTTCTCAGCATGCATGAACCTAAAATAGTAAAAGATTCCTTAGAAGATGTGGATTGGAGTAAAGCCATGAAATAAGAGATAGAATAAATTGACAAAAAATAGACATGGACCCTAGTTCCTAGACCAAAAGATTAAAATGTGATTGGCGCCAAGTGGGTGTATAGAAACAAGTTAGATAAAAATGGTGAAGTCACAAGGAACAAGGAAATATTAGTTTGTAAAGGATATGCACAAGAAGAAGGGATAAACTATGGAGAAACATTTGCTCATGTTGCAAGACTGGAAGGAGTAAGAACTCTGCATAAAAAGGCTTCAAAGTTTTCCAAATGGATGTTATGTCTACATTTTTAAATGGTCTATTGGAGGAAGAGGTTTATATGGAACAACAAGAAGGATTTTTTAATGGTAACAACAAAAGCATGGTATGTAGACTACACAAATCTTTATATGGTTTGAAGCAACCACCAAGAGCACTGTATGAAATGCTTCATAGTTACCTTGTGAAGATTGGATTTTAAATGACTAATGATAACAATAATCTATACTTGAAGACAAAGAAAGGAAAAGGTATTTTACTATCTAAATTTTTTTTTGATGATATCATATTTGGAGGTCAAGATACTTTATGTAAGGTTTTTGCAATTGAAATGAAGAAAGAATTTGAAATATCTATTTTTGGAGAGATCAAGTTCTTTGTGGGTTTGCAAATACATCATATGAAATATGGCATTTACATCACTTAGTCAAATAATGTAATAGAGATATTGAAAACTTTTGGATTGCAATATTCAAAGCTAGTAAGCACACCTATGGTGACAGGCCATAATTTGTCCAAGAATGATGATTCAGTTGAGGTGAATCAAACATTATATAGGTCTATGATTGGAAAATTATAATACATAGTATAGAGAAAATCTGATATTGCATTAACTATTGAGATAGTTGCAAGAGAATAATGAGATATCTAAAAGGAACATAAGAATATGGTCTATACTATAAGAAAAATGATAAATTTAAATTGAGAGCCTACACTAATGTTGGTTGGGCTAGAAATATTGATGACAGAAAGAGCACTAGTGGAGGAGCATTTTTCTTAGGCAAAAGGATGGTTACATGGACTAGCAAGAAATAAAATCACATCTCTTAATCTACAGTTGATGCTGAATATGTTGCTACTATAGTAAATTATACAAACATTATATGGATCAAATAGCTACTCAAAGGTGTGAAGGAGGAATTCACTGAACCTATGATACTTTATTGTGATAATACAAGTGCTATAAATATATCAAGGAATCCTATGATGCATACAAAGACTAAGCACATTACAATCAAGTATCATTACTTGAGAGAGTTAGTTCAAGATAAAGAGGTGAAGATAAAATATGTTAACACAAAAGAGAAAATAGTTGATATCCTCACAAAAACATTACCTAAGGATGCTTATGAGTATCTAAGAGGTAAACTAGCGGCGATACCCCTATCAAAGGCTATCTAAGAAGCATGAGAAGTACCCTACATAAAATAACTTGATTGACATATGTTACACATTGATGGAATGGATCCTACTTTAGGAGTTGCCTAAAGTAATCAAAGAGCTAGAGTTACAAATTAGTCACAAACTAGATGACTGAGGGAGAAACTAAAAATGTTCATATCTACATACTCAGATAACAAGTCTTTGGCATTGTTTTCAAAGAGGAGGAAATTGTGACTGCATAGGGAGATATTATTGTCCAACAGGAAGATGAAAGTAAACATAGAAGAAACATGAATACCTAGTAAGAGGGAGTTAATGCCAAAGTAGATATAAGAAGTGATATAGAGGGAATAATAAGGATGATTTGATTCATTGTCTATTGATCAGAATAAAATTTTATAACCTATTCAAAAGATGAAAAGTTGTTGGTAGAGGGAGAGATTTCAATACAAGGAACTATTTTCTTTTTTGTATTTTTTAGGTTATACTAATTAAGTTTGGTCAGTTTGATTTGCCATCAATGCCATAGAGGGAGATTTTTGAAAATAAATTGATACAAGTATGGATATGTGTTTCAATCATTATTTTGTCACTAATGTCAAACCTGCTACTTGCAGGTAAGACAATTGCTTAGATGATTTGAGTACTATCATTTGTTTGATTGATGAAAAGGATTTTATCGAATAAGATAACAATAGCACTTAGAAGAAAGGTTGAGTTATGATATGGAAAAGGAGTACAAGGATTAGTTAAGACAATGATATTATAGTGCTTTGATAATCTACTTAAGTTTGTAAAGGATGGATACATTAACAAGTTTAGAAGAAAAAGTTAAATAAAGTATGTCTGCCAAGCTTAACAATCTGCATAGTCGGTGCCAAGTAAAGTTAGTTTAGGCTGAGTAGAAAATCAATTGGAGCTTAGCAAAGTCAATTCTAGTGTAAGTCGAGTGATACAGTGTATGCCAAGTAAAGTTTAGTTGATGTTGAGTACTAGTAAACTTTAGTTTGTGTTGAGTATTTTGATAGTGGATGCTAACAAATCCAATATGTGTTAAGCATAAGAAGCAAGTTAATGTCGAGTGTCACCATTATGTGAAAGATCATGAATTTGATGAATCTAAGCCGACAAGTTTGATTTCTTGGATTGTGTGAATCATGTGGAAGATAAGCTTGATGAGCTGGTGGCACAAAATTCAAGATGAACCATTTTGAGGTGAATTCAAAGAGGATTGAAGGAGAAGTTACTAGAACATAATGAAATGAAATGACAGGTAGATTCATTGAATCCTACATAATCTAACCTAACCCTAAAATGGATGGAGGATGAATCACAAAAGATTTTAATTTCCTATTTATAGAGATGGTTGGTTACAAGAAAAGTTTTTTATGTGTGAAAACATAAGGAAGACAAGGAGTCTAGGGTATTGCTTCATTTAGTGACCTAAGAGAAGAGACTGCATTGGTAAGAAAAGCAAGAATGCTTAAGGGTATGAATTCTTGAAGGGTGAAAAAGTTGTCAAAGATGAAGGATGTGAAAGTCAAGAAGAATGGAGGACTGAAAACAAACATCTATAATCTATAAATTGAGTTGTAAGTTGTTATCAAATCAAGTGTTACTGTTACTTTCTAATCATTGTACCAATCTAGGGTAAATCCTTTGGATTAAGGTTGATGAAACAATCATTTGTAAATCTTTTAACTGGGTGATATTCCAAGTGAATGATCTAAAGTCCTATATCAAGGCTCACTCCTAATAGGGTGATTGAAATCCTTTAAGTAGGTCACATTTAACAATGTGCATTGTAACCTTTAACAGGGTTGGCCTTTCATAGGACATCACTTTAGAAGAGTGATAATGAGTACCATGTTACTTGTTATTTTTCCCAAATTGGGTTTCCATGTTAAAACATTGTGTCAAATGTGTAATTGAATCTATTATGTTTCATGCTTATATTTTTGCAAAGTTGATTTGGTAGTAATATACAAGTTTAAGTGATTGTATGATCTAATGGATGCATGCATGATGAAAATATTTTATGGATATGGATTCACTAAGTTGTGAAAAGTTTTTGTTGGTGTAAATAAGTATTTACTTATTACACTTACTTAAGTTTTACTTAGGTTAATGCATTATTTAATTTATATTGCATTATGTTATTATTATTTTAGGTGAGACACTTAGGATTTTGTGAACTCTGATTGAGTTACACAACTCTAATTATGCACATGGTGTCTACAACATAGGAGTATGCATCATTCACTGAGTTGTCATGATGACAACACAATTATCCGCACTCCTCATTTAACACATGTTGTCTACTCCACTGATTTGTGTGCTACACCATTGTAGGCTTATCCTCACATCATCGCACTTGATCCCGTGCTTAATGGAGGATAATCCATATCTGGTGGACATGTGCCTGGTTGTATGACATATCACGATGCTGACTTCTATGCATTCTAGAAGCTCTCCTGAGGCCTTTATATTCAGGCACTCCTAGTGTACTCTTGTATCCAATTATTGAATGAATATCGTCATTTTGATCATACTCTATCTATTTTGGTCTACTGTGTGCTTGCGTTGAGTTCTTTAGTTCTTGGGTGAATTCTGGCCTAAGCCAAATTCTTATAGTCTTAATTGTACATCTGGACCTTGGATAATTGATTCACCCCCCTGATACTAATACTGGGTAGAGAAATAAAGCTACCAAGAGGTCCTAGAAAATGCTTTAAATGGAAAAAATTTAGACACTCCCCAATAAAGAGATGAGTTCTAAATACATAGAGAAAAAAGTAAAATCTGCTAGAACGAGGAGGAAATTTACATCCTAGCTCTGCAAGTAAGGATGTTCCTAGCCCTTGACATTTCAGATACCCTAGAGGCCAATCCGTTCTAGGATAAAAGCATGGGTGAAGATACCACCTCTGTTATGAAGGATGCTACTAAGGGTGGGGAGAAGAAAGGGTGTCACAACCATCAATAGGATCAGAGAAAAACATGGTTGGATAGGCTGGAGAAATCTATGCATGACCTGGTTAACAATCAGAAAGCCATGTGTCATAAAGTTGGAACCCTTGCTAATTTCTCTATGAATTTCATGAATTTGGCAGCCACCACTCTGTACTTTCTATAGGTGAATGTGGAGGAGAAGGAAATGGGAAAAGAGAGTGAGAACATCCACTCCCTCTACAACTTCTTGGTAGATGATTAGCTCAAGACTCTTCTAGAAAAATCTATCAAGGAGAATGTAAAGAAACTGGCCATGGAGAATCATGATGAGAAGGAGGTAAGGGGACCTAGAGGAGAAAGAGGGGAACTAGCCCCTGTTCCTTTGTTTCTTTTTTCTTTTGTAATGTTATGATTAATCATGACCTTCATGCCCTTTGTGGTATTTTTGGTTATATTAGATATTAAAATTTTTAACAATAGTTCTTTTAATTTATGTTGCTAGGTACTTTTTGGTATCATATGTATGTTAAGGGTATTTTAGTTGATACTAATATTAAGAAGTTATTTTTTATGTTGTTCATCTTGAAGATATTTTTGATGTCTAGAAAATATATTATTTAGATAGTAGTGGGTAACAATGAGTTGTTCTCTAGCCTTCTATCCTAGGGGGTCAGCCTTCCTTCTTTTGGCTACTATCTAATACATCAAAAACATACACAAATTTTTAGACTAAAAAATTATAATATACTATTATTAGTACTAATTAAGAATAACATATATGTAATATGTTCATAGTTATATTTTTGTAATGAGAATAAAAACATATACAAAATTTTTGGCTAAAAAATTTAAATATGGAGAAAGCGTATTGAAAAACTTAACTATAATACAAATTGCTTTTAATCAACAACTTTGAGTTATTCTAAAATATAGAGAAATCAAATCAATTTTGATTGATTGTGCACAAGTGAATGCAATAGTATATTCCTACCACAAACACAATAAGTAGGGTAGATTTTTTTGGAAATGGGCACCATTACAACTAAAATTTATCTATTATCGTACTTGTTGTAGGCAATAGTACTATTGTATTTAGTTTCTCCTAAAACTATATTAGTTTCTACTAATCACAAGTAAATATTATTAAATAGTTAAAATACTTCTAATTTTTTATTAATCATTTATAAATTTTATATGTTGTTAAAATTATATGATTGGTTGAATAGATTTTACTAGGAGCCCCTTTTCTCGAAGGTTAGAATCCATATTCCAATTTATTTTGCTAAATTCATGCTAAAGGTGGTTAGTGCCTTAAACATAAACTCAATCAAAATTTTGAATGAATTAATACATTTGAGTCTACCTGATAAGAATATTTGCATAAAGATCAAAAGAAAAAAAATACGGTTTATATATCAGTATAAAAATAAGGTTTAAAAAAAAAATGTAAAGTTATTTGCATATATCCCAATCAAAATGTAGAGAGACTAATTATGTAGATTAAATACAATTTATTTATAGAAAATCTTTATGTTTTTATACAAAAATTTTAGTCTTACTTCAATCTGAATGAGCAAATCTAAAAAATAATGGCTTCAATTAATCTTACTTTGTAATTATATTAATAAATATTTATTTTATTGACCATAACTACATTTTATTAACCATAACTACAATTAACTATAGCTACATGACACTTGTTATTATGGTTAATATTATGGTAGTGGCCCAATGACAATTTTCTTTTTCTCTCACATTACACTTAATTGTTTTTATAAAAACTATATTATATTTGAACATTTAATATTTTTAAATGCGAATTATTTCTTTTTAAAATTATAGAATTGAAGTCAAAAGAATGGTATATTAAATAGGGATGAGTTTAGTTCAATTATAAATTTGAGTTTTTATTTTTTAAAAGAATATTAATATTTATTAATTTTAAATTGTCATTATTAAGTGACTATTATTATACTATTTTTTGAAATTTAAATAAATGCAGAATATTTTTAATAAATTTAAATTTCAAATTGTCTTTCCATGTTTATTAAAATCTGCATAATTTCTAAATTCGTTTTTTTCAAATACCCAATTCATATTTCTAACATCTATTATTTTGAAAGTTTTAAATTTTTATAGTTAAATTTATGAAGTTACCTACCAAATTCATTAGAATTAAAGTCTTTTGTTTGGGAGAGGGTGATGATAATAAACTTAAAAATTATGTATTTACTATTTATTTTCCGTTTTTTCAGAAATCAGTATTATATAAATTTTATGCTATTATTTTTTTCATATTAGAATTATTATTGAATTCAATTTTATCTTTCCAAAATCAAATAATTATTAATTAATATAAATAAGAGTTTTACAAATTTAGCTAGCATGTCTATTATACATCTCAATTTTCTTAAAAATTTATTGAATATTTTTACCAATACCATATATTTCGATATGGTATAATTTTTTAAGAGATGAAAGCCAAAACTTAAAAATTAAGGTTCCTTAACCTGTAGAGGGTCACTTTAACAAATGGAATTCAATGTATTATTGAAAGAATGAAGAACTAGGAAGGTTAAAATCATTGACAATGGATTACAGATGGCTGCCAATTAATGAAGACTACGATAGCATTGAAGAGCGCCTTGTTATGCCAATACTCGTAAACAAAATAAGCACTAATATGCGAGATGAGGAATGCTCTGAGAATTTCTGAAGTAGTTCTTGGGATCCACCTGAGTTTTTGCCTTGACAAGCCTATCATAGTTGTGGTGGAAATGCCTGTCGCCCCAAGTCCTCGCCTGTTCAACAGAACCACTCCTATTGAAGGCGCTACCCAGACCAAGATCTAGATAATTCACACAGGCAGCCCTTGGTGAATGGGACACGTAAGGCTCCATGTATCTGTAAAGCTTCCTCATCCATTCAATTTAGTGATCATCCTTGGTTTTGCTCGTCCATATTACCTTATACTGAATGTCAAACAATGTCCCCTTCCGCTGAGGGAAAGGCAACGCGGTGGGAGGAATCCTGTTCATAATTCCTCCAAGAGGAGAGAAAATGGTGTATGCGCTCACCTCCTCTTCCATAATAGACCACAGGCCTCTCAGAGCAGGTTTCGGAAACGGCGTTTTCCTAAAATCTGACTTAATCTTGAAGAAAACTTTGTTGGTATAATACCGGTTTGTCAATTGGCTCACGTTGGTGCTATCAAAGTTCCCAATTGTCTCCACCCATTTCATTTCCTTACAATCAGCAGCCGCCATTCCCAACTCAGGGAAAATTTTCCCCATTTTTCTCAGCAGCTTGGGCTGACGTCCCAGGTATATTCCTTGAAACGACGCTCTGATGGTTGTGCTGTTGTTCATCTCTATCCCGAAGTACTGTACTCGCATGAAGATATCTTCGTCCATTGAAGGACCAACATATTGCCATCTATAAACAGCATCCGCGACATTATGGGTGCCCGTTTTTAACACAGTGAAAGCTGTTAAAATGGTGGGCAAGCTCACCAGCTGCAGTTTTCACGCATACACAACTCCCCAGCTTCCGCCACCACCGCTTCTCAGAGCCCAAAAGACGTCCTCGCCCATGCTGTTCTTCTCCATCACTTTCCCTGACGCATTTATCAGCAGGGCATCCAAGACATTATCAGCAGCCAGCTCATATTTTCTCGACAGGAAGCTTAGTCCTACACTGGCAATATGTTTGCAGTGGCAGAATAGACTTCGCCCAACGTTGCACCGGCCTCCACCCACGCCGTCTTTGATTTCACGTCCACTGTTATTTTCTTGAGTTTCAGCAAGTCGATGAGAAGGAATGGAACGTCGGAAGTGTAGGAGAGCCCCTCGTAGCTGTGTCCTCCGCTTCCAACACGAATCTCCCACCCGTTCTATGCTGCACAACACTGATTTCTCCAATTGGCTTTGGCTCTCGGGAATAATGATGACGTAAGGCCTTGGCGTCTCAGGCTCTGTGAATCGAAGATTTTGGGCGGAGAAATTCAGCAGAGAGTAAAATTCAGAAGCGGAGGAGGAGATAGTCGTAAGGGTTTTTAGCCCGCTTGCATGCAAGCACGACAATAATCCTTCGCCATCTCTGCTTTTGGCTGAGGTAGCAGCGGTGAAAGTGCTGCAGGCTACAACTTCCAGAGTCAGAAGCAAATAAAACTTTGCCATCTTTTGAAGTACTGATGTTTTTGTTGGAATGTGATTCAACCTTGTGCAATTTATAGGCACCAGTTCGGTAGTCTTCCGTGACAAATGTGACCAATTCTAAACCTAACCCTGCCGATAAGCTTGTAGCACCGTTGATTTTGACTTTGGAATTCGATTACAATCCGCCAACTCTGGAATTATTGTTTTGTGTTGCAGAATATGGTGATAAAGATGCTTTGACTTATTGTTCGGCATGTTATTGTTAAAACCACGATCACAATGACATCAATCCTTCAATTCTTACAGATTCATTTGAAGTCTTTGTGACTACTTATATTTGCCAGCAGCATTACGTGATAATTGTGGTGCTATTCTATCTCTATTATTATTAATATTATTTTAGAATGGTCCAATGCCATTTTATTCAATTTATTTGGCTCAGTAGCTCCCATATATATATATATTCAATGTGAATATCTATTAAAAACTATTATTAATATCAATAATATTTTTGAAGTAAAGAAAATGTCTCAAAATAAAAAAAAGTGAATTTTATAAAGTATTGATTATTATATATTAGTTTCTTATATTCATTTTAAATCAAATTTTAAATCTTATAATTTAATTATTTGAGGAGGATTAGAATTAGATTTCTAAGTTTAGCTTCTTCTAGACTAATATAGTTCAAATAGAATTGAAATTTTTTTGTCTGATTTTTTCTATATGATCTTTTGCTATACATCTTATTCTTATAGTTTGAAGCACTCTTCAGAGATGTGGTCTATTGAGCACATAGAGTTCTTTTAGTTCGTCTCTATAAATAGACACAATTCCAAGACCATCATCATTTATCAATCTATCACTATATTTGTGGTAGAAGAAATTTTGATGATCATTGATTTGTTTAAAGAATTTCCTCCATGAAAATAGACACAAATTTGAATCCTCAATTTCAACCAGTCTTATCATTCTGATACTAGGTGTAATTTTAATGGTAAGACAATCATGAGTTTTTGTAAAGAGGTGTTATTAGTATGTAAGAATTATTTTTAGAAAAGTATTGTTAAAGCTAATAACTAGATATTGAGGCACATGCTTATGAACTAAAATCTCTACGCGGAACAGCTAAGGGAGGAGTATCCATTCTTCAAAATCAACTTGAAATATAATATCAGAAACTTACAATCATCTAGATTTGATTTCTAGTAGATTTAATTTAAACACTTTCATATATTAAATTTATAATACTATTACTACTAAATATCAACTTTTAAATAACATTATTACAAATGAAAAAAAAATCATATATATATATTTTTTCAAATAAAATAGATCCAAACTAAAAGCTGGCCAAATTTTTAACCTGATCGAATGCTAAGTTCTCTTGACTTCTGTACATGACTATTCTTCTAACATGTGTAGGAAAATTGACTTCTTTACCCCCACAGAAAAGGGTTCATAAGTGGCATGAAAGTATGAGATGAACGATTCCTTGGAAAAGACTGATAGCAATTAGACGTGTTAAAAAATATAATCTTTTGGTAATGCGGATGATAATGCTTTATTCTTTCCTGCAATACGAACCTATTCTACATTTTCATTTTGTCCAAAATCGCCAGAATGAATTGTAGACTATATTGGAAACATTATTAACTTCTGCGCCATTGGGTAAAGAGTCAAAAGGCACTAGCTCATTTAAACAATACAACGCAATTTGAACTCTTATATATATATATATCACACTGAAATCGTCAGAGCTATTCCAGCTAAATAATTTGCATCGTACGCTCTTTCGAATCAACCCGCATGCTCAGGAAGGATTTGTCGTTACCATACAGGCGTGTACGTAAGAGGGTAGATTAATTTAAAACGTTCAGATAAGATAGAAAGATTATTCCACACCTTAATTTAAAACATTAAAATAAAGAAGCTCAAAATCGAAACAACTTGTTAAACCAATGTAGCCCTAAATTCTTGAATTTATAGACACCCTTTTGGATTTCTGTTAACAAGTTTGACAGATTCAATATAACTTCCCCCGATACGCTTGCAATTTGTGGATATTGACATTGCAATTATATTGACCTTGCAATTATAGTAGACTCTGTAAATTTTAATTTATTATATTCGTTAACGACTAAGATGATAAGTATGCTTTACCTTTTAAGCTTGTAGAATGACCGCTTTCAACAGTATAGTTGAGAACAAAATTTTACAATCGAGAAGCTCAAGCATAACATTCTTGAATTATGATATATAATAATATAATTTCTGGAACTATAATGCACTCAAAAGACTGACTTCTACTGCTATGAGTTTGCACATCTTGTAAGTAACCATCAGATTGTGGTCAACATGCTTATTAAATTATATACACTATACAATGCCGACTTTTGTAGCTATATACAATGCTGACTTTTATAGCTATGGAGAATAATTATATTAACTGTATCATGAAAATATTTGAATTATTATATAAAATAATATAATTCCTTTAATCATAAATGCACTCAAACGGCTGACTTCTGCTGCTATGAGTTTCCACATCTTTCAATTACATTAATTTCATTATTTTTAAAATATAATGCTAGAATTCTAGTATTAATTTGTTAACATTCTTTTTTGAAAGATATCTTATTTTAAACTTAAATTAATATTTCATTGTATAAAAATTATCTGACTTTGCATTCAAATCATATAAATTTAAATTTATAAATATTTACTTTAAATAAGCAATATACTTATTTTAAAACATTAAAATAAAAAATTGTTCATCATTTCCATACATTTAATGTTTTTATGCTGAAGGCTTTCCTTTACTGAGGTTGTCCCACTTCAATATTTCATCTAGTACAGTCAAAATTACATTAAAATGAATGCAAGATGACCGAAGTTAATATGCCCGTCCACTAGTTTCTATTTATTTCCAGTCGTTTTAATGGCGTATTTTGGATATAAAGAGTTGTTATTCTGGCGGATTTGCAAATTTCTATTTGTGTGTCGGTGTTTGTACGGAGGAAGTTGTAATGGCTCGTATGAAGCACACTGCGCGCAATGGAAGGCTCCTAGAAAGCAGCTTGCCACCAAGGTTCATTGCTTTCCTTGACAATTGAGGTCCATGTTAAGAATTATTTTGTTTCATGCAGGCTGATCCCACCACAATGATGAAGATGAGGAACATTCATTCATGGAGTATGGGCCCTTGTATTCACAAGAATCAATGCTAAAATTCCTGTAAGTTGCAAGGAAAGGGGAATGGCTCCATTCAGTTTTCACTAGCCCAACTTGTGCAACCAAGTTACTCATAGACCCCCATTGCCCACCTCTGTTGATATGGCACACAGATCAAACAAATCAAACAAAGATGATTTGAGCAAAGCAAAATTGTTCTTATTGAATTACAGAGCAAACCTTCTTTTGAAAAACTGCATAAATTTTTTGCAATGGACAACAATTATATTCCTATTTTAAACTCTTCGGCGTACCGCATTGCACCCTAGGGTGCGATTGCTAGTCTATTTATTTCCAATCATTCTAATGGCATATTTTAGATATAAAGAATTATTATTCTAGGGGATTTGCAAACTTCTATTTGTGTGTCGGTTTTTGTACGGAGGAATTTGCAATGGCTCGTATGAAGCACACTGTGTGTAAGGGAAGGCTCCTAGAAAGCATCTTGCCACCATGGCTCATTTCTTTCCGTGACTAGGAAATTTATTATTAGGGTTTTAAATTTAGGGCTTCATGATTGTTGTTAGGGTTTTGATTATGGTTTATTTCTTTATGGTCTTTTTGGTTTGTAGGCTGCTCACAAGTCCGCTTCAATGACTGGCAGAGTGAAGAAACCGTACATAGATCATCTTGGAACTGTTGCTCTTAAGTATGTTTTATTATTGGTATTTTGGTTTTTAATTATTGGTATTTGGGTTTTAAATGATAGGTTGCTTTTCGTTTATATATTATTTATGACCCTGTGAGGTTCAGAGTTTTGAGGAGTGTGCAGAATTGAATTTTTTTTGTAGTGCTCAGAAAATACATTAAATTTTTTTTACCCTGGAAACCTAAATATAAATTTAATACATATAATTTAGGGTTAAGCACTTTATTGTGAATTATGAAACCCCATGTTTCAGTGAAATTTGTAAGTACCAGAAGAGTACTAGGCTTCCGATGAGGAAGCTTCCTTTCTAGAGGCCGGTTCATGAAATTGCACAAGATTTTGCAAGTAATATGTAAAATTGTGCTTGTTTCTTTATTTGAGGTTCCTTGTGGAATTTATTTCTATGAGTTTATGTGTGATAAGATTTCAGCAGCTTTTAAGGGTTGCTTTCCTGGTGAACATGATTTTTGAGTTCTGGAGCTAGTTCTGAAAATTTAATTGTATTGTTTATGCATGTTTTGATTAGGATTTTCAGAGTTGGGTATGTCTATACGCATCTTTATATTAAATGTTTTTTTTTTTTGCAAAAAGAGGGGTAAAAATTTATTAAGACAGAAAGGAATACAACAAGGAGAGCTCAACAAGGAGCTCGATCCTGAGCAACAAGATCATCAAATTCTTGCACCATCTCAAAGGACAGTTGCCCCCTATCCCTAATATTCCAACCCGGATCATGACTAGAAGCCCATTTGGCTAAACAATCAGCAGGTCTATTCCATTCTCACAGAATATACTTGAACCTAATGAACTGAAAAGAGGAAGAGAAGAAAAGAATCTGCTTAACAACAGTGGCCAGCTGCCAACTAACATCCTCAAGCTCTTGCGAAGAAAGCATGTTCACCACCACCTGGGAATCAGACTCACAAATAATCTTACTCCATCCCCACAAGCAACACTGTTCCACAGCATATAAAATAGCCTGAGCTTCCATGAGATTGTTAGTATAATCACCCTTATTAATTGAGAAGAAAAATTTAACATTCCCAGAACTACAACGAGCCACTCCGCCAATACCAGTCGAACCAGGATTCCCACGAGAAGAACCATCAGTGTTAATTTTCAGAGCTCCACAGGGAGGAGGAGTCCAGTGCCCATCCCGGTTAACTCGACCCTTCCTATAATGGTGAAGCTGCCTGGACATAGAAGGAAACCTATGAGCCGCAACCCCATCCTACAGATGAAAATTGAGGCGATTACAGATAGCAAGATCAACCGGATCCATACCCCCATCAAGCTCACACTTCACAAGAATAGTTTCCTAGAGAGAATGTGATATTTTCCACCAAAGATGCAAAACACCAAGCCGAACATCTTGGAATATGCAACGATTCCTCTCCAACCAGATATGCCAAAGCATGAAAGATGGGCCAGCAATCCAAGCAGCATGGAGAGAAGAAGACTTGGAGGGAGCACTACCCAAGTGAGCCCAGAACTCAGGCAAAGAGGAAGCATGCCGACAAGAGCAACCCCAAGCGCTCCACAAAAAGTGCCATATCTGAGTAGAATAGGAGCAATGCAAGAACAGATGGGAGACAGACTCCTCTCCATTACCACACAAAACACAATAAGAGGGTCCCTGAAATCCACGTTTACAAAGATTATCCCAGGTAAGACAATGGTTGTGAGCCACTAGCCACATGAAAAAATTGCACTTGGACCAAGAAACTTTATTCCAGACTTGCTTCCACCAAGGGACCTCAGCATCCCCAAATAATTGTCTAGTTATCTCATGATACCTAGCAGAGACATGATATTTACCAGACAAGGTACCACCCCAAGCCAATACATCTGGACCAAGCAAAGAGGAACACTCTCTAGAGGCCAAAATTTGAGAAAGCTCCTGACGATCCATGTCTGTACCTCCAGGAGGCCAATCAGAGGAATGCTTCCATCTATAACCAACAACAGGTCCCAATTGATAAGGAGTCTTGTAATGAGCCACTTTATCCCATCCAGCGGCCAAAAAAGAGTCACAAAGAGGCTGAAGATGAGGGTATATGGATAAAATGGAAGGGAATCCATCCCAAGCATCAGACAAAAACAAAGCCTGAGAACCTCCTTTACATATCCAGAACAGACCCCTCTTCACCAACATCGCACCTGTGTTCAAAGTATGCCAAACCATTGAGCCACGACCTTCAAGAGGAAGTGCAGAAATAGAGCAAGGATCAGCACCATGAAAATATTTATGAGTGATAATACGAGCCCAAAGTTGATGCTGTCCAGAGCACTATCGCCAATAAAGTTTAGTAGCCAAAGCTTGTCTACTCAATAGAGCAGAACAAAGACCAAGACCACCCTCCTTTTTAGGCCTACAAACAGTTGCCCAATTAACCAAGCTCCATTTAGTACTACGCAAATTACCACTCCAAAGGAATTGTCAAGAAAGAGCATCAAACTCCTTCAGAAATTAAATAGGTGTAGCATGAACCATGCTTCTATAAGTAGGAAGAGCTTGGATAACAGCTTGAAGAAGAGTAACTCGGGCAGCAGTAGAAAGCCATGTATGAGTCCAATGATTTACCTTATCCTGAAGCTTGGTAATCAAATTTTTCCAGAAAAGACATGGCTGCCTGGAAATAGCAATAGGAATGCCAAGATAAGTCAAAGGAAGTGAACCTATATGAAACCGTAGGATACCAACAATCCTGTGCTGAATAGAATCAGGAATGTTAAAAAAGTAAATGAAAGATTTGTGCTCATTAACTTTCTGGCCTGAAGCTACCAAATAAACGTCCAAAGCATGTCGAAAGGCTTCAACTTCCTTGATCCTAGCAAGACTGGCAAGAGCAAAATCAACAACAAATTGAAGATGGGAAAGAGAAGGTAAGCCATTACCCCACCGCCAGCCTTGAATAGAATTCTGGGACACTTGATGCTTAATGAATCTGCCCAAGCCTTCAGCCATGATGATGAATAGATATGGGGAGAGAGGGTCACCCTGGCGGAAGCCTCTAGAAGCACCAAATAGTTGTGAAGGTTGACCATTAATAAGAATAGAAAAAGAGGCAGAAGTAACGCAACTCATAATCCAACTCACCCAGTTAGAGCTAAATCCAAAAGAAAGAAGAATACTCCTTAGGAAGCTCCATTTAACTCTATCGTAGGCCTTAGCCATATCCAAGTTAACAAACATGGCTCTCTCCCTTGAAGTAGCCATAGAGTGAATAGCCTCAGTAGCAATAACCACCCCATCCAAAATTTGTCTTCCAGCAACAAAACCACCTTGTTCTTCTGAGATAATAATGGGAAGCCACCTTTTCAGTCTCTCAGCAATCAGCTTAGTAATAACTTTGTAGACCACATTACATAAGGCAATTGGTCTAAAAAACTCCAATTGATTAGCACCCTCTCTCTTAGGAATAAGAGTCAAGAATGTAGAGTTCAAAGCTCGAAGCATCTGCTTGCTAGCATAGGATTCTTTAACCACCTCCAACAAATCATGATTAATGATGTCCCAAAATTCCTGAAAGAATTCAATTGGAAAACCATTAGGACCAGGAGCCTTCCCCTTAGGCATGCCAAAGACCACTGCCTCCAGCTCTTCTAAAGAGATAGGATGCATGAGATAATCATTCATTTCCTGAGTGATAAGGGAAGGAATACAGGACAAAATAATATTTTCTTCATTATCAGCAAGAGGAGAGTCCTCAGAGAAGAGGGTAGAGAAGTACAAAATAGCCTCCTAGAACAAAGCTGGCAAGGAATTTAGTTGGATACCTTGAGAATTAACCAAAGAAGAGATAGTGCTCTGATTCCGGCGAGATTGCACTATTTTATGGAAAAAGGCAGTGTTTCGACCACCTTCCTGGAGCCAATCAACTCGAGCCTTTTGCTTCCAAAAAATCTTCTCTCGAAGTTCCCATTCTTGTAGAGCTCTAGAAGCAAGGGATTCAGCCTGGCCAAGATCCTCCGAGAAACCTCGATCTCTAATCTCCCTTGTGATGACATCAAGATTTTCTTGAGCAATCCTCTTCATAAAATGAAGATTCCCAAAGCATTCCCTATTTCATATCTTGAGTTTCCTTTTAACATATTGAAGCCTTTTAGAAAATGAGAACATTGCAGTACCATATGCAGGGGCACCATCTTTCCACCAACAAAAAACAAAATCATGAAGAGAGGAGTCACGAAGCCACATCAACTGGAAATTAAAAGGAGGATGCTTCGGAACATAAGCCCCTATAGCAGAAAATTTGATTGGCCAATGATTTGAACCCCTCCAACCAAGGATTTCTGAAGAGATAGTAAGGGTGCCACTAAGCTAGAAGCAAGAAACAAGAAATCTATCCAGGCGTTCTGAGATAGCAGCAACACCAGTCTTGCGATTATTCCAGGTATAGAGGCCATTAGAAGGCTTAACATTAGAGAGATGCAAAAGAGATATGTGTTGCCGAAGAAGAGCAAAAGAAGGCCCCAATCTAGCCAAACCACCATGCTTCTCTTCCAGACTTAAAACTGAATTGAAGTCCCCTACTAACACCCAAGGATGATAAGGATGACAATTTCTAACATATTGAATATGTTCCCAAAGTTCCTCCTTTCCCACAAGATCAACAGGTGCATACACATTAGTAACCATGATTACCTCTCCTGAGTCTAGAGCAGAAGCTACCATAGAGAGAGCTGAGCGAGAAGACATCCAGCCAAGAGGAGAAATTTTTTGAGGATCCCAAAATATAGCTAAACCACCAGCACTGCCTGTTGCCCCAACACACTGGCATTGGCCACGAGACCAAATACTACAGCAATTTTGGACCATAGACTCCACAGAGAGCTTAGTCTCTTGGATACAAAAAACATCAGGACTATGATCAACCACCAAGTTATGAATAGCTTGTTTTCTAGGGATGCTATTCAACCCCCTTACATTCCATGAGAGAATAATCATCATTGGGTAGATTTGGGAAAATTAGAATCCAAAGGTTTCACTAAACCAGACTCAATCAATATATCTCCTGTGAGTTTAATCTTCTCTTGGTCTATTTTGTGCCCACTCCTTAGAGGGGGAGAAGAAGAAGCCCGCTTAAAGGGTCGAGGCAGCAACCCCAAGGGGAGAGGAGATCCCTTGCCCTTACCTGATGGTAGCACATCCTTAACCAAGTCAGCCAAAACAACATCATCATCTTCCAACACTGCAGGAGTCACCAGAGCCGCTGTCACAGGAGCTAGAGGAACCTCACAATTCTGATATACTACAACTTGACATGCCCCACAAGCATCATTAGGAACAGATCTCTCATTTGGGCAAGCTAGATCAGAAGAGATAGGAGGAGGAATACCCTCCTCTAGAACCATACTATCCAGCACCTCAAAATGGTTAAAACCTGAATCAGATAATCTTTCTTTCAAAGGCCTCTTTTGACCACGTCCCTTAGCTCGAGGACGAACAGGGGTAAATCCATCCTTATCCTGCATTAGAGCCTTACCCTTGCCTGTAGCATCTTGTGGATTCATCCCCTTGGTAGTCTTAACCATTTGAGATTGTCCTTTCCCTGTAGTATCTGCCAAACCACCAGCATTTCCAGCTGTAGATCGATCCACTCCTTTGAAACTCGAGTTACAGGGGCACTGCTGTAGTAAATGACCATACTCATGAAAAATCCAGCAACGGAAAGGGAGGGATTCATAATCTAACTATTGCACCCAACAAGAATCCCCTAGACAAATTTCCAAAGAATCTGGTAATGGGTTATTCAAATTAATTTCAACACAAATTCTAGCCAAAGAAATAACCTTTTTATCGAGGGTTTGATGTGCGATTGCAGTTGGCTTCCCCAACAAAACAACAATTTGTCGAAGGATGTCTTCACAGCAAAATTCCAAGGCAAGACGAGGCAAGCGAACCCAAACCGGCACTGTTGAAGGGAGATCCTCAGCAAAATTAAAACCTGAATGCCAAGGTTTGACAAATAACCCCACATTGTTGTAGAAATAAGGGCCTCCTTCAAAAACACGATCACGATCAGACATGCAAGAGAATACAACAAAAAAAAAACTATTCCCTGCCAACATAATCTCCATATCGCCTTCCACCTGCCAAGAGTGGCGGATCCATGCCTCAAGAGCGGATAGGGAAATCCGGATTCCAAGAAATTTGCATATCAAAGCATGCTTGGTCCAATAATCAATGTCCTCCATTACAGTTGTTGGAGGAATAACCAGAATAGGGCGATCATGGCTACGTGGAAGACAACCATTAACTTTTTTCAGCTTGGAGCTCTCCCCTGAATAAAACGATTCAGATCGCATTGCATGCATAGCTGGAGAAGAACCATCTGTTCTCACCAACGGAGAAGAAATCCCAAGCCTTGCCATGCAAACAATAAAACCCCCAATCCAAAATTGACTGCAGAAGATCTCCAAAAACACTGACGCAAATTATGTCCAGTAGCTAACAATCCAAACAGAACAGAAAAATAGTAAAGATCAAACACCAAGAATAGGCTAGGGGAAAAACCCTAGCCTAGCCGGCAGCCAATGCTTCTCAGAGACTCCATCCTCTTCCAAGTTAACTCCTCCTAAGTCCATATTTCATCTTTATACTAAATGTTGATTTTATGCCTTTTAAATATTTGTGTTATGAATAAATTCATGTGTTATTTGTATTATTTGTGTTATTATATTTGTCATATTTTTCATTTTAATTTTAACTTTTAATTTTTTGTAATTTTTATTTTTGAGATTTTTAATTTTAAAAATTTAAATATTCATTTTAATTGATGTGAGGTAAGAGCGAATTTTAAGCACTACCCGATATTTTAGAATGAAAAATATAAATTATATTAACTTTATAAAATGAAAGAGGGCTATAAACTATATACATAAATAAATGTCATGTAATTATATTTTATAAATAATATTTTATAGAATATATATTTTTAAATAAAATATTAATACTTTAAATACAACTTAATTAATTATAATAGTTCGATGGTATTTATATTTAATTAGAAATTATATTAATTATAATTTTTTTATAAAAAAAATTCAAATATTTAAATATTCAAGATAAAATATATTTTTTTAATCTTTTTAAATTAAAATCTAATTTTAAATATAAAAGTATAGCATTTGTCCCACCTACTTTAAAAAAAGAGTAAAGTTGAATTTTTTTCACTACCAATAAAATTGTTATAAAGAGTCTTATTGAAGAAATCTGTATTATTTGAATGTAATGTGGTAACTTAAAAGAACACATAATGAATTGACTTTATTATTTCCAACAACTCATAGTGACTTTATAAACTAGTTGCAAGTGGCTAAATAAAATATTAAAATCAAACTTTTCAATGTATTTGATTTAGTTCTCAGTGAACAATGAATGGAAACTATTCATCATTGATTCTTGATTAGTTTATCATTTCAAACAAGATAATGATAAAACAATTTCCATTAAAATTTTAATAAATGCATATTACATGAAATGAGCAACCAAGGCCAAAGAAATATGCCACATTACCATTACTTTGGAAAAGCTGATAATCTTTACTATGAATCATCATTAGGCCAATTTCAAGCTTAGAACAATTCCATTAGTGATCAAAGGTTATAAATCAAATGCTGATTCAAAGGCAATAATGCAACTTTAAATTTAGAATCAAGATCTTTAAGTGGGGATCTGAGCTTTTGATCTTAGTGATTTTTGAATCAGTTACAACAAAGAACATTAAAAACAAATTTAGAGTTGGGCATTCATAACCAGATAGGTAGCTATTTCATTCATTACAAAATAATACTACCATGAAATGCATTATAGAAACCTCACTCAAAACAATCCAACCCTGAATCAGATAGCTCCAAAGTGAAAATAATCGAACCCATTTCTACCCTTTATAAGAGTCTAAGGTAGTTACAAATTAGTTTACCTAAATATGTGAGTTATCATATTAGTTACAATTTTAATATCACTCTTATCGAATATTTTCATAAAATAAATATTTAAAAATTTTCAAAGCATAGTAGAACAAAGAAATTTAAAAAAAAAACATAATAGTAAATAAATAAATAATAATTTCACAATTTATACAATAAGTTCTTTAAAAATTTGAATAAATCTTAAAAAATATTATTAAAATACATATATATATATATAGAATAATCTTAATACTGCATTGAAACATCTTAATACCATTAATCTTTAGTATTACTTATATTATCTAATTAAAAAAAATACTACAAAAATATAACCAAACAATTCTAGAAAGGAGAAAGAGTACTTACAAAAATAAAATTAAAATAAGATAACTCAAGAACATTACAAATATAATAATATCATAAATTATATTGAATTTTGAAAAGAAGAAAGAAAAGAAATCATTAGCAAAAATACCACAAACTAATTAGAAAAACAATAGCAAATGACATACTAGTCAAAAACTTAATAATAATGTCATGATCTATACAATAAGTTCTTTACAGCTTTGAATTATATATATATATATATATATATAAGATTGATTTTATTTGAAATATATTTATTGAAACATAATATTAATCTTTAATATTTCTTTATTCTTATATAGAACTTATGTTTCTCTAATTGTTCATCATACACCTCCTTCTTATCTTTGTATCCAAAATTTATTGTTGTGCTTATTGTGACTAGATGGTTTAATCATATCAAAATCTTTTTATTATGTAATTTCATTGCAACATTAGAAGCTCACAATCATGTTGTGTAGGGTTTGCATCTCATATATTGTATAAAAGTTGGCTGCTTGCATGCCCTATTGCCCAAAAAAGTAGTGAATTGCTCCCAAAGTAACTTGACATTTGAATGTAATGTATAAAAAATATTATTTAATATGCTTGTCCTAGAATAGTTAACAATAACCAATGCAAGAAGGGTGTGGAAAAAGTCGACAATAGTGTGTGATATTGCCTAAAATGTGACCAAGTTGTCACTAAATGCAATTACAGGACCACATAGGTGAAATATGGGCTTTTGCATTTGTTGAGGCGACAACACAATTGATGGCGTGTCAACAAAAGTATTGTATAACGTTCAATTTGACAACAATGCCAACAAGAGTATAGAGCAATGTATAAGAAATGTTAACTTAAGAAATATGTGATGGCAATAACATTTTCTTAGACAATAAAAAGTAAGGTGTTATTAATACTAATATTAATTAATTTTTATTGGTAAGCTTGACAATTAATATTGTTGATAATATTATTAATATTAATTTGGTATTGGTTCAAGATTTATTAGGAGTTTAGATGACATAGTACTCAATATAGAGAATCAACTCATTTCTAGAGTATAGTATGGTGCGAGATTGGAAAAATAATTGTTAATAAATTTTTTTAACACTAATGGAATGGAATGCACTTTTGGTTTGGCTGGGTTATTTGAATAGTACCATTTGTATCTTGTAAAATTTGATAGAAATAAATAATTAAAAATAACATTTATTTTATTGTCTTATTACAATTTATGTATCTCTTATTCTCTTAGAATTATGAATACCTAATAAGTTTATTTATTTTTGTTAATAATCTCATTAAAAACTAATAATATGAAATATGCTTTTTGGTTTGATTGTTTAAATTAATATTAACGATACTATTTATATTTTTCAAAACAAATAGTTAAAAATAACATTTATTTTATGGTGTTCTTATAATTTATATATATCTTATTTTGGTTTTCTGTGACAGAATCACAAATATTTAATAAAAAACTCTTTAATAAAAAACTCATATGATGGAAAGTAGGTCCGTAGTAAATTGTTCTTACCTTTCTCCAAGTCTGTGAAAAGTAAATCCATACTTCTAGTATGCGGTGATGGAGAGGATAGACTCGGAAAATCACAAAATAACCAAAGAACATTCAGTCGGAAAATCCTGAAATGGATACAGTGGAAAAGAGTATATATTAACAGTATAAACCAGTAATAAAGATAGTTTAAGAACAAAGGTATTGATTACAAATGAATCCACAGATAAATGAATTCAAGGCCTTGTGCATTGAATTATATTGGAAAACAAAATCATGACCGTCCATCTCTTTAACATTCCCCTACTATGTAGGCATAATAAAAGAAAATCATTTGAACTATAACAGAACAAAATTATGACACTACTTTCATCCTTAAAAGGGGAAGGTATAAGAGGAGTCTTAATCCGCATATATGAATCCTTCTCTGTATCACACCTCCACAGAGACATTTGAACGTGGTCGGTAGAATGATACAGAAATCTTCTCTAATAAGATGTAAAAATTTATTACTTAGAAAAATATCATCATTATTCAACTGAAATTAGTAGTGCAGATCTTTTTGTTTTTAATTGTTTTTGTCTTTTTATTTCAATTGGGGACGTCAATTTCTACCTACAATGATAACAGACATCCAGAAAATCTTAAGGCCCATAATTGTTAGAAATTATTTCTTTACATATGTGTAGTCTTCCACCACTCTCCTCTGTATTTCCCAATTTATTCCGAAGCGACAATTTACAAATATAGCTGGGTTCAAATTCCCAAATACATAACTTTCTAGCCGCAAATCCAACCAGTATACGAAAATACTTTAAGACTGGTCTCATTTTCAAGGAACTATCAAACATGAGAAAACTTTTGTAAGCACGTCTAAAACCATCTTGATATATATATATATATATATATAATCTCTCTTAAAAATCGATGATATAATTATTTTTCCAATTTATAAATCTAGTGAATGATAACTACAAGCAATAAAATTTAAATTTAATTTTTGTAAAATTTCATCCTTTTTAATATAAATATTAATTTTTAATTTTTAAAAATTATATATATATATATATATATATATATAAAGTTAATGAATTATAGCATCTCGTAAGATTATTTTAGTTAAATTTAATAATTAAATAAACTTTCACTGGCTATTGAAGATATTGAACTCTCTGACAAGAAAGGCACAACATTGCCTACCATTCATTCGGCTGCCAACACAAGGTGAATAAATTTCAGATTCTCCCTTTCCTTTTCACACATATTCCCTTGACAATTAAGACCATGATCGATGCATGTTCTTATTCATCATTTGATGATATGGCTTTTGTAGCTGATTTTTAATAGAATTTATCTCTAGTAATAAAATAATCAATTGCTATGTTGAGATTGATATTCACTGCTTTAGATAAAAGTTTAAATTGGTAGTTTATCATAGAAGAATTTATCGTCTCTTCTTTCATAGGAAAGATTTTAAACAAAGAATCCTTCATCGCCTCATTGCCAAAACCAAGCATTTGATGGATGGTCTCGCACTTCTCCAACGCAGAGATAAAAGCTTTCATCTTTAAACTCATGGCCAATCGAAGCCTCGAGCACCAGCTGTATGAATTTAATTTTTTTCTAGAAAACCGCATGGGTATTGCTAATTTGTGAGAAATATAAAATAATTTAAAATCAATACTCACAACCTTAAATTTAAATTTTTTTGCTTGGCACTTAAAAACTATTCGGCACATGAAGGTGCCGAGTGCTAGTTTTGCTCGGCACATGAAGGTGCCGAGTTAGCTCAGCACACAAATTAAAAGCTCAGCAACAATAGATGCCGAGTGAGCTCAGCTCCAACTGAGAAAGAGGATGCTGAGTGTTCTATTTCATATTGAATAAATATAACTTCAATAATATTTCAACGTGAATGCTTTCACCATTAAAACCAGAGAGCCAAAAAATGTTAAGCTTCAAAAAAAAAACTTGTCAAATGCAATGAATAGAAGAGGAAGATAGATTCAAGTATGTCTGCTTGCTTTCTATTCAATCTTTCATTAAACTATTACAAAATCTAGGAGCATTCGGCTTCAACCAGAAAATCCTAAAATAACCCTAAACTGATAATACTTCAAACTTCAATATACTTTTAAACTTACAGCTCTAATGGCTGCATACAAAGGTGCCTGGAGCAATCACTGGTTCAACAATATAGAAACAAAACAACAACCAACTCACAGAATGAACAAAGGAGTCACGTGCAACTAGAAACACTGAACATACTTCCTTTTGTCTCTGCAACAAGTGGATCTGCTGACCACTTTCTTCTTCTTCCCTTTTCATGCTCTGCTGAACTGAATCTCTTTAACTTTTTTTTTGCTTTTCTCTATCTAGTCAAAATGAATCTAATCATTTTTTTTTGCCTTCTAACCTAAAATGTTTTCCCCACCCATTTCCATATTTAAAAAAAAAAATTCTCACCTACCCATATTAATTTTTCTGACTGTTTTGTTGGTCGTCAGGTGGTAGGTGGGCGTTTGGCTCCAAGGGCAACACAACCACCACATTAAATATTCCAACACTCCCCCTTTGTCCTAAACCAAACAAGTAAGGATCATTCCTGATCCACATCAACTACACCAAGACACTCTCTTAGGTGTACAAAAGTTCCAATGCCTAATGGCTTGGTGAATATGTCTGCTAGCTACTGCTCAAACTTGCAAAAATTCATCTTGATATCCCCATTCTCCACCAACTCTCTGATGAAGTGATATCTGATTTCAATATGCTTGCTTCTCCCATGGAAGACTGGATTCTTAAACAATGCAATTGATGAAATGTTGTCACAATAAATTGTGGTTCCATCCTCTTACCTTTCATTCAAATCTATCAAGATTTTCCTTAACCAAATAGCTTGACATGTTGCTGCATTTGCTACTATGTATTCAGCCTCTGCTGTAGATTGAGCAACAATAGGTTGCTTCTTGGATGCCCATGAAATTGCACCTGATCCCATATAAAACATGTATCCAGAAGTGTTTTTCCTATCATCTATACTTCCAGCCCAATCACTATCAATATAACCCACCAACTTGAAATCATCATTTGCAGTATACAAAATTCCAAATCCCTTGGTACCTCTCACATACCTTAGGATCCTCTTTCCCACTTGCCAATAGGAATCCTTTAGTGTTTCCATAAATTTGAAAATCAGACTTACTGCATGCATTAGGTCTGGCCAAGTTGCAGTCAAATACATTAAACTTCTAACCATGCTCTTATATAGTGTTGGATCCACTCTCTTGCTAGAGTCTTATTTGCTCAACTTTAGACCTATTGTTGTTGGTGTGGGGGTTGCCTTACTATTTTGCATTTTAAATATCTCCAAGATTTGCTTTGCATATTTTTCTTGAGAAATAAAGATGCCATCATGCATTTGTTTTACCTCTATGCCTAGAAAGTATTTCAAGAGACCTAGGTCTGTCATTTCAAACTCATTTTTTATGGCCTCTTTGAACTCACCAATTAGAGCCTTGTTATTTTCAGTAAAAATTAAGTTATCTACATACAAGACAACAATTAATACATTACCATCTGTTGCCTTGATGTAAAGAGTGGGCTCACCATTGCTTTTGCTAAAGCCATTGCTCAACAAATATGAGTCAATCCTACTATACCATGCCCTTGGAGCTTTATTGAGCCCATAAAGAGCTCTCTTCAATCTATATACTTTGTTCTCTTCACCTGCAACTTCATAACCAGGTCGTTGCTCCACATATACTTTTTCTTTCAATACACTATTTAGGAAGGCGGACTTCACATCCATTTGAAATACCTTCCACTTGTGTTGAGCTGCAATTGTTATGACAACATGCATGGTTTCCATTCTTGCAACTGGGGCATATGTCTCATCATAGTCTCTACCATACTGTTATTTGTACCAGCCTTGCCTTATGCCTATCAATCTTTCCTTTAGCATTGCATTTGGTCTTGTAGAACCATTTCACTCCAATCACTTCCTTCTTGGGAGGCAAATCAGTTAGCTCCCATGTCTCATTCCTTTCTATAGCATCTATTTCCTCATCCATGACCTTACACCATTTCTTCTCCTTAACAGCTTCTTCAAAATATATTGGATCACTATGAGAAAATAATTCAAAATTAACACTCTCATCATAATCTTCATACCTTTCATCTTGGTATATCTCCTTAAGACTTTTGGTCTTTCTTGGTAATAGGGAGGTGAGTGTGGGATTAGAATCTTCACTGCTACTGCTTGGCACTAACACTTGGTCATGCCTAGAGGAGCTTGGTAATGACTGAGGCTACTTGCCTCTTCTTCTATCTACTCCTTCTTGTTATTCATTAGCATCTTCTTCACTCATAATTGGCACTTTACTTGATGTGCTCGGTGACTCCTCAATTGAACCATACCAAGATTGATTTTCAATAAATTCCACATCTCTTGAAAGAGTCATCTTTTTGTTCAATGGGTCATACAATCTGTATGCCTTTGATTCTAAGCTGTACCCTGTGAAGATGCACTTCATTCCATTGTCATCTAATTTCTATCTTTGCTCTTTAGGCACATGTGCATGTGCAACACATCCAAACACTCTTAGGTATTCAACTGTCCATCTTCCTCGTGACCATGTTTCCATTGAAATTCTATCACCGACTGCCTTTGTAGGACACCTATTAATTAAGTAAACTGTTGTCGCCACAACCTCTCCCCAAAATTTAGTAGGGAGACCTTTCTCTTTCATCATGCTCCTTTCTATTTCAACAATGGTCCTATTATTTCTTTCAGCCACTCCATTTTGCTGTGGTGTATAGATAGCTGTGAGCTCTTTCTTTATGCCATGTTTCCTGTAAAAATTTACAGAAGAATTGGAGGTATACTCCCCTCCTCTATCTAATCTTAGGACTTTGATATAGTGTACAAATTCTCTTTTAGCCTGGGCTTTAAATTCTACAAATTTATCAAATGCTTCAGATTTGTTCTTTAAGAAATACACCCATGTCCTATGACTGAAATCATCAATAAATGTCATGAAATAAGAACTCCCCCCAATGGAAGTAACTTGCATAGGACCGACTAGGTCAGTATGCACTAACTCTAATGGATATCTAGCCCTCCTAGAATTTCCAGAATTAAAGGGAAGCCTATGTTGCTTACCCAAAATACAAGCCTCACACTTGTCACATGAATTTCCTATACATGGCAAACCTTCTACCATTCTTTTATTTGATAACAAATTTAAACTAGCATAGCCAAGATGACCATACCTGAGGTTCCATAGCCATGAGGGGTCTTCAATCACACTCCTTAGAGCTGATTGTGTGGGAGGTGCAACACTAACTTGAGATGAGAAACATGTCTCTATCCTCAAAGGAAACATTCTATTCTTTGTCATTTGAATTGCTACAAGTAGGTTCTTGCTCCCATCCTTTTCATGAATGACACACGTGTCATTCTCCATGAGCACTTTGTATCCATTTTGAATGAGCTAACTAATGCTCATCAAATTGTGCTTCATACCAGGGGTGAAATACACATTTTGTATTTCCTTCTTCTCACCTTTCTTGGTGTGGACCATAATTGATCATTTTCCCACTACTGGTAGGGTTCCATTGTTACCCATTTTAATCTTAGATTTGAAACTCTTGTCAATGAATGAAAACAAGGTTTCATTACCACTCATGTGGTTGCTACATCCACTGTCAAGGTACCAAACTTCACGACTTCCTTCTTAACCAACATTACACATGATGAAGGTAGTCTTTTCACTTCCTATATTCACGTTAGTCACATTTTCTTATCTTGACTGATCTTTCTGCTTCTTCTAGCATTCACTTGCATAATGCCCATATTTATGACAGAAGTAGCATTCTACATTAATCTTATTTGAGTTGTAATTTTTCTTACCTCCTCTTGAGGTATTTTGTGAGCTACTTGCTCCATCTGCTCTTCCTGAGCTTTTTGCTGCAACATTTCTTTGTCCTCCATTACCTTGGCCTCTGCCTCTGGAGTTTCTGCCTGAGCCATTTCTTCCTCTCCCCCTTCCTCTTAGATTTTTCTGAGCCTTAAATTCTTGCTCTTGGAAAGATGAAGAAGTAGATCTATTGATCATATGCTCATGGGTTTGAAGTGTACCCATCAACTCATCCATTGTCAAAATAGTGAGGTCTTTTGCCTCTTCTATGGTCATGACCAAATTGTCATACTTATGAGGTAAACTCCTCATTATCTTTTCCACTATCCTCTGCTCTTGATAGTCTTCTCCATTTGGTTTCAATTGATTAATCACATTGGAGATCTTTGAACTGAAATCTGCAATTGATTCATTTTCTTTCATCTGAAGGTTCTCAAACTCCCTCCTTATATTCTGTAGCTTTACAGTGCAGACTTTATCAATCCCCTTGAAGTTCGTCTCAAGGATATTCCATGCTTCTTTTGCATATTTGCTGCTGTAATCTTTGGAAACAATGTCTCTATCATTGCTGCTTCAATAAGACTTAATGTCTTTGCATCTTTTCTCCTTGACTCTTTCAAATGAGTCTTCTATGCATTTGTGAGAGCAGCATACTGAGTTGGATCAGTCACATCATTGAATCCAATAACTAAAAACTCTAACAAGTCATTTGAAACCATTATGGTCTTCATCTTCTTTGCCCATGTATCATAGTTTTGTCGATTGAATGGTGGTGGTTATTGCCATATCTTTCCTGCATCTCCTGCCATGTCAAATATCCCAGGAAAAATTACCCTAAATCACTTTGGATGTGGGGCCTCAAAGCTCTGATACCATGTGAGAAATATAAAATAATTTAAAATCAATACTCACAACCCTAAACTTAAAAAATTTTGCTCGGCACTTAAAAACCGCTTGGCACATGAAGGTGTCGAGTGCCAGTTTTGCTCGGGACATGAAGGTGCCGAGTGAAAGTCAATAGGTGTCGAGTGACAGGATGCTCGGCACTTGAAGGAGGATGTTGTAGGTGTTGAGTTAGCTCGACACACAAAGTAAAAGATCAGGAATAATAGATGCTAAGTGAGCTCAGCTCCAACTGAGAAAGAGGATGTTGAGTGTTTTGTTTCATACTGAATAAATATAACTTAAATAATATTTCAACATGAATGCTTTCACCATTAAAACCAGAGAGCCAAAAAATATTAAGCTTCAGAAAACAAACTTTTCAAATGCAATGAATAGAAGAGGAAGATAGATTCAAGTATGCCTACTTGCTTTCTATTCAATCTTTCATTAAACTATTACAAAATCTAGAAGCATTCGGCTTCAACCAAAAAATCTTAAAATAACCCTAAACTGATAATACTTCAAACTTCAATAAACTTTTAAACTTGCAGCTCTAATGCCTACATACAAAGGTGCCTGGAGCAATCACTGCTTCAACAGGACAGAAACAAAACAACAACCAACTCACAAAATGAACAAAGGAGTCACATGCAACTGAAAACAATAAAAATACTTCCTTCTGTCTCTGCAACAAGTGGATCTTCTGACCACTTTCGTCTTCTTCTCTTTTCCTGCTCTGCTGAACTGAATCTCTTTAACCTTTTTTTTGCTTTTCTCCGTCTAGTCAAAATGAATCTAATCATTGCTTTTTGTCTTCTTACCTAAAACATTTTTCTCTCTCATTTCCATATTTAAAAAAACAAAATCTTACCTACCCATATTAATTTTTTTGGCTGTTCTGCTAGTCGTCAGGTGCTAGGTGGGCATTTGGCTCCAGGCGCAATACAACCACCGCATTAAATATTCCAACATAATTGTCTGGTTTATCTACATAGTGAATTTGGGAGTAGGCGGTGTATAGTTCATTGTGATCTACATGGAAGTGCACATATATGACTTTGGAGGATCAACCATTATCTCCACTCAGGCAAACCAGTCTCAACCTTGTTCCTTCATGGGCACCATAGGATATGTTGCACCAGTTGAAACATTATATCTTCTAGAACATGGCAGTCTATATGCTGATGTTTCTCAACGTTAACCAAATCTCCCAAGCCTAATAGGGATAAGCCTATCAGCTAAATAAATAGTATAATTTCTTTAACCATAATGCACTCAAATGGCTGACTTCTACTGCAATGAGTTTTCACATCTTTGAATTAGATTAATTTAATTATTTTTAAACTAATAGCTTTTTTGTAAGAAACCATCACATTGTGGTCAACGTGGTTATTAAAATCAAATATACAATATACAATATTGTCGACTTTTCCAGCTACGAAGAATAATTATATTAATTAAATCATGAAAATATTGATGGATGAATTCTAGTGTTAATTCGTTAACATTCTTTTCTGAAAGATATCTTATTTTAAACTTAAATAAATAATTCATTGTATAAAAAATTGTCAAATTTTGAAATCAAATCATATAAATTTAAACATATAAATATTTAACTTTAAATAAAGAATATAATTATTTTAAAACTTTATAATAAAACTTTTATCGAACTTCAATATTTCATCTACAGTCAAAATTACACAATGAATGCAAGAAGATTGAAGTTAATATGTCTATCCATTATTTTCCATTGATTTCCAATCATTTTTCTGGCATATTTTGGATATAATGAGTTATTATCCTGGCGGATTTGCAAATCTCTATTTGTGTATGTGTATTTGAATGAAGTTTGTTTTAATGGCTACTATGAACTAGAATGCATTGGAGGGAAGGCTCGGAGAGAGTAGCTTGCCACCAAGGTTCGTTGCTTTCAGTTACTTGGGAAATTTTCTTTTAGGGTTTTAAATTAGGGCTTCTTGATTGCTGTTACGGGTATGGTTTATTGTTTTATGGTCTTTTTGGTTTGTAGATTGTTCGCATGTTCGTTGCAACTATAGGGGATGGTTTAAACATTATACATTAAGTTTCATTCTAATATTAAAAGTATTAAATAGTTAAAGTCAATTTATTTTTGAGAAATTTAGTTTTCTTCTCTGTATGTGGTGTTTAATAGTGACCCAATAACAAAGGAACTAAAGAAGTCCACAGATATCATCCTGAACGTGTTGCTCTTCAATATGTTTTATTATTTTGAAACTATATTTTTTTCTTGAATATTCTAGTTTCAAATGATTGGTCGTATCGGCCTTTGATGACCATGCTGAGGTTCAAAGTTTTCAAGAGTGTGTAAAGTTGAACTTGTTTTGTTGTGCTCGTAAAATAGATTTAAAATTTTCAGATCCGTAGAAACCTAAATATGAATTTATCATCGTAATGCGCTTGAATTGTGAATTATGAAGCTGTGAATCTGACTTCTTATTGTTTTCATGTTTCAGTGAAATTCATAAATACTAGAAGAGTACATGAAATATTTGGAAGTGATATGAAAAATTGTGCTTTTTTGTTTGAGGTTCCATGTGCAATGTATTCCATTAAGTTTATATGTGTTTAGGGTGGCATCTTTTAAATAGAAGTTGCTTGTTTGGTAGACTTGATTTTTGAGTTGTGGAACTATGTCCTCAAATTTAATTTTCTTGTCTATGCATGTCTTGATTAGGGTTTTCAGGGTGGGGTTTGTTTATAATCAATCTTTAGATTAAGTGTTGATTTTATGCTTTTAAACATTCTTATTATGATTAAATTCTTCATTAAAAATTCCTTTACAAAAAGTACCCTAGTGATTTGCATGTCGTATTTCACCTCATATCAGCATTATAGTTTCTTTTTAGGATTGAAATCATGGCCAAGTTAGAGTAATGGAAGATTCTCTTTTTCAGAATGTATTGAGAATGCAATCTCTAGATTCTATACTGTAGCCCACAATGTCAAGCATTTATTTCTTGTAGGTGATTTTAAATTAGAATTTTTTGTGGAAAATATTGGTGGAGAGAAAATAGACAAAGGGAAGAATAATATTGAGGAAGTTAGTTAGTGAGTAACAATTAGAGTGTGCAACAAGCCTATATATTTTTCTATTTTGAGGAATGAAAGTTTTCTTTGTTGACCATTGATTGCTCAAGGCATTTTGTCAGAGCTCTAAGAAGCTATGGGTAGTTTGTGTACAGCCCTAAATTGCTACAACTTTTGTTTGTTAACGATAATAGTAGTTTTAATTTTATTTTATGAAGTTGTATTTTGCAGTTTCCATATTTGTAGTTGTAAAAGTTTTTCCAAAATTTAATAGAACCAAGAAAGAAAAAATCTTGCACATCTCTAGCTCTTATTCGTCTTTTTTTTGTGTCTCCATTCCATTCCCTTATTTTAATCTCAAGAAAATGCAAGAGGTAGAGGGGAGGAAAAAATAGCTCTGGTCAAGGCTCTAGAGGTAGAGGTCATGGTAACTATGGGAAAAAAAATGTTGGAAGAGAAAACTTAGGACAAGAAGATAGGCAAGAGGGAGCAAGCAACTCTCAAAACAACTCAAGGGGAGGCAAGAATAATTATAGGTCTAATAAGAACAATGTGGACTATTATTAGTCCACCAAATTTGGGCATTATGCAAGTGAATAGTGGAAAAAGCAACATGACTAGTCAAGGCCAAGTACAAATGTGGTTGATGTAAATATGGGTGAAATAAATAATCCCGCATCCTTCATCATGGTAAAAAAAGGCACTCCTAAGGTGTGGTATTTGGATAGTGATTACAGTAACCAAATGAATGGTAATGAGAATTAGCTTTCATTTATTGATAAAAATTTCAAGTCTAAAATTAGAATAGGAAACAATGGAACCATTCCTATTGTGGACAAAAGATCTATCATGATTATCACCAACCAAGGTGAGAAGAAAGAGTTACAAATTTTATTTTTTTACATTTGGTATGAAGCACAATTTTATGGGTGTTCGATAGCTCACACAAAATGGTTACAAAGTGCTGATGAAAATGAGAAATGTGTCATTCATGAGAAAGTGGGAGTAAGAAAATAGTTGCATCAATCCAAACCATAAAGAACCAAATCTTTTCTTTGAGAATAGAGATATGTTTCTCTTCAAAAACCATTGTCGCACCTCCTAATAATTCATGTTCAACTACATTAATAATTGACTCTAAAGAGTATGATTGAATTAGAATTTTTTGTGGAAAATATTGGTCAACACAAAATAGATAAAGGGAAAAATAATATTATTCTTTAGGAATTTAGTTAGTGACCAACAATAAAAAGAATATCAAAGAATTTAGCAACACTATTTGTTTTTCTATTTTGTAGAAAACAAGTTTTCTCTATGGAGCACTGATTTCTCTAGGCATTTTGTAAGAACTTTAAGAAGCTCAAAGTACTTTGTATGAAGCCCTAAATTGCTACAAGCTTGGTTTGTGAAAAGAAATAATAGTTTTAGTTTTATTTTATGAACTTATATATACATATATATACATATATATATATATATATATATATATATATATATATATATATATATATATATATATATATATATATATATATATATATATATATATATATATATATATATATATATATATATATATATATATATATATATATATACATACACACACACACACACACATATATATATATATACATACATACATATATATATATATATATACATACATATATATATATATATATATATATATATATATATATATGTATGTATATATATATGTATGTATGTATATATATATATATGTATGTATATATATATGTATATATATATATATATATATATATATATATGTATGTATGTATATCTATATATATATGTATATATATATATATATAGATGTATATATATATATAGATATATATATGTATATACATATATATATGTATATACATATATGTATACATACATATATATATATATACATACATATATATATATATATATATGTATGTATGTATACATATATGTATACATACATACATATATATATATATATGTATGTATACATATATGTACATATATATATGTATATACATATATATATATATATGTATATATATATATATTTATGTATGTATACATATATGTATATATATGTATGTATACATATACATATATATATATATACATATATATATATATACATATATATATATATATGTATATATACATACATATATATGTATATATGTATATACATATGTATATATATATATATATGTATATATATATATAAAATCTAGTTCACAGACTCAACTAGTAAAGAACCAGAGAAGAAAACCCGGTATCCTTGTTTAGTACATAGTATAAACCTAATAACCTTTCAAAACCTAATCCTACATTAGATTTCTTAGATTTAGATTATATACATCTAAATCGACTCAATGCAAAATGATTTATCTCTTACAAACTTGAATTGTGGAATTGCTCATTTCTATCATGCAATTAACAACCAATGATCCCATAATATAATGTGCCTTGATTCCCATATGCTTGATGTTTGTAATCCAAAGATGGAGAAAATATCCTTTTTACCAATGCTATCATGTCTTAATTGACTCACGATTAATAATTTCTTGGATGAGCATCAAGAATATTAGCCACTTAATGCTCATGTGTTGAAATGCCATCACAACCTAAGTTTGATAGATAATTTGCAGCTTGGTTTCCTTCCTAAAATATATGCGAAGAAACACATTCTTGAAAAGAGTCAACCAACCTCCAAACTTGTTTTAAAATATAAGCTAATTTTGAGTTATGCACTACTCTGCTAAAGCAAGCATGGATTGTAATGAGGGAGTCATCTTCAACCGGGTGAGATTGAGAGAAGTAGCAAGAACTAAACCTTGTAGTAAAGGATAGACTTCTACATGTCTGTTAGTACCTTTATGGATTGGTAAATATTTTAGTGCTAAAGGTATTCCATAATGATTTCTCAAACAAATTCCAATGCCAGACTTACCTAGGTTGCCCCGAGAGGCACCATCAAGGTCGATCTTGATAATCCCATGCTCAAGAGGAAACCAATGAACATTAGATCTATCCACTTTTGAAGCTCCATTAAAATTTAGAAAGGCTGGGAGAGAGATATGTTTCCATTCTTTCAAAGTAGCATCATCCCAAGTAGAAAAAAGAATATTCGATGAATTGTTTCTAATGTTAACTAAGACTACTTCTAAAATTAACATCTCAATTATTAGTACAACATTATCCAATGAATAAGTGGATTGTCTAAAAATTCTTTTGTTCCTCTCCCACCATAAGACCCAAACAACTAGAGAAGGTGCATATTTCTAAATGGATGTGAGGAGAGAGTTATGATAAGGCATTGGCCAAGACTCAAAGAGGTCTCATAATGAATTAGGAAGTGGCATCATATATTAAAATATCCCAAGTACAAATTTCCAGCAATTTTGAGCATACTCACATTGTAAGAAAATATGATCAACATCTTCTAAAGCCTGATGGCAGAGGAGATAGGTGAACCTCTGGGTAATATTAAAATTTTCAAGTCTATCACTTGTTAATGGGTTCTTTCTAAGTTCTAGCCAGGAGAAACAACCCGCTTTAGGTAGTGTACATTTATTCCAATAGAAAGAGAAAGCTCTATGTTTATTTAGATCATCCTCATTCCTAGAGTAACTGAGTAGCACCCATCTTGTGTTGGCACCCAAATAATCACATCTTCATGAGCATGCAAGAAAACCTATCTTGTGCTAAGAATTTTTTTGAAAACCATAATAGAAGGCTAAGGAATTGGAAGGTTTGGAGGGTCTTTCCAAATAACTTGGCATGATATAGGTTCCACTAGTTCAACATTATCACACACCTTGTCACCCTAGCTGGCTTTAAAAATCTGCACATAATTTGCAATCTCCTTAACATTGATAAGAGGGGGGAGAAAATTCCATGAATCTTCCCAAAATCAAGCCTTGTGACCATCATTGATTTCCCAAGAAACATAATCTATGATAACTTCTCTTGAGCTAGCTAAAAAGTTCCACACCTCTGAACCTTGAGGAAGATTTGTCACTATAATAATACAAATAGGATCCATAGAATCAAGATACTTTGACTGCATAATCATACACCACATGATATGTTGCTTATTTAACATTTTCTACACTAATTTTCCTCCATAAGCCTTATTTCTTAGAGCCAAATCATGAATTCCCGCTCCACCCCTTTGTTTGTCAATCATCATATCATTTAGTGATACAAGAGATATTTTCTTTTTCCCTAAAATATTTCCATTCTAGAGGAAAGAGCTAATAATCTACCTAATCTTTCTTAACACTGAAGGTGGAGCTTGAAGAATAGAGATAAGGTAATTAGGTATAGCAAAAAGCACTGATCAAATAAGGAGAATCTTGCTTGATAGAGATAGCCATCTGGTTTTCCTAGCTGCTCCTCTTCCCTTATTCTATCTATGATAGATTTCCAATATGTTGGCTTGTTAATTCCCACAAAGAAGGGAATTCCCAAGTAGACTGATGAAAGTAGCTCTTCCTTAAAACCATTGCTCTTTACAATCTTTGAAGAAACTATGGTATTGGTAAAAAAGATATAAATTTTAGACTTAGGAACACTTATTTGTTGTCTAGCAATTGCAATATATGAGTCTAAGATATGCTTAATTACTCTAGCTTCTTGCACAACGGCATACCCAAATAACAATTTATCATCTGTAAATAAGGAATGTATAACGACAATTGATGTTCTTGGAATCTGAACACCCCTCCAAAGACTTTGATTATTTTCTGAAGTTGTAATTTGTAGTTTCCTAATTTATAGTTGTAAAAGTTTTTCTATATTATAATAGAAGAAAGAAATAATTAATCTTACACATCTTATATTGTTACTTGTTTGTTTTTGGTGTCTCTCCATTCCATTTCCCTATTCCATTTTACATTTATTTATTGAGTAAAATAGAGTTGGAATCTCTATTCTTTCTCTCTTATTAGGGATTTTATATTTTTGACATGTTATTAGAGACATGTTGACCCTCAATCCTTGTGAGTTTGGGAAATTTTTTATTTCTAGGTATGAAAGTTTGTGGAATAGGAGACATGGCTGGACATGAAGGAAAGAGATGACAGCAACCACCATCCTTTCATGGAAAAGAATATGATACTTTTGAAAAGAATATGAAAACCATTATGGTTGAAAATGATATGTAGGAGTTTGTGGTCAATGAATTCACTAATGTGATAGATCTGGCTCATTATGCTGCTCTTGCAAATAATCAAAAGACTCGACTGGAGGAGTCAACGAGGAAAAATGCAAAATCATCAAGCTTGATTAAAGAAGCCATGATGGAGATGAATTTTCCCAAAATAGAAGTAGCTAACTATTCAAAGGAAGTATGGAATATTTTTGAAATATATTTTAAATGGATTGATAAAGTCCATGTAGTGAAGCTACATATGATTAACAAAGAGTTTAAGAATATTCAAATTAAGGATAATGAGTCTTTTTCAAATTTTAGCTCAAGATTCTCTAGTTTGATTAACTAGTTGAAGTCAAATGAAGAAGAATATAAGGATCAAAGAATATTGAAGAAAAGTTTACAAAGTTTTCCTAATACCATGACAATCTCATGATTACCATTGACAAGGAAGAATAACTCACCACGTTGGTTGTTGATGAGTTGATGGATTCTCTCCAAACCCATGAGTAGTGGATTAATAGATCTACAAATTCTTTCCAAGAGAAAGATTTAAAATCTCAAGACAATGGAGGTGGTAGGGGGAGAGGAATAAATAGCTTTGGTCGATGCTCTAGAGATAGAGGTCATGGTAACTCTAGGAAAAGAAATGCTAGAGGAGAAAGTTGAGGACAAGGAGGAAGCCAAGAGGGAGTAAGCATCTCTTAGAATAGTTCCAGGGCAGCTAAGAAAAAATACAGTCTAATAAGAGCAATGTGGACTATTAGTATTTCCACAAATTTGGGCATTGTGCAAGTGAATGATAGAGAAAGAAAAGTGGCCAGTCAGGGAAAAGTGGAAATGTGACTCTTGTGAATGTGGATGTATCAAATAAATCCATAGCCTTCATCATGTCCAATAATATTACGAAGGCACCCCTAACATGTGGTATTTGGATAGTAGTTGTAGCAACCACATGTGTGGTAATGAAAATTTATTTTTATCTATTGATAAAATTTTCAAGTGTAAAATTAGAATGGGAAATAATCTAAAACCATTCTTAGTGTGGACAAGGGCTCTATGATGATTGACACCAAGAAGGGTGAGAAGAAAGACATACAAAATGTTAGTTTTTCCTTGGGTAAGAATAATTTTATTTGTGTTGGAAAACTCATACAAAATGGTTACAAAGTGCTGATGGAAATTGACATATGTGTCCTTGATGAGAAAAATGGGAAAAGAAAATAGTTGTCATAGTCCAAATGAAGAAGAGTGAAGTCTTTTCTTTGACAATAGAGATATGCTTCTCTTCTCTAACCATTGTTGCACCTCCCAAGAATGCATTTACAACAACATCAACAATCAACTCTAAATAGTATGATTGAAGATCCCTCCAAGCTATGACATCTTGGCTATGTTGGCTTGAATTTATTGTCCAGGAAAAGAATGGTAGATAGTTTGCCAAAGATTGTAAAGTCATATAGCAAGTGTGAAGCTTGTATTTTGGGTAAGCAACATAGAATCCCGTTTAATTATGATAATTCTAGAAGGGAAAGGACACCATTAGAGGTAGTGCATAATAATTTAGTTGGCCCTATATAAATGATTTCAAGTACTTATTTTAGGACATTTATAATTGATCTTAGTTGTAGGACATGGGTATATTAAAAAAAAAAAATCTGATACATTTGATAAGTTTTTAGAATTTAAAACCCAAGCTGAAAAATAAAGTGGACATTATGTTAAAATTCTAATGTTTGATGGGGGGGGAGTATACCTCCAATGCTTGTAATTTTTTGTATAAAAATTGCATCAAGAAGGAACTTACAACCAACTATACTTTGTATAAAAATAGAGTGGCTGAAAAAATAAATAGAACCATGGTTGAGATGGCAAGGAGCATGATAAAACCAAAGGGAATCCCAACTAAATATTGGTGAGAGGCTATAGAAACATCAATATATTTAATAAATAGGTCTCCAACAAAGGTAGTATCTTGCAATATCCCATGGTAAAAACATAGATGAATGATTGAACACTTGAGGGTATTTGGGTGTGTAGTATATGTACACATACCAAAGGAAAAAGGACAAAAGTTGGACAACAAGGGTGTGAAGTGTAACTTCACTTTCTTATAGTTCAAAATCAAAAGCATATAAATTGTATAACTCAATCACAAAGAAGATAGATATTTTAAGATATGTATAGCTCACTAAGAATGATTCATGGGATGGCTTGGTGGATAAATCATTAAGCACTTCAAGTAAAATCCTCATTATTAATGAAGAAGAAGAAGTTGGCGATCAACATGATGAAGGCACAACAAAATTGTAAAGAAACCACAAATAGCCAAGAAATTAGTTCCTTGCAACTCCTGATAGCTCTAGATTCGTTTACAATGTAGAGAGAATAGTAGCAAACAATAGTGAAAATTAAGACCCTACTCTCACCTACCTACTACCAAGAAAGACCAATATTTTAATAGAAATATAATAAGATGAAAGGTATGAAGAAGATTTTGATGAAAGTGTAAATTTCAAATTATTTTATCACAGTGATTTAATTTATTTTGAAGAAACTATGAAAGAAGAAAAATCATGTAAGGCCATGGATGAGGAAATAGATGCAATAGAGAGAAATGAAACTTCAGAGAAAACTAATTTATTTCTCAAGAAGAATTATTGGAGTAAAATGGGTCTATAAGACCAAGTGCAATGCTAAAGGAAAAATTATATAAGGAAAGATTGGTAGCGAAGGGGTACAAACAAAAATTTAGTAGAGACTATGATGAGACATGCCCCTATTGTAAGAGTAGGAATTGTACATGATATCATAGAAATTTTAGCCCAACACAAATGAAAGGTGTTTCAGATAGATGTGAAGTCAACCTTCTTGAATGAAGTGATGAAAGAAGAGGTGTATGTGGAGCATCCACCTAGTAATGAATTTTTGGATGAATAACACAAGGTGTATAGGCTGAAAATAAATGTTTATTGGCTGAAACAAGCTCCACGAGCATGGTGTAGAAGGATATACTCATATTTGATGAGAAATAATTCTAGCAAAAGTGATGGTGATACCACTCTTTACATTAAGGTAGTTGATGGTGAATTTTTAATTTATTATCTTGTATGTAGATGATTTAAATTATGGACTGTTGATTTCAAAGAGGCTATAAAAATTAAATTTGGAATGATAGATTTGGGTTTCTTAAATTATTTTCTAGGAATAGAAGTGAAAAAATTGCATGATTGTATTTTTATCTCTCAAGAAAAGTGTGCAAGTCAGATCTTGGAAAGATTTAAAATGAAAACTAGTAAAACAAACCCAACACCAATAGCCATAGGTTTGAAGTTGAGTAAGGATGATTACAACAATAGTGTGAAGTCAACATTGTACAAAAGTTGGGTTGGAAATCTAATGTATTTTACAACTAAATGGTACTTAAAGATTTGGTATTTTATATAGTACTGAAAATGATTTTGTGTTGGTTTTTTATAAAGATAGTGATTGGGCTAGAATTTTGGATGATAGAAAGACCACTTTTGGTTATGTATTTCATATGGGTTCAGGTACAATTTCATGGGAATTTAAGAAGAACATAATTGTTGCTCAGAGGCTAAATATTTAACTGTAAATGTTGTAGAATGTCAACTATTTGATTGATAAGGATGTTGTCATGTTTAAAGGAAGAATAAGAGGATACAACTACAATTTATTACAGTAATACTTCCTCAATAACTTAGAATAAAAATCCATTGTTTCATGGAAGAGTAAATCACATTCAAATAAGGTATCATTTCATTAGAGAGATGGTAAAAAATGGTGAAAACAACATGGTTTATTATAAGTCTGAGTTTTATCTAGAGGACATATTCACCAAGCCCTTGGACATATTAGTTTTGAGCACTTAAAAAGAAATATGGGCATAGTTGATTTGGATCAACAATGATCTTGTTTTTTGGGTTGAGACAAAGAGGTAGTATTGGAATTTTAAATTATTATTTTTTGTATCTAAATAAACTAACACCACCTACATGTCAGCAATTTCCAATAACTAACAATAGTAAGATATTGTGGAGAATGTAATCCCTAGATTTCTCTTGGCATTACAATCCCAAATGTTACACATTTATTTATGCTATAGGTGATTTTGAATTGGAATTTTTTGTGGAAATATTGGTAGATAGAAAATAGAAAAAATGAAGAATATTATTATTCTTAAGGAAGTTAGTGAGTAGCAGCTGAAAGAATATTAGAGTATGTAGTAGCACTATGATTTTTTCAAATTTTTAGACTAAAATTTTCCTTTGTTGAGAATTGAATGCTTCAAAATTTTTATCAGATATATAAGAAGCCTTAGGTAGTTTGTATTTATGCCTAAATTTCTACAATTTTTTTGTGAAATACAATAGTAGTTTTTGTTTTATTTTATGAAGACCTAGTTGTAGTTTCTAACTTTATAATTGTAATATTTTATTTTTTTAGAATTTAATAGAAGCAACAAATAATGAGTCATGCACATCTCCAAATCTTTCTTTTTTAATTTTATTTTTGTTGTCTCCATTCCATTCCCTCACTCTCTTATTGTAGATTTGACAGATTTCTTGTTTGAGTGGGTGTTCTTACGTGTAGTTGTTGAAGTTTTTATGTACACAAATTATGTATCTATTCCTTCCTTTGCAACATTTTTAACAATTTGAAGTGTCATAAGGATACTTTTTAAGAGGTGTATCCTAATGTTGAATGAAGCATTTCTATAATTTTTGAAGTATCATTTGTTTTGTGAGTATTTTTTAAGGTTGTTTGTAGTGATTAAATGCTCTTATACTCTAGTAATTAATGTAAGATGTCATTACTACTCACTTTAATTGGCATACCTTGCTAGAGTAAGTGACTCCAAGACATTCAACTCTTTGGGAGCTTACTTGCTCAATAGCTTGACCAGGAGGAGTAGATTTCATTGATTTTAACCTACTTCTTTCCATATCGGACCATGTGGTTTGAATACTTTATTTTTTGAAACATTGATTTTATCTTCCATTCTATGTTGTGGGTCTTTTATTATGGATGGTGTTAATTTTCCTAGGTTGTTCTTTGAACTTTTGTTCTACCAGGTTGTTCGAATTATTGCTCAATATAATTTGTACTAAAGGAGTTCTTTCTAATGGTTTGAGCAGAGTAAATTGATGTTGAATTATACCTATTTAGACATTGGTGACTTTTATAGTTCAACATGCTCATATATGGTATGTTAGACTAAATGAGGGGTTAATTGTAGATTATTATTATTTTTCTTTGTTTAGTAGATTTTATGTAAACAATCCTTTCTACTAGTTGACATGTCTCTAAAATGAATGTGTTGAAATATATGTGAGATGAATGCTTTAGCTGGGATCATTATGGTCTATTGGACTTAATGAGAGGTTAATGACCTTAAAATATACGATTGCAGATTATAATAATTTATTATTATTTTGTTTCATAAATATTATGTAAAAGAGACCTTCTACCTATTGACATGTCTATGAAATGAATGTATTAGGGATCATTGATTATTCTAAGTTGATCCCTAATTTGTGAGGAGTGGGAATCCAGTTGGTCCCATCTTGGAAATTTTATGAAACTAGTACAATAGTTGGAAAAAGAATTGGAGAGCTGATGGACTTGGGTGTAACTTTTTGGGAGGGTAGTGGGAACTATGTATTAATAGGTTTAAATATTTTATTGTGTCATGCAATGAATTTGTGACTCTATGGTTGATTGAAGCAACAATTTCAATTTGAGTTGAAGATATAATTTTTTTGTAGCTTTTGCAAGATAGTATACACTTTTGTAGATCAATTTTTAAATCATTTTTATTTTATATTTTTCATCCCATAAGGATGGAATAATGTGTGATTAAATAGATTTCTAAAGACAATCATTTTACTTTAGAAGTGTTGCAAGAACTTGATTGTCATTATAGATTTTAAAGATGATTCTTAGGATTTAATTTGAGTTCCATGCTATTAAATATAAGAGGTTTTCTTGTGCTTTTACCCTCTAGATATTTTTCATTAATATTTCCAATCATAAATTTTAGTTTCCACAACACAAGATTAAAAAAATAAAAATAGAATGCTTTCAAATACATAATCTTACTGAATTGAATGCATTGTTAAAAGGTAGTGTACATTTCTAGCAGTTATATTTAGATATTTAATAATGATTATTTATATTAGTTTTTCCACAACCTTATTTTAATGTTTCTATGTTCAGATCGAATACTATTGACACTATATACAATCAAGCTAGTAAGATTAAGATAAGTCGTAGTTCTTTGGAAGAATCATTTCTAGATGTTGCAACTCTTACAAAATAATTATTTTATTTTGTTACTAGATTAATGACTATCCATCTATGTGCAATTATATAAGTTTGTTTTTTTTTGCTAAAATGATATTCATATCAATATTTTGATAATTTGATACTTCATTGGTAAATTGCCAAAAATAAAAACATGCTAAATATTGAGAAAAAATGTATGTTGTGATATAAACTCTCAAAGAAACTATTGTTACAATTGACACCCTTTAACTATAGCCAACCATAAGGGCATTTCTTAATTTGTACCTGAACAGAATAGTACATTGTAAGCTAGTAATGCAATTTAAAAGTTTATTGTGAATACTATTAAAATCTAAAAACTATAGACATCTGTTCAACTTGCTAACTTCATACAACTACAACACAATTGTACCAAGTCATATTTCGATATTTAGTAGTAACTATTCATATTATTTTTTTCACAACTATTTTTTACATTATCTCAATTATGTGCATCCATTATACTATGTTAAAGCTTTACTATTGTTAAACAACATAAGAGGCTTGCTTCAAAATTGTGTAACCTTTATCTATTCTATTATATGTTATATAGTATTTTTTTGACTTCTCATACCTTCTCAATACTTATAATTTGTAACACTGGAGTATGGTGGATCTACTTTGGTTAAACTCATGCATATCAAATAGTCATTGTGATTTCTAGTAAATAAAAAGTTAGAAATAATACCATCTTTTCCTTTACAATAAATTATTGTATTTTATTTAATTATATAAAAGAAACTCAATTTTGTTTATTGCTAAATTGATCTTCTTTTTGCATTCTCTAACCTGAGCCATGTCTATTGATAGTTCTTCTTACAATTTCCAAAACTATGTCTATTCATAGTTCTTCATACAATTTCCAATTCAATTTGTTGCATTGATGGCACACTTGGCTAACATTACAACAAAATGAGCAATCAACATCCTCCAACAAGTTTTGGTAGACCTAATGTATATAGCCAAAATCATTTTTATAAAGTATATGTATGTACTATGTCAAGAAATTTGGTAGCATTGTACTGGTACTTGATTTCTATATTGAATGTTAAAATGATTATCACTCATTAAACTCATCATATGACATGACACACATCTGATGGAATTTAATAAAATGTATGCATATACATGATTCTTATTTTAAATGTGCAAACTATTACCATTCATGAAATTTGTCCAATGACACACGTATGAAGGCATTTGATAAAATGTAATCATATTATAGATGTTTGGAAATGATGCCAATTACTTTGTTACATTGAAATTGCCCATCCTTATCTAAGTTTAAAATCTAAATCAACAAAAAATTTGAAATCTCAATGTAATAGTACTAATAATATTGTCATTTCTCTAATTCTGTTAAGATTAAAATTATTTCTCAATTTCACTTATCACCAGTTGATTCTAACTAATGGTACAGTCAAAATTTCCTAAAAATATTATTTCTTATAGAAGTATTCCTAGCTTAATTAGAAATAATCGTTACAATAATTTTACTTATCGCTTGAGATATATCATATTCTATTAAAGCTGATAGGATTTTTTATTGTGGTACAGAATGACTAGAAACTTATCATATATAAGAAAAGCGTTGGATGTTGGATGCAGGATGACAAGTTTTCAACCATTGTCAGTTGCTTGGATATCTGCCAACATATTTAGTGGAATGATATATGATTTTTTAATAATGCCGCCAGCATATTTAGTAGAATGATTTATGATTTTTTATATAAACTTAATGAGTCCAACATATTGACATTTTCCAGAAAAGTTTGTATGCCTCCAATATTGTGGTTGGAATTATGTTTATTCAATGTTTACTCCAAATTTTCTTCAAAAATGGGATGAAAAACAATAGATGTATGGTCATTATAATTGGTGATTAATAATTTAAATGAATTTAATATATTTACGCACAAACCTTAGAAATATAGTTCTTATATCTCCTGATATGTGCAGCTATATTTAGCTAAAAGAGGAATGCAAACCCATTACAACGATACAATATTTCAAACCATTTTACTCTACGTCGGGAACCAATCTTGGTGGAATGAATCTACTCCACTTCCGCCACCATATTTAGTAGAATAGGATCAATATGTACTGAGGTAGTTTTGGAAACTAATGTGTATACAGAAAATAAATTTGGATAAGCTTCTCAATTTAAGCGTTTGGCTCCGATCTACTGATTTTGTTATCTATATTAGGATTTTGGTTTAATAAACTTTTTGCTGAAAACGTAAAGGGCACAGTAGGATTTGGTGAGTGTTGCTTTTCGAAATTTTTAATCTAATTTTTATTTGTAATTACTATTGTGTTTGTATGTATTATTAGTTGACATATACTTTGAATTTGTTTGATTTGCAGCATGTTTCTAGTGTAGTTAGCAGAACATACAAAAGACATAAAAACTATTCTTCCTTCATTTTTGTTAGACAAGGATCCTTGAATTTGGTTCAAACTTAGGTTCTTCTACAACATAAAATAAAAGAATAAGATTAGACTAATTTGGTAATTTTAAAAGATTGGCCATATTTAGTTATAGTTTTATTACGTTGATTGCATATACTTTTATGCCATTTGTATATTATTTATATGAGCATGGTAGTTAGTGTTCTAGGTTGCCAACACTTTATAATCGACAATACTATAAATTGTTTTAAAAATTTTAAATCTCTGGTTCTTAACTAATCCACCATCTTTTCGTTCTTTGTGCTTCCCTACTCTCCCCAATCTTCAAGAAGAAGAGAAAAGTATTGACTGAAATTAATAGAGTGTGTGCCCCTTCCTATAAGTAGAGAGAGAAATAAAAAATGAAAATAAAATAAAATGTTAAATGTCCAAAAGTATGTTGTGAGATTGTAAGATTAAATTAAAGATTAATGACTTGGTCATTCTCACCTTGATACTGCCTAAAAATATTTGACGACATCCAAATCACTAATTTTCTAGCCTCTAAAGTTCATAAGTATCATAACTCTATTGATTTCACTAAATTTAAAAGGAATAGGGTCTATGATTTGCAGATTTAGTGTATGATTTATTTGTGCTATTTGTAGATTCCAGTAGTTTGTAAGTAAATTTCTAGATAAAATTCTTAAATGAAATGGAATAGATGCTTGAAGGTCTATTGTTTTGCCTACTTGTGTCAACTTGGAAGCTTTGGAGATTTGTCAAAATATATATTTGTCTAGAGTTACCTTACAAACATGTGCACAAAATGTTGTAATTAAGGAAAAAACCACCTTTAGAGGACTAAAGAGAGGAAAATTTAAGACTTCTAAGTCTCACATATATGTTATAAAATTCTTTCATTTCTTCTTCCATTCTAAGAAATGACAAGTGTTCAAAACAACAACTTTACCTTACCTATAAAAGTTGTAATTTTCTATCTAGTGAGAGTTGTTAATGGGCTACAGGAATGTAAACGTCTTGTCAAAGTCAAGCTAGGGATTCCATTCAAAGGACACGTGAACTAGGATTTTATGAGCTACGAAATGAGTAGTGTAGAGACGAGATGTGTGAATGGGTGGTTGAGGACTTTAAAAACATCCTCAAAATTGTTAAACAAAAGAAAAGGTAATAGCAGTAGAATCACTAATGTGTAGCTCTAGAACATGGTGTGATGGAACCAAAATAGAACCAGATCCTTAGAAATGGGTGATAGTGTAAGTAGTTATTTGGCCTTATAAATGTCCTTGAAATTAGGTGTTTGTATGAAAGGGATTTTTTTCTTTCATTGATTTTTAATTCATTGGTATTTGAAAATCACATTGACTCTAGATTTATGTTATAATTATGATGTCTTTTATTTTTCATTTTAATAAAGTGTGAATCTTCAATTAATATATTCATGAATTTCTTTGCACTAGCAATTACCTTAAAGCTTAATCCCAAGGAATCAACAATCTCGGTTGTGGTAATATTAAAATCTATATTACAGGTTGTTACTCTTACAGATGCATCTTTTATTTTTTCCTTCTCCCAAGGGATATAAATATGGGATGCAATGAGAAGTCTTAAGGATACACACATAATGGATTCTTTAGAAATGTCTCAAAGTCACAATCTTGTAAGAAAATTTATTTGGCAAGTATAAAACCAGCTCTTCATTTTTTCACCGTACTCCCATCTTTCACCAACATGTTAGCTCTAAAGTAGGGTCTAGATATCAAAAAAACTTAGAAATGAATGTTATTTTTTCTCAGATGTTATAGCTGCAAACAACATGGTGTGTGTATATGTAAATATAGAGAAAACACTAGCAAGAAATACAACACAGCACAAGCAGAGGAAAAATCTAAAAAGAGGAGAAACCTAATAACACTATGATATCCCATCATTTTAAGAATAAACGTTAGAGACACTTCTAGATAATAGGTAAAAAGTGTAGTAAAAACTATAGAAAATATGTTTTAAATAATACATATTTACATTTTGAAGTTATCTAAAGAACATAAGATCAAATTTCTTAAATCATCATATTAAAATATTATGTATATATAAAAAGAGAGAGCTATCATATACAAAAAATAAATGATATTTTTAATCATATATGATTTACACTAAAATGTAAATTGAAAAATCAAAACAACATTATACATATAAATATGCATATACATCTACATCTAAATATACATATAAATACACACACACACACACACACACACACACACACACGTGTGTGTACATATGTAGATATATATGTATGTATGTATATGTATGTATGTATGTATATATATATGTATGTATATATGTATGTATGTATGTATATATGTATGTATGTATGTATGTATGTATATATGTATGTATGTATGTATATACATACATACATACATACATACATAATATATACATACATACATATATATACATATGCATAAATATGTGTGTATGTATATATATATACATACATACATACATACATACATGCATATATATATATATATATATATATATATATATATATATATATATATATATATATATATATATATATATATATATATATTTATATATATATATATGCATGTATGTATGTATGTATGTATGTATGTATGTACATACATACATACATACATACATACATACATACATATATATCAATTATAAATTTGACTCTAAACATATTAAATTATTTTATAAAATATTCTTTTTCTTCTTCAAGTATATATTTTGTTCATTTGTTCTACAATTTTTAGTTTACGAATTTGGCTCTTGGCTTAGTTGTACTAACTAAAAAATCTCATGTTTGTTTGAGCCCACTATAAAATTTCAATATCTTAATATTAAGTATTATGAAATAAATATTATAACTAATTTAATATTTATAAAATTATATATATATATATATATATACATACATATACATACATATATACATTCATATATACATGCATATATACATACATATATACATATACACATATATATATACACACATATATATATACATATATACATATATACATACATATATATATATATATATATACATATATATATATACATATATATATATATATATATATATATATATATATATATATATATATATATATATATATATATATATATATATATATAACACTATGTTTAGATGTCATTGTATCAGTAAGTGATTTTGTATTTACTTAGTAGGTATAAGTCCTATACTTAAAAATATGTGAAAATATAGTTAGGAAATTTGAAAGATAGAGAATTGGTTTTGATTTGTATGTCTATATCTCTCTCTTTTTTAAATGTTGTAGATAAGATAAAATCTTGCTTGTACTTCTATTCATAGAATGACATGAAATCAACCAATAAACCTCACATTGCCAACTATTATAGAAATTTCAATGGATAACTCTATGCAAACCATTCCACCATCAGTTGTAACCTCTATGTCAGTGAATTCCACAAGCCTAGCCATAAGTAATATTATGACATGCTTGCAATATAGTTCACAATATTTGTGAAGAAATCAATAACTACATACTAGAGACTGGTCTTGCTACAAATAATGTGCATCATTTCCAAATTGCAACCATTGAAAATGTGTGTGAAATATTTCATGATATTTGTAAAAGAATTGAAGTAGTTTGCACCCTTCTGATAGGGTGTACTATGAAAAATTTTAAAATGAAGGAAATGCTTTTTAGATTAAACTTGTCTTCCAAAGGTTTTTTTAAATTTATGTAGTCCTTTATGACAAAAGCATATTTACACAATTTAAGAAAAGTTAAACAATCATATTTCACAATAAGTTTGAGAATATCTCCACACTTGAAACCATGTATGAAATCATAATATGTCTTAGCTGAAATTGTTTGAGATTATCTCAACAATTGAAACTATATATGAACACACATTTTAAATTTGGGTTTTTAAACATATCTATCTATTGTGTCAATTTTTACATATGTCAATTGAGTTAAATGAATTTTATCAAGACCTCTATCTATTGTATCAATGTGAACAAGATTTTCAAATTTAATAAATATTTGAAAATAATAGTATTATATTGTAATCTAATGGGTTTTGTAAACATCTTGTTCTCTTGTATCAATGTTAACATATCCCAATTGAGTTTAATGGGTTTTATAAACATCTTTATCTATTATATCAATGATGACTTATCTCAATTCTTCACCAAAATGTTGATTTGGGTTCATGCAAAAAAAACTCCTCTTCTCAAAACACTCTAAACATATTTTCTATTGTAAACATTATCTTCATTATATCCACCACTCCTTTCAACAATAAATATTCCAAAAAAATGACAATAGGGATAAAATTCAATTTGTCATAATCAAAGCTATTGTAGTGCATTCACTAGAATGAAAGAGAGTTGATTAAAGGTTGTATCCAAAATAAATTGAGCTATTGATCTAAAATTGAAAAATTTACTCTTCTACTTATTTTATAGAAAGAAGAATACATTCAAAAATTGTCCATAGAAAAGAGTGAAGGTGGAATCATCAACAATCAAGACGAGGCACCAATATTGGACAACATGGCTCTAAAATTGAGGCCAAATTCCATAATCAAGATACACAATGGACATCTCATGAATGAACCAATTTTAAAAATTGTTTCTATCTCTAAATTTGGTGGCATGGATGAGAGAAAAAAATGATAAAATTGTATGCATCTAATGATTTTCATAGTCAAAGAGTATCAGTACCAACCTGATACAACCATTTCATACTAAACAAAAATACAATGGTTTTAACAATTATTTTATTAATAAAGTATAGTAGTCCAAAAAAAAGTACAAATAGGTTAGTACACCAACATTTTATTTTCTCACTATAATAGCATGTTTCAATAGAGTTTAAGTTATTGGATTTCTCCCTAATTAGCCATGATAATTGTAACACATATGTAGGTGGAAAGTCATTGGTGATATCTGTGTGCTAAAATGCTGACACACTTCTATGAGTCATTATATCCAAGATTTCTCAAGAATAAGGTCTCAAATGGTGACTCATAGCTCTCTATTTATGGAGTGCAAGGGTTTGTAATGGAGGCCTTCAGTTTGACCTAGTTTGTGCCCATGAAAGTACACCATAAAATGAGATATTCAAAGTGGAAAATCAAGAATTCTAGTCTCCATGATCATCAAATATGCATGCAAATGAAAATACAAGATAATCTAAACGATAACAATGCAAAGTAATGCAAGAAAGGAAATCTAATCTATGAAAGAAAATAACAATGCAAAATTTAACCTATGACAGTAAATATTACTCGAAGATGATATGAAAATGCAATGATGAAGCATGATGGTGGAAGCCATGGATGTGTGAGGGAAGAAGACAAGAAGAGAGAAGTTGCAATGAAGCTCCAATATCCAAACCCTAATACTCAAAACCTAATGCTCAAACTCCTCCAAAACTACTCTCCAAACTCGCAACATAACAATAATATAGCAACTAATCTCCCCAAATGAGAAGGAGAGGGCTCCTTATATAATCAATTATGGAGGTGGGAGGCTTCTCACAACCAATATGGGATAATAAGGCTTGATTTGTGCAAGAAAAAATTCCACCAATGAGAAAAGAGGAGTGTTTGACAAGAAAGTGGAAGGAGGAAATTAAGGAATCCCACTTAGAAATTTGTGCATTCAAGTGTAGAGAAAAGGGATTAATTTTTTTAATTTAATTTAATTCATTTCCATTTTTCATCACAAAGAGATATTTAAGTGGGGATTTTATATAATGAAAAGAGAGCAAGTTCTTTTAATTAAATAGGAGCTATTTTATTTAATTAAAAGAGAAGTTTTCTTTTAGTTAAACATGAATTAGAATAAGATGATCAAACCTTAGGAAATATTGAAATAACTAAATTAATTTCAATTTGATCAAGGAAAATTATTTGAATTGATTCAATAAAATATTGCAATGCATTGACTCAAGAAATTGATAAATTGAAGAATGAGGCCCATAGTCTATGTGACCATTTTAGGGTGCATACATTTTCCCCTCTTTGACTAATGTGTGATCATTTTGGGAATACATGTAGTCAAAGAATGCATTTGAAGTTTGAGGTTGATTTGGGATCATGAAACAACATAGATGTGTGGTTAATTTAGTAACACATTAGGACAAAAATACAAATTTTGATAACAATTTTGTCTTGAAAAAGACAAGACTTTCCCAAGTAGAACAAAGATTGATAAATCTGAATCAAGGATTGAAGTTTGATAGGTATTTCCCCCTCGTAATCAAAATCAAAATGAAATAGAGAAGAAATAGAAAATTGATAAATTTGATCAAATCAAACTAAAGATAAGGTTCTTGATGTAAGATGAAAAATATAAGGATGACAAAACCAAGGTAGATCATCAAGCATGAAAGATTATGCCCCAAAGATGAATTAGAAGAAAAGAAGTGAGGTGAAAGAAAATGGAAGATAGAAGTATGGAAGAAGTGGAAATAAATGGAAAGAAGAAAAAGAATTTTTCTCAAGAAAGAGAATGCTCAAAATCAATCAACTGTTTAAGATAGAAATTTTTGATTGAGATCACAAAATAAGATAAGGAAATTAAGATCAAGACATGACCACATTTGATTAAAACTCCACAACAGAAATGAAGGAAAAACCTCTCAAACTCATAATGTAACCCGGAAATACAAATTAATATGAAGTCTAACATTGCAAGCTACATGAAAATGCAAAGGTGTACTTGCAAGAGAGAAAGTGTAACATAAGATTGTGTGTTCATCATTCATGAGAGAATGTTAAGGAACATATTTTCATCATTGGGTCATTATTGATGGACATCAAAAAATTGCACAAATCATCACCAGTCACAGTGTAACTATGAAGATATGAATGTGATATATATTAGATTGGAATGTGGAAAGATTCTAACATAAGAATCAATGAAATAATGGTAAAGATGACTTTGATGTTGGCTTACCCAATTTAATGTAGCAAAACCATGCTTGCATCAAGGCATAGTGGCTGGGATGACCATAAGAACAATTGTGCAACAACAATCAAGGATGATGTCTCAAATCTCCTAAGTGTTTCAAGGGAACATCAAGAGACACTTTAGAGTTTCAAGACCGCACCCACAAGAAAAAAGAAAATAAAAATATGTTCCATGCCCCAAGTCCTCTAGTTATGCATACTAGAGAGACTTATTAGACAAGAACACTCAACAAAAACTAATAAGAGTAAGCACACAAAGAAAAGATCATGACATAGCTCAAGCATTAAGTATTGTGTTTAAAAATTTGTGTGTTAACTGATAGAGGTCCAAGGATAAGGTTCGAATGCTTGCAAGTAGGTAAGATTACATAACAAAATTGGGTAGGACCAAACCAATAAGTGTTGAAATACAATCAATGTCAAAGGTTGTATTGAAAAATACAGTTGAAGTGGTGTTGAAAAACACCATTTGCAAGGTGTCCTAAAGACTAACGCATCCAAGAGACAAAAGCTAACATAGTTATGCCCCCTAGACAAAGAAAAAGACCAATTCCAAACAAAGACAACAAGTAAAAGACATGATAGAGAAAGGATAAGTATCAAGGACATGCTCTAAGAAATAGGGGTACAAAGGCCTTAAGTAGCACCCATTTCTAGGTTTTCACCACTTCGATCTTGTTGCAATTTTTTTTTTTTCAAATTTTTTTTGGAGGATATAGTTTTTTTAGAGATACATCAAAGTGCCTATTGCTAGGTTTTCACTAAGATGATGATTTTTTCAAGACATTTTTTGATTTTTAGAATTTCTGACAATATATCATTTTTTTATTTTTTGAAATATATCAAAATTTTGGACTCTTGAAATACATCATTTTTTTTGGATTTTTGAAATGTATCATTTTGTTTTAGATTTTTGAAATAATTTATTTTTTTGGACTTTTTTAGGATCAATAAATATATACAAAGGATGCCCCCAAAAAGAATGGGCATCATGGATAGAACTTCTTTAGGTGCAAGACTTTGATAGGATCATAGAGCTACTCTACCTCTTCTATAGACAGTAAATAAGAACCAGATTTGAAAGCTTCTGTAATGATGTAAGGCCCAAGCCAATTAGGTTCGAATTTCCCCTTTTGATCTCTCTATTGTTGATTCTTAATATTTTCATGTAGGACAAGATCTTCCAGCTGGAATTCTCTAGGGAGAACCTTTTTGTTGAAGGCTTTGGACACGTGCTTTTGATGAAACCTCATATGGTCAAATGATGCTTTACATTTCTCATCTAGAAGAGCTAACTCTCAAAGTCTCATGGCATGGTATTCTTCATCTATAACTAAGCCTTTGAGAGAAACTCTTAGTGAAGGAATCTCAACCTCTAAAGGTAATACTACTTTAGAGCCAAGTGTGAGGGCGAAAGGAGTAGCCCCAATAGGAGTACGAATACTCATTCTATAGGCCCACAAAGTTGAATTTATCCATAAATACCAATCTTTTCCACTCTTATGAACTGCCCTATCCAAGATCTTTAGAATTTGATGCTTCTACTTGACCATTTCCTTGGAGAAAGTAAATGGAGGACCAATGTTGTTTAATCTTGAATCTCTTGCAAAGTTGTTTGAGGTCCTTATTTTTGAGCTGGACTTTATCATTAGTAATAATCTCAAAAGGAACTCCATATCAACAGATGATATGGTTCAAAATGAATAGAGAGGCTATATTGCCTAAGGCAATAGAAAGTGAGATCGCTTCTGCCCATTTAGTAAAGTAATCCGTAGCAATGATAATAAACTTGTGTCCACTTGATGAGTTGGGATAAATTTTCCCAACAAGATCAAAGGCCCAATGCTGAAATGAATAATTAGAAATAGAAGGAATGAGCTCCCTACCTAGAGCATGTATTAGGTTACCATGTGTTTGACACTTTTCAAATGACTTTGCAAAAGCTACTGCATCAATCTGCATTGTGGGCCAATAGTATCCTTCCCTAAGAAACCTTTGGGCCATGGAAAGACCATTGGAATGTCTCCCACAAATGCCCTCATGGATGTCAAATAATGCTTTATCAAATTCTTCCTTTTCTAAGCATCTAAGAAGTGTTCCATCTAGACCCGTCATATATAGATTACCAGAGATTAGGGAATGGTGAGAGGCATTTCAGATAAGGTTTCTACATTCAAGTTGGTTAAAGGTTTCAGGTATAATACCATCACAAAGGTATGAATAAATGACACCATAACAGGATGACTCATGACCAACAAGGGTGCAAATAACATGACTTTTTTAGGAATTGTAGATAGAGTGATATAGCCCTTCCACCAAGAATTCAAATCTAGATTCATGTTGCTCTAGCTAAACAAGTGAAGCAAGTGTAGCAATAACATTAGCTACTTTGTTTTCTGCTTGAGGGAATTTCTGAAATGTGACAATGTAAAGTATCATCTCAAGGAATCAACCATCTTCTTGTAAGGTACCAATTTCTCAGTTTTTGTTAAATATTCATCATTGACTTGGTTGATTATTAGCTGTGAATCCCCATAAATGTGTAACTATGTGACTCTCCATTCTATGGCCATCTTAAGTCCATTTGTTAAAGCTCCATACCTTTCTTGTGGTGACAAGGACTAAGCCAAGTGTACCATCTGTGGATCCTCATATGTACCCAAATTGACCACTTGTGTTGATTCAATAAGTATTGAAGATCTATCTTGAAAATAGCTAGGGAGATGATCAAGTACCTCATCCTTAGGCACCCGAGAGAGCTTTTCACCCTTGAATATGTCCTTTCTTTTTACTTTTTTTTTTGGTTATGACACTACCAAATAGTGGTTTTCACCATTAGAACTCTTATTCTTTTTCTTTTCCTTTCTTTTTATTTTGTGACTAAGGTACTTAATGTCTTGCTCTATCATGCTAGTAGTCAATTCACTAGAGGAAGACACTATGGGTTCAATGATATTCAAGTAACATGCTATCTCATAGTCATTTTGAAATGTTAAGAGCTCAGGTTCTTGATAGCATTGGGACCAATCAATGAGGTCAGGATGAACAAGGGGCAAGTCAATGATCACTTCAAGGTTGTGAATGTGAATGGTTTCATCTTTGGTGACTAAAAAGTTAGAGTTTTTCAGGTAACTTCCTAAGCTACCCAAATCAATATTCATCCTAACAAGCAAGGAATTATCCACTAAGGCAACATGTGAGTTCAGATCCTCTAATCCTACACATGAATTGTCAGATACCTTGGGTTGAGAACTATAAGTATGGATGACATCAACATCCATGTGAACTATGGAAGCCTTTGAGAAGGAATCGCATTCATACTCATGTGAACTTATTTATGAACTTCTACTAGGGTGCTTACACCATGAAGGTTTGGGATGCCTTTATGTGGAAGCTTGAATATCATCAAGGTTAACACCTTCTCTTTCCATTAAACTATCTAAAATTGATTCATTTTGTTCGACAATTGCAACTATCTCATGAGTGACTACACTATCTAAACTTTCCCAAAGGAGACTAGTGGAAGGAACCCAATTTTCACACATATCTTTCTGATTTTCCAAATTAGGTGCATATTCTAGTTCATGTTCACTATCTAACTTCTCAAGAATAGGAGTAGTGTTCTTATTATGATTTGCAAATCCTAGGCCAACTATCTTCTTAGAGTTGTATTAAAAAGAACATGATCAAGGGGTTCGGCTTTGGCATCCAATCTATGACTTAGAGGGCCATGTCCAGGATAGCCCATCTTTTTGAAAAAAGTATACCCTCTTCCATAGGCCTTAAGAGAAGGATAGAAGTTCTCATTGTGCATATATTTATCTTCTCTATAAATCCAATCTCTAACCACTATGTCCTTTTCCTCATCTTGAATAGGCACTAATGGTTGTACAAATGTGTCAAATAATGTCATAGTTGAAGAGGAAGCCTCATTTCTTGTGAAGGTTTGCTATAAGACCTAGGAAAAAATGGTAATGTTGGGAGGGAGTTGAGTTGATACCCTCCTATGCCAAGGTCTATTGATTTAAACCTATCCATACATTAAGCTAAAGCTTCATCAAAATCATTTGCTTTCCTATTGAGGGGAACATGAGTACTCACTAAAATTGAGTTAATAGATAAAGTATTATCCCTACGTATACAAATATGTGCTCTATTGTAAGGGAACTTAACACATTGATGATAGGTAGATGGAACTGCTTGCATATCATGAATCTATGGTCTACTAAGTAATACGCAAGGGGACCAACATCAACTATTTGAAATAAAATTTCTTTCTCAATAGGGCCAATCTTGATAGGAAGGATAGCCCACCCCTTTGAATTTATTTCTACTTCATCATAGGCTTTGATAGTGATCTCCCTTCTGGTATCTATGACTTGTTCAAAATAACCCAATGTCTCTAAAAGAATCAAAGAACAAATATTAAGCCCAAAACCCCCATCTATCAACACGCACCTAACACAAGTTTTGCGAATCATGACTTCAATATGGAGAGCAAGATTATGTGGGTGGCTCAAAGATTTATCATCTTCCTCTAAAAATATGAGGTAATGAGGGCTAGCAATATGATTAACCATGTTCTAGAATTGATCAACATCCAAATTATTGGGAACATTTGTTGTGCACAAAGCATCCTCAAGGACTTGCTTATGTCTCAAAGACAACACTAAAAACTCAAAGATCAAAATCTGAGCTAGGGTTCATTGCAACTGATTGACAAGACTATAGTTTGACTTAGGATTGAATGTTGGTTTTGAGGTAACATTCTTAGATGTCACTTGCTTTGGCTTACTTGGTTGACTTGAATTAGCTTACAAGGGGACCTTGACTTCATGTGACATCATTGAGACTTTGAGATGACACTCTAGAGAAAGGAACCCTTAGCACCAAGATGGGTTCTTTATCAAAGATAGGAGGAGATTCCATGTCTAGATTATAACCATAAGGATCTTTATTTCTCATCATGTTGACATTCTCTTCTACTACTTCAAGCATGTTGATAATATTCTCTACATTCACGTAGGTGTAATTGATCTCAGTATTTGCATTCTTAGGTTTAGAGGATTCCCTGTTATCATACTTTGGAAAAATTTCTTTAAAGGCCTTAAGATCAGCATTAGTGTTCAATCCATCCACTTGAAGCTTACCATTCTCAATAAGATCCTGAATGATATGCTTGAGTTTCCCATAGTTTTCAGCATTATGTCCAATGCCATTGTGAAACTTGCAGTAGGCTTTCTCATCCCACCACCATGGTTGAACTTCAAATATCCAAAACCTTGTGGGATCAAAAGGATGCACCAAGTTGTGAGCAATAAGCTTTGTCAATATCTTAGCATACAGTTCACCAAATTTTGCAAAATCTCACCTTTCTCCCTTTGGCCAATCTTGGTATCTTGGCTTACTTCCTTATCGATCAACATAACCAAATGAAGGACACCTTGATCAATAGATTTGGAGGAGTCCACAACTCCATCATTGGCCACTTTTTTATTTCTATTACAATTTGAATTCTTTAATTTATCTATGTTGTTACTTTGGCCATTGTTTTTGTTATTTCCATGTCTAGCCAAAATTCCTTGTTCTTTCAAAACATTCTCAATTCTAAATGCAGTTCCAACCATCATGTCAAAAGACTCAAAAACCATCTTATTAACTTCATACTACATTTTAGGAATCATTTTGCTAATAATTATTTCAATCTTCTCTTTTTTAGGGATAATCCTAGAGTAGTGAGAGAATTTTCGTCTCCATCTTTGCCAGAAAGTGACAAAGTATTCTCCTTGATTTTTATTTGTGTTACACAAGTCCAACAAGGTGACAAATTGTGAAAGGTTATATGAAAAGTGTTGAAAAAATATCTAAACAAGCTCTTTGAAAGTCTTAATGAGAGGAGTTATGTTGGTGAAACATTTCATTGCTTGACCCTTAAGACTCCTTGGGAACAATCTCATAAGGTATGAGTCTTTGTGGTGAAATTCAAATCTCATGGTATAAAACTGACACACATGATCAGTTGGATTCCCATTCCCATCATACTTGTCATATTGGGCGATCTCAACCTTTCTAGGAAAGTATTTCATATAAACATTCTTATCAAAAGGGTTAGGACAAATTGAATCAAGCGAGAAAGAATTCTTAAATGTCGTGAACTTGTCCATTGTACTCTTCACTTGATTAAACTTCTTTTATCTACATCATAGTTGTTTGGAACTTTAGTGCCCTTATCAATTAAATTCTTTAGGAATACGTATTTATTTTGATATATATACTTCTCAACACACTCTTGGAAAGAAGCATCTCATTTCATTCTAATTAAATCTTGAGAGTCATGGTCAAAATTTGAACTACTTCCTCCATATTGTGAACCATGATGAGCATGTTTTGAAGGTTTTCTTGAGATCCTAGGAGGTATTGGTCTCCTATAATGATCATGTCTTGAAGCTCCTCTTCCTCTAGGGGTAGGAGATCATGAAGGTATTCTTGAATGTTTTCCACTTCATGGAGTCTCAGTAGTGATAGATGGAGGAGAGTTGTTTCCACCACCAACACACATGTTGTTAAATTGACCATTAAGTTGTTGAGTCAAGAGTCTATCTTGTTCGTCTTGGAAATTTTTTCGTTCTATTTCTGAAAAATCTTGTCTTTCTTCTTCCATACATTTAAATTTCTCTACCTTTATAGTTTGTTCCCCTAGGAAGACTTTCTTTTCATGCTCGAGTGTCTTAAGTCTATCACTTGTGTATATTTCAAATGATTTGAGTAGTGAACTTGGTTTTGACTATCTAAACAAGTTATTGGTATATGTTGTATTCACATGAGTGAAATTAAGTTCATCTTTTTTTTTTCATGTTGTGATGGTTCTTCTTGATAGGCTTGCTTCTAATCTCTTTGAGCCCTTTGGTGTGCATCCAGATATCTAGTTGAAATAAGGGGTGGGATTGGTCAGTTTTCATGAGAGAAATTGCCAAACAAAATGGTATCTCGATGTATTTCGAATATGTTATCAAGGCATTCATCCATTTCTTCCCTATATCACCAAGTCATCATGTAACTCATATCCATATCTGAATGAGAAGGTGCTAAGGGTGTACTCAACTTAGTAAGGTTAACCTTGGGATCAAACCAAACTTTTGAGTTGTTCCTAGGTGATTGATCAAATACAAGTTCTTTTCCCTTATGTCTTCGTCGAGTTTGAACTAATGGTAATTGGTTAAAGGCTACTTGGGATTTCTTTCCTTGACTACTTGATATCTTGTTGTAACTAGCATGAAAGAAAAGGTACTAGGTGATAGGATGACCCTAAGAAACAAATGTACCAAACTAGGATAGAAAAAACACTCACTTGTCTAAAAGAGAGATGATAAGATAGAATGTTTGCAATAGCCATAAATCAACACTACCATAGATGTGCTCACTACTTTGGGTGAATAACCTAGTACATATGGATTAGGAGGATGATTTATCCAAATTATAATTAATTGAAACTAAATTTGAATATAAGTGAATGGACAAGAGATTACTAAGACTCTCCAAGTGTGTTATCAAAGAATCCAAATGTTTATCTTCTCAACAAGGATAGTTTGTAACTCACCAACTCCAAGCAAGGTCACTCATAAAATCAAAGATTACTAATTAAAGAAATCAAAAAACAATAATTCATGGTGCTAACAAGCTTCCAACAGTGGAGTAAATGACCTAATCTAACATGAATCAACCAAGGAGGACTAAAAATGAAAGAATAATAAATCAAGAAAGTTTTCAACTCGGGAACTCATTTTTCTTGTTCATTCTAACTGACCAACTAGATGCATCAATAGATTTTTGTCATAAATTAGGCACAGAAGATAACACTCAGGAAGTTCAAGAAATGATCTACAAGCAATGGGAAAGGGAAAAAGCAACCTTGTGCATAAACAAGAAAAGTGTCTTAGCATGAATCTAATCCCTAAAACCACTACTATGTATGTTCCCAAAATGTTTTCCTGTCATACACATAGTCTAAGAAAAGAAAATTGGTCTGCAATATGGTTCTTAGTAATGGTCAACTCTACAACTCTTATAATCTCAAGTGGGCGAAATCCAATCTTTGTACACTAGGATTTTGACACATTTTGAGAATTCCATCAATCGGAGATGCTAAGGAAATCTGATAACCCAACAAAAGACCACACCCATGGATATTTCTTCCATAAGGACATTTATATAGTGGGTGTTGCTACCATGGCAAAAGTGGCTACTGTCACTTGAGATTTCATCCATGTGGTTTACCGAATAAAGGGAATGTCCACTACCATTAACCTTCTCTAATCAAGGAAGACTCACAAAATTGGACCACATGGGGACTTACTTTAGATTCAAGGATTCTAAGTTTGTGTTGTGCCTAAAAGGGAACAAAGCATGCTCCTCTAGCCTCTTCACCTCATCAAAACATAGAAAATAAATTCATTGAAATGCTAATTTGAAATCACTTCACTAAGGTTTGGAAAGCCAACAACAATCACCACCAATCTCAAGAGAGAAAGTACTAGCAAATGTTGAAGACAAACCAAGTGAGACAATGAAATAATATCAAATCCTTCCCTACCTACAAGGGGATCTATCATCAAGAAGAGCTTCACATGTAAGGCAAGTAAATGAAGCCCACTCTCTCAAGTTCACCACAAATAGTGTTCATAGGGCATAATTGTTATGTGAAACATGTATGCAAAAAAGCAAATCTAGGTCCAATTTTAAAGCACGAGTCAAAATGTGAATTACAAAAGCATGTAAAAAACTCAAGCCAAACACATGAGAGATTCACTTTTAATTCCAAAGTCCAACTATTATAGAGATGTATAAGAATACCTCAGATCCAAAGCAACGTTTGTGTATCACTCTACTAATCTAACGAACCAAGCAAGCACTCTAAGAAAACAACAAGCAAAGCAATGCAAGATAGATATGTCTTATGCAAGCCCTAGGGTTAGATCTCAAAATCTGATTATTAGGAGTAAAAATAACTAGAAAATAACCTAAATGAAAACTCACATCATGAATTGAACCACGTGAAAATTAAGTGCAAGTTAATCATTAAATGACCTTTTTTTAATTTTGATTTTCGACCTAGTCAACAAGATTGGACTGATAAGCCACAAATTTGGACCCAAAACTATAAATATAGAAAAGAGACTATTGTTAAAAAATAGAGACCTTTCAAAAAATGTCAGAATTTTTGAAAAACATTTTCATTTGTGCCTTAGGGACCCATTTTTTCAAAACATACCAATTTTCGTAAATCGAGTGTTTGAGCCCTCATATGATCTCTAAACTTAAAATAAAAAGAAAAAAAATCCTATATAGAATTCAAAGACCTTTCCAAAACTGTCTACGTTTTGGAAAAAATTGTTAATTTGCATCCAAAAACAAATTTTCATGAAAAATAAAGAAAAAATTATAGAAAATACAAGTTACCTTGGAAAACTCTAAAATTTAAACTGAAGCTTCTTCGATATATCACCACGATACAAAAAAATTTAGAATAAAACAAAATGTTGTTTGAGAGATATGATCAAATTGTTAAGATCTAGGGTTTTCTATCTCCAAACAAATCCACACAAGGGGGTTAACTCCAAAAATAGCCAAAACCAACATATAAATGTGCGTTGCCCCATGGTGGGCACCAAAAATGTGCATGCTAAAATGTTGATACACTTCTATGAGTCATTATATCCAAGATTTCTCAAGTATGAGGTCTCAAATGATGATCCATAACTCTCTATTCATGGAGTGCAAGGGTTTCTAATGGAGGCCATCAATTTGACCTAGTTTATGCCCATTCAAGTACACCATAAAATGAGACTCAAAGAGGTATATAAAGAATACTAGTCTCCATGATCATGAAATATGCATGCAAATGAAGATGCAAGCTAATCTAAATGATAAAAATGCAAAGCAACACAAGAAAGAAAATCTAATCTATGAAAGGAAATACTAATGCAAAATTAATCTATGAAAGAAAATATGACTCTATTATGATATAAAAATGCAAGGATGAAACTTGATAGTGGAAGCCATGGATTCATCATAGAAGACAAGAAGAGAGAAGTTGCAATAGAGATCCAATGTTCAAACCCTAAGACTCAAACCCTAATGCTCAAACTCCTCCAAAATCACTCTCCAAACCTCCAACATAACAATACTATAGCAACTAACCTCCCCAAATGAGAAGGAGAGGGCTTGTTATATAGTTGATTTTGGAGATGGGAGGCTTCTCACAACCAATATGGGATAAAAAGGCTTGATCCATGTGAGACAAAATTCCACTAATGAGAAAAGAGCAGTGTTTGACAAGAAAGTGGAAGGAGGAAATTAAGGAATACCACTTAGAAATATGTGCATTCAAGTGTAGATAAAAAGGATTTATTTATTTAATTTAATTTAATTTATTTCCTTTTTTCATCACAAAGAGATATTTAAGCGAGGATTTTATTTAATTAAGAGAGAGCAAGTTCTTTTAAATAAATAGGAGCTATTTTATTTAATTAAAAGAGACATTTTCTTTAAATTAAAAAAGACTTAGAATAAGATGATCAAATGTTAGGAAATATTGAAATAATTAAATTAATTGGAATTTGATCAAGGAAAATGATTTGAATTGATTTGATGATAAAATATTCTAATGCATTGATTCAAGAAATTGATAAATTGAGGAATGTGGCCCATAGTCTAGGCAACCATTTTAGGGTGCATACAATATTCATATCATATGCATGGAGAAGGAGATATTTGGAACACCTATTCCTATTAATCCATATATGCTTGACAACAAACCAAAAGAAATGGTGGACCCTCTAACCACATAAAATTAGTTTAGCCTTACTACACCATCACTACCAGTGCCAAGCTAAAAGATACTATTTGTTGTACACTCCTTAGTACACAAGATTGAGCCACCAAACACAATTAAACCTATAAGGAATTCAAATCCTTATCAACCTAAATGGACCATAAAATCTCATATCACAAAAAAGAGTGAAAGACGACACTACAAGAATTCTCCTGGAATAGGCCAACTTATTAGCTTTAACTTGTAGATGTCAAACAAAATGAGACAAGAGTGATTTATTTTAATGATGCAATAAATGTTCACTATAAGAAACTTCATGTAGCTGCAATTTATACAATTTCAGGTGGAACCATAAAAAATGCTAACAAGAATTACAATGACATTGGGTTAGCAATCACTAACTCAAAGCTCATGCATTGTGAAGATGAATCATCAGTTGCAAAGGTATAATTCAATTTTACACTTATCAATGAAATAGTCCCCTAAAAAATACATACACTGATGTAATAGGAATTATCAAACAAGTGAATTCTACTTCCACACTATGAAGAATAGATGACAAAGAGACTCTATAGTGTATAAGAACATTGTTAGATATATCTAAGAAAGATATAGATTTAACTCTTTTGGGACCAATAGCTAAAAAGATGGGTTGTTGACTACATGACAAGTATGAACAAAACTAAACAATTATTCTTGCAACTTATTAATATCAGTTCTCTGAATATAATGGTAAGGTTATCAAAACATCCAACACAAAAATATTGGCAATAGACCTTGAATTACAAGAGACTTTAGATTTAATGGAATGGGTCATCAAAAGAGGTCCAAACTTGCTACCAGCTATGGTAAGGCCATATTTTGCATGGCTAAGTATTTCAAATATTGAAGAAAAGAGTAAAACTATAGATGATTCCATCCAATGCATGTTGAGAGCACTAGTATTGCACATCAAAAGAGACAAAATGTCCTACGCGACATGTTCCAACTAATTCAATGGGTGAAAATGTAAAAAGGATATGACTCAAGATATTGAAGGAAAATAGTTTTCTTCAAAGTGTAATGTGGGTAAAATTGATTGTAACTATAAGTATATTCTACAAGTAAAGCTACAAGATCATAAAAGAACAATGTGGGAAGTTTTATTTGATGAAGGGGCAGTACAATTGTTGAAAATATCTACAAGAGATTTGTACAACATACAATTCTCAACTTCTGATGGAAATGTAGAAAGGGTGTGAATCAAGATAATAGAGAAAAATGGTTTTGTTCAAATTGCAATGTAACTAAAATTGATTGTAACTATAAGTATATTCGACAAGTAAAGCTATAGAATCATACAAGCACAATGTGGATAGCTGCATTTGATGAAGGGGTAGTACAATTGATGAAAATTTCTACAAGAGATTTATACACCTTAAAATTTTAAACTCTTGAAGGAAATGAAAGTGAACAAATCAAAATCTAATGTGAGTAATAGGGAATATATTTTTAACTTGTCTTGCAAGAAAGAGGTGTTTGACAATGAATCTTGACTAATGATAATTATGACATGGCTTCTAGAAGTCAACTTTTTTGTTGAGAGTACTATCTTGATTCCTAAAATCAACTAGATGATTCCTAATAGAATAAATCTAGAATAATTTGAACTTTGATATAGACACAAATGTTGATCTCATTTTGGTTTTGACAAGGCACTGACAAAACATTTAGTCATTATCTAGCAGAGTTAAGGTGTAAACTGAGTTCATAGTGTATGCTTATCGATTAGAGCAATCCAAGAAATTAGTGTTAACTAAGTGATAAAAGCATTGTAAGAATAAGTTTCCAGTTAATACATGTTAGGTAAATATAACTAGTTAGTAATAAGCACTAGTATGTGTCAAGCATATAGTATGTGTTAAGTCACTCCAGTGTTGAGTAGTCTATAAATTCTAAGTGATTTAGGTGTCAAGTAAATAGTTGGTTTCAAGTTTTACAGAAGCTAAGTTACAACATTAAGAGCATAGTGAACATTGAGCACCAAAGTGTTTAGATATTGTGCGAATAGTTTTTGGCATATGTGTTATGGCACAAACTCCTATGTAAACAATTTTTGGCCAACATAATCATTAGTTTACAATTATGAGAGATAAGTATGGAGTCATATTTTGAATCCCTAAGCTATACATGCAACCAATCAGATTAAGGGAAGTTTAAGGTGACAATATGAATCAACCTTATCTGTTAATTCTAACCTAGGCTATCTCCACCATTCTCTATTTAAGTTAGGTAAACACTAAATAATTTGTACATGCATGAGGAGATGAATGGTAAGAGATCAAAGAGCATTCATGGTGGTGATGGTGGCTATCATAGATTTATGTAATGCAAAATCAGTCTAAGAGGAATAAAGACAAGAAAAGAAAGGATTAAGAAAGCCAGATCTAATAAAAAGGATCAAGAGATAACCAACAAAGAGAAGATCTAACATTAAGCAACAGAGTGCTAACTGAAGAATCATGGTTCTGAATTATTCTTACAAGTGATACAGAGTAAATAACCTAATATAGTAGTCCTGACAGACTATTGTAAATCTCTTAACCAAGCGCTTACTTAATTGCAAGTTAAAAATCCCTAGCAAGGTGAGACCTAACAATATTTGTAAGCCTTTAACAAGGAATACCCCTTAGAGGGTAGATCATAATTTATTATGAAACACTTTGTGACCATAATTGGTAACACTTTACAACTGCAATAGTGAAGATTTGTGGGTGTTATCCCACCTCAATTTTACTTTCTCATTGGAGGGCTTCTGGGTTACCAATTTATTGTGTTATGTGCTATTTACTTTATGGTATGCATGTGATGGATGTGGCATTATGAGATGGATGATGGTGATATGGTTTAGAGGAAAAAGTTTTAAGTACTTATTTACCAACACCCCCCCATCCCTTGAGAACTTACTTTCCCATTTTTATTTCCAACAATTCATATTAGAGCCTTGTTCTCTTGAAGGAAAGTTTGACAACTTTGGAGGTAAGATCTTGAAGATGGATGTCTTCAAATTAGGAAAGGCTGTTGATAACTAGAAGATTGAAATATAGCTTGCCCTACATCACCTTAAGGAGGAAATTGATGAACTACAATATTCATTGAAGAGAAGGAAAGAGATAGTTATTCAACAAGATGACACTCAATGTTAAGAAGTAGATACTACTGGACTATTTGAGGATGGATACTTGGGAGAGCTTGATGAAGCAATTCCAAATATGATGGAAAAGAATGGTGCTCTAAATGAAGAAGTTGGGTATCTCAAAAGGGAACAAGAAGTACAATCAATACTATTGTGTGTGATAACTAAACTAAAAAATAAAGCTAAAGAAGACAAAAGACTTCTAGCTAACAAACATGAAGAGAAGACCTCAAATGTACAAAAGCTTACAAACATTCAATTGGATATAATGAATCAATTGATGATTCCAAATCAAGAATTGAAAAGGAAAGACATTAAGATTATAACTTTGGGAACACAAAATAACCTACTACAAAATGAATTGAAGACTGAGAAGGAAAATATTAACAGGCCTAGTGAACCAATCAAGTACTTAGAGAAAATGATGGAATCACCAAGATCAAGAATTGACAATACTGCTTTAGGCTATTCCACAACTAAAAAAGGAGAATCATCTAAAAGTGGTGAACAAAGGAATAATAAGAGAAAGAACACCAAGGCCACTTCTCATCACTATGGAAAATTGGGTAACACAACAAATGCTTGTAGGAGCAACAATGGAAATCAAAACCCTAAGCAAAAATTCAAGGGGCACTATCACAAATATAAGAAGCAAGGACATCAGGCACATTAATGTAGGACCAAGACCACTAACATTCAGAGATTTGAAGGATATTGTTACAACTATTAGAAGTATGGACATAAGGCATACAAATGCAAATCCAAATCCAAGTGTACATCAAACAAGACAATAAAGTTTAACTACAATGGAAATTCATATGACTAGGATTATAACACAAGGTATGGTTGTCACTATTTCCAAGAGTATACTCACATTCCTAAAAATAACATAAGAACACATTTTAGAAGCAAATACAACATATGGTTGAATGAGATTGTATAGTTTTCTTAAGACTGGTCATGTTAGAAGAAACTATCTAATTAGGTCAGCTACACCGAGCAATGAATTCAGTAGAGGTAATTGAAAGGTTGATGTTGACAAGGTGAAGATGTAGATGAGCTAGACATGGAAAAAGAAGGAATATTTTAGTACAAAAAATGTAGATGAGGTCACTTCATCTAATGTATTAGGTGATCACATCACCCCCAACTAGGTAATGAAAGGTATGTGTGGAACTAATATTTGAAAAATTATATTATGAATCAGTTCAAAGAATCTAAGATCTGAAAAGATTATATATGCATGAATTAAGATGCAATGAAGTGATTAGAACCTAGAGAAAATCTATTGTTTTGTTGTTTTCAATATTTTTACCAAGAATGGAAAGTAATACCGTTGCTATTGAGCATGAAAGAAGTGTAGTTATAACTAAGTTAAGGAGAAATAGTAGTGAGTGCCAAGCTCACTATATTAGCCAAGCATGTGGAAAGTCCTATGTAGCTGAGATTACAATTGTGCAAGCACTGAGCAATTAATGTCAAATTTTAAGGGTTACATAGTCTCTTTTTGACTCATTTACACATACAAGACTTTGAAGAGCATGAAGATCATGAAGGAAAATTGGAAAAGGAGATTCAAGTTTTTGCAAACTAGATTCAACTACTACTTGACATCACTCATCAAACTTGAGAGGTATTTAGCTTGTGTCGAGTTAAACTATGTTTTATTTTTCACAAACCTTAGGAGGTCAAAATACGAGCTAGCTCTTTTGCAACTATTACAAAAGAAGGGATGAAATTTTTCAATGTTCAATTAATCAATAATGATGTAAGACAAACCCCATTCCGTGCTATTCCTAAAATTTCATATAAGGGAGATCCATCTCATGCATTATCTATGATACCATCAAAGGTTTTAATGGTTCAAGATGTGAGATGTTGTTACACTTGTAAGGTTGGTGAGGTAGGCAACATGGAGATTAGAGACATCTATAGTAACCTATGTGATAATGGAATTTTGAGAGAAGAGACTAAAATCATTGAGAAGAAAGGGTTGACTTGTGCCCTAGAATTTCCTCAAATGTTTAAAACTAAATGGATCAAAATTGTACTGAGTTGCATACATGAAAATCAAATTTTGGTTAGAGAATGCATCAATCATAATAACAAAGAAGATTGTGGATAGAGTATTAGGGTACCCTACCCTAGATAGACCAAAGAGTATGTGAAGTGATGCAAAGGAGGTTATTGGGAAGAACATAGGTACCATGTGGAACAAGAAAGGTATGTCACTAGATACTATTTCTAATCCCTTAATTGCCTTTATAGTTAGAGTGATAGCTCACAAGTTCTTTTAGTCAATATGACTAAACAGTGTTTCCTATATGGTAGTAGATTTAGGGTATAATTATAAAGAAAGATCATTCTTATGACCTTGCTGAGTTCCAATTACAATAGCTATTAGAAAATTGGAAGCCATAAGGAAAGCCAAATGTGCATCATGTAATTTTGGTTCTTTGATTGCTTGCATATTCTTCTATATGAAAAACACATTCCCTACTTTTGGTAAAGTGGTGTGGAAGAAAAAATAGACCTATTACATAATAGATTCTAGAGTTCATTGAGAAGCTTGGTGACAATTTTGAGTTAGTAATGACTAGTTACTTTGAGGATTTAAAGAAATACATGAAATAGAGACTAAGTATTACTGTATAAATAGTGGACTAGATTACAATGATGTGTGTTTCCTAGTGGATGCAAATTATACATATGTGCAACAAGAAATACCTAGGGTCAGATGGTTAAATCCCTTTCCATATGAGATTAATGTGGATGAAGCTTCAACAAAAATCACATCTCTATTAGTAGAAGAATTTGACAAGAATTCAACATCATTTGGAAACTATGATGAGGCCAAGTCTAGAATGACTATCAACATATAGACTACCTCAGTGATCAGGAAAAAGAACAAACTAGTGAAGAAGAAGAAGGAGAAGGAGAAGGAGAAGGAGGAGTAGGAGGTGGAGGAGGATACTACAAGAACTAACACAAGGCCTAGGAGAAGATCAAGGTGATGATGTTGAAGGTACCAAGCAAGAAGAAGTTGAAGAATCACCTTAGGAAACTAAGAATAAGATGAAAGAAAAGGAAGAAGCAGTGGAGAAACAAGGGAGACTATACTGAAGCAGTCACAAAATAAGCTAGTTGTACCTTTAACTAGGTCAAGCACCACAACAACCACTACATAGGGTACAACAAGTACAAAGCCTAAAGGTAAAAGGGAAAGTGACATAGTAGAGCTGAGCTAGCCTACCAAGAAGCCTTACAAGAGATTGAGGAAGAAGTCTAAGCCACATGAAGAGTTGGATGAGGAGAAGACAAAGTCTAATGAATTGATTCAATTCAAGGTGGTAAGCTAGAATTTGTCTTCTGCCATTGATAAGTTGTGTAAAATTTTTAATGTCAAGCAATATTTGTTAGGTTTCACACATGTTGATTTTGATAAGTTAGGAAGTGTAGAGAAAAATAATATAGAGGTCCAAGCCATACATGAAATGATGGTAGATGGTAACTTTTCAGACCACTCCTCTAGAGATTGCCAACTCATTATCAAAGAGTGTATATGAAAGAGTTGAGCAAAAGTGGCAATTTAACTTACAAACTAAAAGAAAAATTATGGAAACTATATTAGCCCAAGTAATGCCTAAATTGGATAAGAAAATGATATCTTAGGAAATGTAGAAAAACAAGAGTAAATTTTCTCCCAAATATAGAGCACTCCATATTTAAAGAAAAACATAGAAGATGTGGTAACCAAGAGTACATCAATTTGGAAATATATTTTTGGGTTATCCACTAAAGAAATTACTAAGAAAGATGAGCAAGAAGTAGTAGATACTACAAAAGAGAACCTAGTCAAGGAAGGTACTATGAAGTGAATTGAAGGAACAATAGAAGAGGCAAAAATTGAAGAAAAGCATCATGATGTACAAGATGTACAAGTGTTGAGTGTCAGCCCTCCACATATAGACAAAGAGAGACAACATGACTCTATTATTATCAATGATGTTCCTTTGAATACAACACAGAATATGAGCCCTTTGACTTAGGATGATTTGAAGAAAATACTACAAGACTCTACCAATACAAAAATGATATGCACTAATCCTATATTGGTGAGAGTGGATGAGATTCAAAAGGAAGAACTTGCATTTGTAGGGGAAAAACCACAAGACACATCAATTGTGACCCCACAAACTACATAGGTAAAGGAAAAGGAGTCATAGGATCCTCAAATAGATCAAAGTGTAAACTAGGAATAGAAGGATGTTACAACATAGATACCATCTATGATGCCAACAATTATCATTTAGATGAAAGAGGTAGAAGCACAACCTACATCAATGCCAAGCCTAAATAGTTCATGTTTACCAACTATAGTGATTGTTGACAAGGATGGAACAAAAGTGAACATGGGTATCTAAATGTTTACCTATTTGGCCATCATAGCGTGAACTCCAGAAGGAAGGAAACAAAATTGAAGAGTTGAAGTTGACTACTACACCTAAGAAGGAAATTTTCATATAGATACTGGTTACTTTTCTAGTTTCTACATCTCCTCTCGCAATCAAGCTCTTTAAAGGCTAAGTACTTAGGATACACCTTTTCAAATATGAAGGTCAAGTTCTAGCACACCTATGAGCATTGATGCTACATAATTTGGTTATGTAAGTTTATATAAATATAATAACTATTGAAGAAATGAGCATTCCTCATGAATCTCTACAAAGGAACAAGTGGCAATAAATCTTAAGGAGATAGTATAAGAAAAGTAAATTCTTGCATGAAATCAAAGAAGTATTCATTGATACTTCTAGCCTCCCAGAAATAAATGAAGATAATCCTATAATAGAGCAACTTGTCACTATTGTGGACAAGATAAAGGATGAAAACCTAGACTCTAATGTCAAATTATTAGAATGCTTAGAAAGAAAGTTTCATACCAAGGTATTGGAGAAAATATATAGAGTTATTGCACTCGAACAGGTTGATCTAGAAACTATAGAGGAAAGTATGAAGAAGGTGTTAGAGAAAATTCTCTCTCTCTCTCTCTCTCTCTCTCTCTCTCTCTCTCTATAGAAAGATATGCAATGTTGAGATATTTACAAAAGAGGTACAACGGGCTATTAAGAAGCTATAGGGAGATATGAAACTCATAGGTACTACATTGAAACTATCTCCTCATCAAAGTTAGTTTTATTTTTAGAGTTTACTATCTACTCAAGGTAGGCTTGCCAAGCTATGAGAACATGATGCAAATATTAGATCTACCTTGATCAATATCCAATCCATGTTAACACCTCACATGGAAGTGTTGCACGAGGAACTAGACTATCCAAAAACTTTGATGAAGAAATATTCCCATATTTCTACACATGATGGCTTTGCTGACTTTTCTTCCCAGCTAGACATTCAACATCAATCTGTAGTGGCAGCTAGCAACAATTAGGATGCAACATTGAAGAAAATAATGGAGTTACACAAACCATTTTTGGACAAACACACTATTAGTGTACAACCCAAATGACATAAGTGTCAAATAGGGGGATTATGAAATTTTGAAGGAAAATGCTTGTCAAGGAAGATATCTACTCAAAAAAAAGTAATAGAAGAAGATACAAAAATGAAGCATTTACTTAAAGGGAGTAATAAGGTACCAACAATTTTGCAAATTTTGAAGTTTTGAAATTTTGGTATGAAGACTGAGCAACAAAGTTACATTGTTTGACTTATGCATAAAATAAGGATGTATATGCCAAGACTAAGTGTTTTTGTCACTCATATCAAATGGGCAAATTGTTCATCTTATTTTGGTATTGAGAAGGTAGTGACAAAACACTTAGCCATTATCTAGCAAAATTATAGTGGAAGCTGAGTGCATAGTGTGTACCGAGTGATCAGAGAAAGTCGAGCAATCAGTGTGAGCTAAGTGATAAAAGCATGCCAAGAATAAGTTGCCAAAAAATATATGCTGAGAAAATATGACTAGTTAGTTCTGAACACTACAATGTGTATAGAAGATAGTATGTGCTAAGTTACTCTGGTGTTGAGTAGTCTATACATGACGAGTGATTCAGGTGTAGAGTAAAATGTTGATGCCAAGTTGTATAGAAGTCAAGTTGTAACATTAAGAGCACAGTGAAGGCCAAGCATCAAAGTCTTTGGATGGCAAGTGAATAGTTTATGGAATAGTTATTTGTAATAGCACAAACTCCTATGTAAATTGGGTGACCACAAGAAGTGATGTAGGAGCATCCTGGGTTTCTTTGTAATCCTGCACATTAGTTCATTTTGCCTAGTTCCAATTGGGCTAACTTTGCTCACATTTAATTTTTGTATAGTTGATTATATTTGATGAGGGCCGACTTGTGGTTTCTCTATGTTCTAGAATTATTTGTAAGCCATTTTGTCAAGTATAAGTAGGGTGCTTAGGTTTAGGGTTAGGGAAGATTTTTGGGGAGAGTTCAAAAGAAAAGAGATATGTGGATTTAAAAAGTTGATTTGGAGATCTAGAAGTTGTACATTTGTAATTGGCTGTAACCCAGAAGGCCTTATAACTAGGCATGTATGTTGAATATTTGATGAATCAATAAATATATCCTTGTTCTCTCTTTCCTTGGTGCCGTTCCTCGTGTTTGCTTCCATTGTGTTAGCTCTTGTAGGGTGGTTTGGATAGCTGGGTGTGCCTTTGGCCTAGTTATTCATTCCTTGCCTGCATCAATTGGTATCAGAGCCCGAAGTTCATCCTTGTGGAGATTGGATCATGTAGAACCCTGATTTGGATATGTTTATTGGGTGGTAGATCTATGGATTTGACCTATAACTTACAGAGGGTTACGATCTTGCAGGAACATGATTTGTAAAGATGGTTCATGGTAGAGGAAATAATGTTGATAATGCTATATTGGATTAGTTAAGACAAATTTCAGCCATATTATATGCTTTGGAGGTAGCGCAAAGGAGAGGAGTGCATCTTGAAGATGTAAGTGATGATGAAGTAGTAGCACCAAACCATAATCCAGAACCTGAAGAAGATCGAGATGAGGAAAGATTGTTGCAATTATTGTCTAGGGAAAATTCAAAGCCTGCTGTAGAAGTTGTTCCTTATGATGGGAAATTGGATACAAATACTGTGTTGGATTGGATCTCTAATATGGAGAAGCTCTTTGAGTATGAAAACATTCCTGATAACAAAAAGGTGAAGATTGCAGTCACTAGGCTAAAAGGTCATGCATCATTATGGTGGGAGCACTTGCAAACTGATAGACAAAGGAGAGGAAAGGAGAAGATAAGAACTTGGCCAAAGATGTTGAACAAGCTAAAGAACAAATTCCTTCCTGTTGATTACCAAGTTACCTTATTGAGAAAGATGCAAAATTTGAAACAAAGAGACATGACTGTAAAAGAATATATCGAGGAATTCTATAGATTGGACATCAGATCTAGACATGTGGATAATGATGTTGAGAAAATTGCAAGGTACATTAATGGATTGAGATCTAGAATTCAAGATGAGATAAGTTTTGTGAAGTTGGAAAGTGTGGAAGAAGCATACCAGTATGCCTTGAAGGCTGAGGAGATCTTGACAAAGAAGCATGAACAAAGACAAAGAGGTAGAGGTGGTAGATTCCAAAGAGGTAGAGGTAGATCTTATGGAGAAAGTAGTAGATCTTAAAATTCTATGCAAGATAAAGGAAAATCTGAATGGAAGAGTGATGATAAAGGCAAGACCGAGTGGAAAGGTGGTAATTCTTACCAAGGAGGCACTAATTCTTACCGGGAAAGAGGTAATTCCTATTCTAGAAGTGGATTTCATGGTAATTTTTTTAGATGTGGCAAAGAAGGGCATAGATCTTTTGAATGTAGATCCTCTGAAAGTAGACAGAATAATAGAAATGCTATGATTCAAGAAGACATTGAAAGTTCACCAAGTGGACCTGAAGTTGGAGAAAATTTGATGGTGAGAAGAACCTTATGTAATAAAAGAAGTGATGAGGAACCTATTTTAAGGAGAAGTCTTTTCAAGACAAGATGTAAGATGGCTGGAAAATGCTGCAAAGTGATCATTGATAGTGGGAGTTCTACAAATCTAGCATCAGAAGAGTTGGTTACCAAGTTGCAGTTAGAGAGGCTGAAACATCCCAAACCTTATCATGTTTCATGGATCAAAGATGAGCATAAGATATTGGTAAGTGAGCAATGCCTTGTGAAATTTAAAATTGGACATTATGTCGATGAAGTTTTGTGTGATATTATGCCCATGGATTGTTGTCATATTTTGTTGGGTAGACCTTGGCAATATGATAGACATGCTGTACATGATGGAAAATTGAATCAATATACTCTTTGAGTGAATGGGAAGAAACAAACATTGTTGCCTTTGATTGAAGTTCCAGATGAGGTTAATTGTACTACTATAAAGATTTTTATGGTTAATGGGAAACAATTTGAAAAGGAAGTGAAGAAGAATCAGGTTTGTTTTTCCATAATTTCAAGAAAACCAAGTTTTGTCAATGAAGGCCAAGTGCAAGAGAATAATGCTAACCGAGTGTCGGATAGTGGTGACCGAGTGACAAATGGTAGTATTGACCAAGTGCTAGAAGAAATTACAAAATTGCTCAATGAATATAAAGAAATTATTGCTGATGATCTTCCTGATGGATTACCTCCAATAAGAAGTATAAGTCATTGTATGGATTTGATTGCTGGAGCAAGTTTTCCAAACAAAGCACCATATAGATTGACACCTACAGAGAATGAAGAACTTAATAGACAAGTGCATGAGTTGCTACAGAAAGGTTTGATTAGAGAAAGCTTGAGTCCATGTGCTGCACCTACTGTATTAGTACCTAAAAAGAATGGAGAATGTGTACTTATTCCAGAGCCATTAACAAGATAACAATGAAATATAGGTTTCCTATGCCAAGGATGGATGACATAATGGATTGTTTAAGTGGAGCAAAGTATTTTACCAAGATTGATTTGAAGAGTGGCTATCATCATATCAGAATCAGAGAAGGTGATGAATGGAAGACTGCTTTCAAGATAAAAGATGGTTTGTATGAATGGTTGGTTATGCATTTTGGTTTGACTAATGCACCTAGTACTTTAATGAGGTTAATGAATGAAGTTCTAAAAAGATTTTTGGGTAAGTTTGTGATTGTTTATTTGGATGATATTAAAATATTCAGTAAGACTAAGGAAGAACATCTTGAGTATATTAGACAAGTATTGCAGAGGTTGAAAGAGGAAAAATTGTTGATTAATCTGAAAAAGTTTTCTTTTATGCAAGAGGAGATTGTGTATTTGGGATTTGTGATTTTAGCTAATGGTTTGAAGATGGATCCTTAGAAGGTTAAAGCAATTTTAGAATGGCCTACACCTAAGAATGTGAGTGTGGTAAGATCATTTCATGGTTTAGCTAGTTTTTATAAAAAGTTTATAAAGAATTTCAGTTCTGTTTGTAATGCTATGACCGAGACAATGAGCGAAGATAAAAAGGAATTCAAGTGGACACATGGAGCTGATAAGAGTTTTGAGACTGTGAATAAAAAGGTTGCAGAATTACAGGTATTTGTTTTGCCTGATTTCAACAAAGTATTTCAAGTTGAATGTGATGCAAGTGGTAATGCAATAGGAGCTGTATTAAGTCAAGAAGGTAAGCCTGTTGCTTTCTTTAGTGAAAAGTTGAATGATGCTAGAAGGAAATATTTTGTGTATGATCAAGAGTTTTATCTATTGTTCAAGAATTGAAGAAGTGGAGATATTATTTGATGCATAAGGAGTTTGTGTTGTATACTGATCATAAAGCTTTACAATACTTGGGAAGTCAACATAAAATTGAATCAAAGACATATGAAGTGGGTTGAATATTTGCAGAGTTTTACATTTGCGATTAAGCATAAGAGTGGAGTTACTAACAAAGTTGTTGATGCATTGAGTAGAAGACGTTCTTTGTTGACTGAAATGAAGGTTGAAGTTATTGGTTTTGATGAGATGAAAGAGTTATATGATGCTGATCCTAATTTTTCTGAGGCATGGAGAGAGTGTAGAGCACCAAATCTGACAAATCACATAAGTAAGTATGATGAGTATTTCATTCAAGAAGGTATGTTGTTCAAAGGCATTCAGTTGTGTATTCCTAGAAGTTCTATGAGGTTGAATCTAATTAAGGAAAAGCATAGTGGTGGATTAACTGGACATTTTGGAATTGATAAGACATTGTGTTTGCTAAAAGAAAAATATTATTGGCCACAAATGTATAATGATGTTCAAAAATTTGTAAAGAGTTGTGGAGTTTGGCAAGTTACAAAAGGAGTGAGTCAAAATACTAGTTTGTATACACCTATTATTGTTCTTGAGAAACCTTGGACTGACATTAGTATGGATTTTGTTCTTGGATTGCCTAAGACAATGAAAGGGTATGATTCCATATTTGTGGTAGTGGATAGATTTTCTAAGATGGCTCATTTTATACCATGTAAGAAGACATCAGATGCTTAGCATGTTGCTGAACTTTTTTTTAAAGAGATTGTGAGATTGCATGGATTACCAAGAAGTATTATTTCTGATAGAGACAGTAAGTTTGTTGGATATTTTTGGAAGACTTTGTGGAAGAAGATGGGTACTGAGTTGAAGTTTAGTTCTACATTCCATCCACAAATAGATGGATCGACAGAGGTTGTGAATAGAAGCTTGGGTAATTTGCTAAGATGTTTGGTTGGGAATAAGCCAAGTAATTGGGAGATGGTATTGGCACAAGCTGAATTTGCATATAACAATTTTGTGAATAGGAGTACAGGGAAGACACCTTTTGAGATTGTTACTAGAATGCATCCTAGAGGCATATTAGATTTGAGAGATGTTGTTGGTGAAGAAAAGAGAAGTGTTGCAGGAGAAGAATTTGCTGATTTTATGGAGTCTTTGTATAAGGAAGTGAAGTTGAGATTGGAACAAAGTAATTAGAAGTATAAAGAGAATGCTATTCAGTCTAGAAGACACCATGATTTTTAGGTTGGTGATGAGGTGATGGTTCATTTGAAGAAAGGAAGATTCCCAGCTAGAAAATACAGTAAATTGAAGATGAAGAAATTTGGACCTTGTAAGATCTTGAAGAAGTTTGATAGTGGTAATGCTTATGAAGTTGAGTTACCTGATGACATGGATATATCTCCTATATTCAATATTGCTAATTTGTATAAGTATCATAAGTTAGAGGATGAAATTGATGTACTTGATGATTATCCTAAGAAGCAAATCAAAGAGGTTGAATAGATATTGGATCAAAGAGTTGGTAAGAGCACAGGAGGAAAAGATTACTATGAATATTTGGTGAAGTGGAAGAATAGACCAGTTGAAGATGCTACCTAGATTTCTCAGCTTGAGTTGGATTCAGCTCAAGGTGTGACACTTGCATGATTCAGGAGAATCATTTTTTTCCCAACCCTGGTTGTCTGATGTTGGAGCATCCTGGGTTTCTTTGTAATCCTTCACATTAGTTCATTCTTCCTAGTTCCAATTGGGCCAACTTTGCTCACATTTAATTTTGGTATAGTTAATTATATTTGATGAGGGCCGACTTGTGGTTTCTCTATGTTTTAGAATTATCCGTAAGCCATTTTGGCAAGTATAAGTAGGGTGTTTAGGTTTAGGGTTAGGGAAATTTTTTGGAGAGAGTTCAAAAGAAAAGAGATATGTGGATTTAAAAAGCTAATTTGGAGATCTGGAAGTTGTACATTTGTAATTAGTTGTAACCTAGAAGGCCTTACAGCTGGGCATGTATGTTGAATATTTGATGAATCAATAAATATATCCTTGTTCTCTCTTTCCTTGGTGTTGTTCCTCATGTTTGCTTTCATTGTGTTAACTCTTGTACGATGGTTTGGATAGTTGGGTGTGCCTTTGGCCTAGTTATTCATCCCTTGCCTGCATCAAGAAGTTGGGTCGCAATTCTGTAGAAGTCAAATCTGTGGAATTGTACTTCTTAGAAATGGGTACTTGATTTTTCTAAAATCAAGTACCTGTTTCTAAAATCAAGCTTCAGGTACCTGAGCCAAAATTTAAAAGTTAGGTACCCGATATTTAAAAGTGGATCGGGTTCCCGAGCCACTCAAATATTGGGTGACTAATTGCTTTTAGAATTAGGTACCCAAATTCTTTAAAATCGGGTACTCAATTTTTTAAAAATTAGGTACTCGATTTGAAAACTTTATTAAACCCATTTTATGGCATTTTTGAAGTCATTTTCATGACTTCAAAAATGGGAGCCCAATTAGAGACGCATACAAGAGCTCAATTTTCAGCCTTACTGACCACCCCCCATGCTGCTAGTTTTCAATATACCAGGTATTTTAATATGTTTTGTACTATTTTACTTTTTTTTTTTTCAATTTTACATTTGATATGTATGTTAATTTATTTCTTTTTTCAGTTTTAATATACATAAAATTGCAAATTTACATTGTTAATGAGTAGATGTTTAAATTTTTGTATCTATTAATTAAAATATAGTTTCATAAATGTGTATTTAAAAAATTATTATTTTGGATGTTTTGAAATGTATTTAATTTATGTATTTATTACAATGTTGAATGATTCGATTAGATGTAAATTCATTGTTTAAACATTTAATTACAAATAAATATAACCTCGACCTAGAACCATATAAGCTCGACCTTGTTTAAACTATAACCTTGACCTAAATTCATTGTTTAAACTATAATCTCGACCTATAAAACCCTAAACATATATAACTAAGTACTTAATCACATAACACCCCGCCAAGGGATCTAAACAAAAAACTTAGTATTTAAAATGGTTTTACTTAAATTGTATTGTACTTTGTTTCATGGATCGAAAATGGATGATGTAAAATATTTTATAAATGTATATTCTTTCAACCTTTCATACCCTGTGATATGTACAATGGATGATTGTGCATTCCAAATTAATTTGTGAAGTGGCATTCGGAAAAAATGTATACATTATTTAAATGGATTGAATTGTAGTTAATATTCTTTCATGTGGATGTGTTATTTATTTTACTTTTAGTACTTATAATTAATTAAAAATGAAATGTAAATGTGCTCATTAAGGAATGCAATATCTTATGCTTTTTATAAATGTAAATTATTGTATGTATGTTATTGCTTGCTTAGTAAAACTTTTGATTAGTTCTTTGGATCCCTTGGCTGGGCATAATTTAGGATTAACTATAATGTCAATTTGTATTGAATTTAACTCTAATCATAACCCTTACTATCAACTTAACCTTAATCTTAATTTGCTAAAACGTACACCAAGCAATATATAAATAATTAAATAACTTTCCTATCTTACCTTGAGTACTAATTTTATAAATGTCAAACCCTAAAATTGTAACCTTATTTATGATAAACTAAATTATCCTAGAGGAGCATCATATCTACATCTAGATGTCATGTACATGTGAATCTTAAAAAAATTGTACATATCTAATTACATCATTTATTGTATAGGAAGGATTTAAAATTTTCATTATATATATTATCCATGCATATCATATCAAAAGAATGATATAGAGATATGTCATTTATGACATGTCTAACATAGATAACCAAGAAGGGTACTTAGGCATATATATATATAACACTATATATTATAAGAAAAGAAAAACATCATATATAGGAGCATCTCATGTACATAAACTAAAAAAATTACCATGACACATGTAATGAGACCAAATAATATTTGTAAGATTCATCACATATACTATCAATGTATAGGGGTGATATAATCAAAATATCAAAAAATGAGTGATATCAAAGCATTATATCTTAATATTTAACACTAAAATAAACTAACGCCTGGGTAACCCTAAACCAAATTGAATATATCAAACTAGATTGAAAGGTAACCCTGGCTCTTTACTAATTAATATTATACTTATAAACTAAATTAAATTAAACCATGATCATAAACCTAATTATATATCCTAACTTAACAATACAAACCTTGAATTTAACCTCGAATCCTTTCCCCAACCATTAACCAAATTAAAACATTACCTTAAGATTGAACCAAGTTAAGTGTTGACCTTAAGACTAAACCAAATCACCCTAAACAAGAACTCAATAATATATTACCCACTTTAAAACAAAATTCAAACCTAACTTTTTGGAATTAATGTTTGTTTTTAATTTAAAAGCTCTAACTATAATTCTATATCTAAAACCAAATGTAGCACTTTAAAACTTAATTCAATTTATTAACTCATGTCCCAATTGAAACCTAAGCATGTAAACCTAATCCAATAATAAACCAAATTGAACCATAATCCTAAAACTAATTAAACATTGATATCAAGGTCTCAAAATTATACATCATAAAAAAATTAGAAGAGACTTGAATGAATTAGGCATCTAATTAAGTAACTCTCCCTCTGTTGGGATTATAGATGGAGTAACAGAGAGGGGGGGTGAATCAGTTACTAAAAAAACAAATCCATATATATCCCTTTGATGTCTTAAATAACTAGTTACAACTAATGCTCGGTAACACTGTAAAAATGTTGTAACTTAGTAGATTAACTTGTTATTGATCTTCAAGCATTCCTAATTATTAACATGCATGCAAAAGTAAATAACATGAACACAAGAGACACCCGATTTAACATGGAAACCCAATATGGGAATAACCACCAAGTAACTAGCTACCAATTTTCACTCTTCTGAAGTGAGCCCTATTAGGAGCCAACCCTGTTAAAGGTTACAATGAACACTGTTAGGTGTGACCTTTTTAGAGGATTTAATCACCCTATTAGGAGTGGCCTTGCTAGAGGTCTTTAGAACAATTCAACTAAACTAGCAGCTTGTTAGAGGATTTACAAAATGGCTGTTAAATCAACTCTATTAAGAAATTTTGAGATCACTTCTACAATGGTTAGAAAGTAATAATGAATTGACCTGAGTAATATGCAACTAAATTTTCTGATTACAGATCTCTATTCTGCACTATTAGATCCTTCTCAATCAAATATAGCTTTGCTAATCCTCAATGATCTTTGATCATCCTTCAAAATTTTCCTTCACAATAATCAGTCCTCCTCATTCACATTACATCAAATCTATCACTTACACTTAGAATTCACAACTTGACCTCTTATATATACCATTTAGATTGTCAAGCCAGCTCATTCAAAAGTTACATTTACCAACAAACCATACATCAGTTGGCTACAAATATTACTTTAAACAAATAAACTTTATTTCATAAAATAATGAAATCCTTCACTGGCTAACCCTGCTTGGTAAATATTGCTTCCAGAAATAATTTCCTGAGTTAACGACCTTAACTTGGTTAACATTGCAAAATTTACAAAATCCTTTGGCTGTGAAGTTAACTTGATAAGAACTAAATTTCCTTCACTTTCCATGAAAGCCCAGTTAGAACTATTTCTTGCACTATTTTCTCTTGATGACCGAGTGAGCTCAATAACAACTAAATTTCCTTTGGTAACCTTGAAATCTTGATAACAATTGAATACACAAGGTAAAGATGGAGAATGCTCAGTAGAAACTATAAACCTTCTAAGCTTGGTAGACTCTATCATTTGCCTTGCTGACCAACTAAGCTCAATAGACTCTATCTTTTGTCTAGTATGACATTTGTGTAACATCAAAGACAACACTCAATTGATCAATTGTATCCAACAATCTTCCTCTTTGGCACTGATCGCAACAAAACATGTCATAGTAGAATGAAATTTGAAAACAAGTCTTTACTGATAGAATACTTCACTCTCTTATACAAAACTACTCAAATATAGTAATCTCCCTCTTTCATAATAATCTCTCCCTCTTACACAAACTCTCATTTTCTTACAAATTTTAGAAAGATATGACAGTAAACTCTCCCTCTTTGACAACACATGCCAAAGACAACACAAATAAAATGAATAGAATTATACTTGATGTACTTATTCATATGCAATGTCTTCATTACTTTGCTACATCAACTGATAGATCTTCAATTCTATTTCTATTGATGCATCACTAAAAATGCAATTTAGTGACATTCAGATAGGTGAATGACCACTAAGTTACCTCTTAGATACAAGAATGCATCCTTAGGTAAAGGCTTTGTGAATATGTTAGCAAGTTGTTCCTTTGTTTGGACATATTCCAATTTGATTTCCTTTTCCTGTACCAATTCTCTAACAAAGTTATACTATATTCCAATATGCTTGGTTTTGAATGCATCACTGGATTCTTATATATGTTAATTGCACTTGTGTTGTCACAAAACATAACATTAGGTTCCTTGATTTCTTGCTTCATACCTTCCAATAATTGTTTAAATAACACAACGTTTGAGCAGTTTACTGCTGTTGCAACATATTTAGCCTCTGATGTAGAGTGGGATGTACAGTTCTGCTTTTTACTTGTCCAAGAAACAACCTCTTTCCAAGAAAGAAAGCTCCTCCATTTAAAGCTCCTCCATTTGTACTCTTTCTATCATCAACATTCCTTTCCCAATCTACATTAGTGAACACTTTTAAATCAAGATTTCCTCCAAGTTTATACCATAATCCATAATCTTTGGTTCCTTTTAAATACCTCATAATCCTTTTGATTGCCATCATGTGATTTTCTTTTGGTTTTTCTGAGAATCTTGCTACAATTCCTACTGCAAGGGCAATGTCTAGTCTTGTGTGCACTACATACTAAAAATTTCCAATCATATATCTATAAAATGTCTAATCCATTTCCTTTGATTCATCATCCTTGTTAAGTTTTGATCTAGTACACATAGGAGTTCCAATTGGTTTGCAGTCTTCCATACCAAACTTTTTTAGTATCTTCTTGATGTATTTAGATTGAGTGATGTAGATGCCATTCTTACTCTGATGAATGAGAAGACCAACAAAGAATTTGATTTCTCCAAACATTGACATTTCAAATTCCTTGTTCATTTTTTCTGAAAAGTCTTTGCAAAGATCATCATTTCTTGCGAACAAAGTATCATCTACAAATATCTCTACCAAAACAATCTTATTATTTGGTCCTTCCTTTATGTACAAGCTACTGTTATCATTAGTTCTTTGAAATCTAATCTGAATAAGATAGTTATGCAGTCTTTCATACCATGCTCTAGGGGCTTGTTTTAGACCATATAATGCTTTATGTAATCTACAAACCATGTCCTTCTTGTCTGGACCAACAAAACCTTTAGGCTGTTCAATGTAAACCTCTTTATCTAGTATGCCATTGAGAAATGCTAACTTAACATCCATATGATAAATGTTGAATCATTTGTATGTAGCATATGCAAGTAAGGTTTTGACACCTTCTAATCTTGCAATAGGACCAAAAGTCTCTCCATAGTCTACACCTTCTTCTTGAGAGTATCCTTTGCATACCAGTCTAGCTTTGTTCCTTGACACCTTACCATCTTCATCTAACTTATTTCTAAATACCCACTTAGTTCCAATCACATTTTTCTCTTTAGGCCTAGGTACAAGAGTCCATGTTTTGTTTTTCCCTATCTATTCTATCTCTTCATTCATATCTTCAATCCAACTTTCATTTTCTAATGCATCTTTGACATTTCTAGGTTCAAAATTAGCAAGTAAACAAGTGTCTTTCAACTTACTTCTTATCATTGTTCCTTCTGATTTATCTCCAATGATTTAATCTAGTGCATGATGCTTCCTAACATATTTGGCTAACATAGGCTCCTTGCTTTTTGAATGACTTGCATTGTTATCCTTTTGTGCTTCAACTTCTAGTTCTAGTTCTTGTTGCTCGAGCTCAGTAGTTGCTAATTCAGTAGCTTCTGTTTGCAACTTGGGTTCTTTCAACTCGATAGGTATTAGCTCGGTTTGAACTTCCTGTGACTCAGTTACTAAAGACTTAGGATTTAAAGGTTCCTGATTGATAGGTGTATTTGGCACTGTATTAGGTTCAATGTAAAAAAATCTCCTATAGTCTTTAGGTTCCCATTTGCTTTCTTCTTCAGTTCTTTCTACAAACTCATCAACTTTCACATGTGCACTTTCTATGACTTTGTGAGTAGACAAATTCAAACATCTATATGCTTTAATTTTTCAAGAGTATCTCAAAAATATTCCTTCATCAACCTTTACATCAAATTTACCTTTTCTAGTTTCTTTCAAAATGTAATATTTTCTTCCAAATACTTTTAGGTAACTTACATTGGGTTTTTAGTCATACCGTAACTCATAGGGGGTTTTGAATGAGTCCTTCTTTAGCTGTACTTAGTTCAAGGTATGAATTGCAATGCTGATAGCTTCCTTCCACTATTTGAAAGAAATGCTCTTCTCAATTATTAAGGTTCTTGCATAGTCCATGATAGATCTGTTCCTTCTTTTAGCTATTCCATTTTGTTCAAGAGTTCCAAGTGCTAAAACTTGTCTTTTGATTCCCCTTTCAATGCAAAAGTTATTGAACTCATTTGAAATGAATTCACCACCTCTATCTTACCTTAAACATTTCATTCTTTTGCATGTTTCCTTTTCTACTCTAGCCAAATACCATTTGAACTTTTCAAATACATTTGATTTCTCTCTTAGGTACATGACAGTCATCATTCTTGAATAATCATCAACAAAAAGAATGAAGAATTTTTCACTAGTATAACTTTAAATGCCAATAGGTCCACATAAATCAATATGCACAATTTCTAAAATTTCTTCAGACTGATAGTTCTTTCTTTTAAAGCTAGTCTTTCCCATTTTGCCAATTTGACAATTCTTGCATAGACCAACCTCAAGTTTCTTTATGTTACGAATGCCTCTTACTTTTCTAAATTTATTTATTTTTACCAAGTTGTCAAAGTTTACATGACATAACCTCCTCTACCATAACCAACTTTATTTAACTTGAGCAATAAAACATGAACATTCATGAAGTTCAAGATAAAACAAGTTGCTTTTTTTTGAGTGTCTAATTCAATCAGCTTACCTTTACCATCCAACAGTATTGCTTTTCTATGCATGAATTCTACTTTGAATCCATTATTGAGTAGCTATGCCACACTCAATAGATTGTGCTTTAGTCCTTCTACCCAATATGCATTATCACATGCAAGTTCCTTGGTTAGTGAGATTCTTCCTTTTCCTTTTATACAACAAGGTTCATTGTTACCAAATCTTACACTGGCACCATCATAGTCTTCAAAATGTTCAAACTTAGTTTTATCACAAGTCATGTGATGAGAACAACCACTATCTATAATCCATGTATCATTTTTTCTCATATGAAAAATGAGTACCATTTCTTCATCATTATCAAATTCATCCTTTATAGAAATGTAAACAATTTCATCTTCTTCTTCTTCATTAGAATCATTAGAATCTTTAGCCATGAAACATGTTTTCTTACCTTTATCCTTGAATGATTTGAAGTCTTTCTTGCCATTGCACTTGTAAAATTTCTTCTCATCCTTGTTCTACTTATTTAGGCACCTAGTAGCAATATGTCCAATTTTTTCAGAAGAAAAATAGATTAGAGGAACCTTACCTTTGTATTTATCTTTTCCTCTTCAATATTTCCTTGCTAGCAGAGCTTCAACCACCTCAAGATCACTATCTAAACTTTTCTCTAATTCTTCATCACTCCTTGACTGAGGATCCTTTATCTTCTTGGCGTTTTCCTTGAGTGAAAGCTTGGCTTCAAATGCTGATTCAATGTTCATCACAACTAGAACATAATTATCATAGTTGTCTAGCTCGAATGTAGTCAATCTTCCAACTATGGCCTCTAAATTTATCTTATGATTTCCTTCACATCTTCTTTCGTGAATTACAGAGACTCTGATTACCTAAATAGAAAGTAGAGTTCTAACAACTCTACTTGTAACTATCTTCTCCTTGATATCTCCTCCAAATGCTTTGATTGTACTAACACATGCTTTAACTCTTTCAACATATTTTGCAATGTTTTCATCCTCTTCCATCCTCATTTGATCAAATTGTCCTCTCAAACTTTCTAAAGTTTTAGCTCTTCTCACATTATATCTCCTACATAGATCTCTTTCAACTTGTTCCATATTTCAAACGTAGTTTTGCAATCCTTGATGTTATCAAATTCTTCGTAACTCAAAGCAAATTCAATATCTATCATCATGTTTTTGTGAGTCTTATTTTCAGCAATATCATTGATAGATAATGTACTAGTAGGTTCTTCATTTTTTCATCAAGTTACTTCAGTCCTGAATCACCAATAGAAGCCAGATGAAGTCTCATCAATTCTTGCAAGGCTGAGAAGTTGTCCTTGTTAAGTCTTAGAATTTTTCTCTTATAAGACATCTTGATCTTTAACTTAGATCCTTGAAATCTTTTCTTGCAAGCACCAAGAGTTCTAATATCAATTTTTGGGATTATAGATAGAGTAATTAAGAGGGGGGGTGAATCAGTTACCACAAAAAAAAATCCACAGATCCCTTAGATGTCTTAAATAACTAGTTATTGCTGATACTTAGTAAACACTGTAAAAATGTTGTAACTCGATAGATTAACTTGTTACTGATCTTCAAGCATTCATAATTACTAACATGCATGCAAAATTAAATAACATGAACAAAAAGGACACAAAATTTAATGGGGAAACCTAAAATGGGAAAAACCACCAAGTAACTAGCTACCAATTTTCACTCTTCTGAAGTGAGTCCTATTATGAGCCAACCTTGTTAAAGGTTACAATATAAACTATTAGGTGTGACCCTATTAGAGGATTTAATCACCTTGTTAGGAGTGGCCTTGCTAGAGGTCTTTAGAACAATTCAACTGAATTGTCACATTTTTAGAGGATTTACAAAATGGTTGTTAAATCAACTCTGTTAAGAGATTTTGAAATCACTCCTACAATGGTTAGAAAGTAACAATGAATTGACCTGAATAACATGCAACTGAATTTTCTGATTATAGATCTATATTTTTCACTATTAGATCCTTCTCAATCAAATATAGCTTTGCTACTCCTCAATGATCTCTGATCATCCTTCAAAATTTGTGTTCATAATAATCAATCCTCCTTCTCATTCACATTACATCAAATCCACCACTTACACTTAGAATTCGCAACTTGACCTCTTATATATACCATTCGGATTATCAAGTCAGCTCATTCACAAGTTACATTTACCAATAAACCATACATTAGTCGGCTACAAATATTACTTTAAACAAATAAACTTTATTTCATGAAACAATGAAATCCTTCACTGGCTGACCCTGCTTGGTAAATACTACTTCCAGAAATAATTTCTTGAGTTAACCACCTTAACTTGGTTAACACTGCAAAATTTTCAAATTCCTTTGGTTGCCTAGTTAACTTGGTAATAACTAAATTTCCTTCACTATCCATGAAAGCTCGGTTAGAACTATTTCTTGCACTATTTTCTCTTGATGACCGAGTGAGCTCGGTAACAACTAAATTTCCTTTGCTAACCTTGAATGCTCAGTAGCAATTGAATGCACACGATAAAGCTTGAGAATGCTTGGTAGACATTGTAAACCTTCTTTGCTAACCTTCTAAGCTTTGTAGACTCTGTCTTTTGCCTTTCTGACCAACTAAGCTCGGTAGACTCTATCTTTTGTCTGGTATGACATTTGTGTAACATCAAAGACAACACTTAATTGAATAATTGTATCAAACACCCTTACCATCAAGAGGTGGAGGTGGAACATCAATGTGAGTAGGAGCCTGGACTACACCCTTGGATGCCTAAGAATATATCTAAAGAAGTGAATAACTTGTCTTTCCACTGGATGCCTAAACCTTTATATCCTAAGGGAGTATTCATCATGTAATATCTAATTAGGAGGGTATTGAAGCACTCTAACACCCCAATCCCTAACTAGATAATTATGTTAGGGTGGACTAATTTCTATTTATCTTGGATTGGAAGTGCCTAAAAGTTTTTTTTTGGAGATTGGAGATTCCCCTATTTGTTTCCTATTTTCCTATATGGGTAGCCTAAATGTTTATTGCCTTTACAAAATGGAAGGCCACATAAGAAAATATTGCCTAATTCTATAAAAAGAAATACCCACCCCCTAGTGATATATAGTAAGATCTTTTTCATAATTTTACTTTGAATTTTTTTGGTTAGAAGATGATGATAGAAAAATGATTTAGAAGATAGGTATAAAATGAGAACCATCATTCCTAGTGAAGATGCATTATTCCTTGATAAACCCATTTCTATCAAAAATCAACTCCTCCATCCAAAAAAATAGTAATGAGAAATCCCCAGGTCAATTAATCAATGGAGGGTTCATAAAATTGATCAAGTGATCAATGGAGGGCTCATAAAATCCCTAGGTCAAGTAATCAATGGAGGGCTCATAAAATTTATCTCTAAGGGGAGATAAGAATCTCATTAAAAATTAGAGATAGGACACTCCTAAATACATATCATACAAAATTCTTGCTAAAGTCTTAGCCCCTAGACTAGAAGATATCCTACCTAGGATCATTAACCCTACACTAAAGTGTTTTGTTAAGGATATTTATACATATTGGAGAACTTGATAACCTATTGGAAGACTTTGGATTGGGAAAAATTTCCAGGATAGAGTGTAGGAATGCTCAAGTAATTGATTATGAAAATGTATACAAAAGGGTGGAATGGAGTTTCACTATGATGATGTTGCAAGCCCAAGATTCCATCCAATATTAAGTCAAATGGTGTCCTCTATTATGATTGATGTCAAGGTTTTAGTAGAGAAATTAATGCAGTTAGATCATAATTTTTAGGACTCTCTACATAAATTATGAAAGGGTGTCCTCTTGCATCCACTTTATTTTTTATTGTTGTTGACTCATTACATTATCTCCATAGAGATAACTAGTTGTCTCTAAAAGTTAGAGTATCTACTCTCCAAATAATTAATAAGTATCTAACGTATAGTTTGTTGATAATATTTGTATTCTTTTTAACCTAGAAGAGTATAACATGAGTCATTTAATGATCAAATTGGACCTCTTTTCTTTGTATTGGGTAGTAAGATTTATGTCTCTACATCTATCTTATTGGGGCTAAATATTGATTCCCCTACCTTGTGTAATAAATATGGTATTGGATGGAGATGTAATAATTAAGTGGTTAGGTACCTAGGGATTCCATTTGTAGTAAACCCTAACATATAAATGAAATGTGTCTTTATATCAACAAGAAAATCTTTCAAAAACTCAACAATTGGAGCTCTAATTATCTCATTTTGGTTGGTTGAATTCAAGAATGTTAAAAGATTCTCTCCTAATATTGGGTGTACTTCTCTTCTTCCTGATTATTTTATTTAAATTAGTTTTGTCTTCTATATAAATATATTAATAACATTTTGTGGTCACATGGAAAATGAAATATGAAGAATCGTGCTACTAGGAGTAGTTCACATAAAGAAACGAGATTAGTAAGTTGGAATGAAAACTTTAAGAAAGTTCAAGGGATTACTTTAGCAATAAAATGGATAACCAAAGCTTCATAGGGTAATGAATTATGGATTATGATTAGAATTAGGATTATTATATGGTCAGGGACAGGATTCACATGTATTAGTTAAATACCTTACCTAATCTACACTTATAGTTTGCATTAAAAAGTGGATAATATTTAGAATTAAAACTACAATCATAAATAATTTTTAATCAAATCATAATTCTATCTCTAAGCTTTCATTCTAATTGTAACCTTAACTCTCATCCTAAAGCCATCTATTATATATCCTATAAACAATAGGACCATAATAAATATTCAAAACCTAAATATAATTCTAACTAAAATCATAATCCTAGGTAAGTTCCCTAACATTTAAGGACCATAATCATTATAATAATCTTAAGCTTAGCCAGCATGAAAATAGTTAACATAACAAAATTGTAAACCGTAACCTTGCCATAATCTTAACCTTGTTTCATCCTAAGATGAGCATATAATCCATAATGAGTTCATACAACCCCCCAATGTCACAAAATAAGTGTACATGAAAGAAAAATTAGCTTGGTGGCTCTTGTTTTAAGAAAAGAAACCTTGAACTAACCTAGTGTGAAGAACCTCCTTATAACAATATCGTGAGAATGCTCGAAATAACAGAATACCAAGTGATAGCAGAACTCAGAATGAATCTACTGATCGCTCAGAATGAATCTACTGATCGCAGGCCACTTCGAGGGGGTAACCTCCTTTGAGCAAGCTCAATACAATAAATTCATCCGTACCCATCAAGGGCCTCAACCTATTCTTATATACTGGGTACGATCTAGAAAAGTAATACTACCTATGCATGTGGGATAATAAAATATACTCACGGGACGACTTACAAAGCATATGCGTCCAACAACACTACTCTAAAAAAATAAACAGAAGGAACACACAGGTTCCTAACATCCCCTCTCCCTTAAAAAAAAGCTTTGTCCTCAAAGCTTAAGGTGTGGAAATTGTTGTTGAATCTGAAGAAGGGGTTCCCAAGTAGCATCCTCTGGTTGCATGCCATGCCACTGAATCAAGACCTCAGAGATGGAGCGAGAGCGAAGCTGGCGAGTGCGCTGGTCAATGATTGCCACCGGCTCCAAGATAATGGATCCTTCCGTATCCATTTCAGGGAGAGTAGTTTGTGCTCTGACAGTGGTACCCAGAACTTTCTTTAGACAAGAAACATGAAAGACTGGATGAATGCGGGAAGAAGGAGGAAGTTCCAGTTTATAAGCAACTGAACCAATCTTCTGCAGAACCTTATAAGCCCCATAAAATTTTGGGGCCAGCTTATGACGCCCTTTCAGCTTTAGGGAGGATTGTTTGTATGGTTGTAGACGAAGAAAAACCATATCCCCAACTTGAAATGAGCGCTCAGAACGGTGTTGATCTGCTTGTTGTTTCATCCGATTACGGGCCATGTGAAGATTATCCTATAAGGTACGAAGAATCTGATCCCTGCTGCGGAGAACTATGTCAACTGCCTGGACTGGTGAGCTGTTGGGAGTGTAGGGAAGGAGCACTGGAGGTGCCTGACCATAGACTGCTTCATATGGAGTCATTTTAGAGGCAGTGTGGTAAGAGGTATTGTACCACCATTCAGCTAAAGGGAGCCACTTGGCCCACTGATGTTGCTGCTCGGAAGTGAAGCAACGAAGATAAGTTTCCAAGCATTTATTGACAATTTCAGTTTGACCATCAGTTTGTGGGTGATAGCCCGAACTCATCTTCAGTTTGGTGCCAGTTTTCTGAAACAGTTCAGTCCAAAAATGACTGGTAAAAGTTGCATCACGATCAGAGACAATGGAAGAAGGGAGTCCATGAAGACGAAATATCTGGTCCATGAAGATTTGTGCAACAGAGGAGGCAGTATAGGGGTGGCTGAGGGCACAAAAATGACTATATTTCGAGAGACGATCAACCACAACCAAGATCACTGTCTTGCCACCGGATTTAGGAAGCCCTTCAATGAAATCCATAGAAATATCAGTCCAAATCCGTGTAGGGATGGGCAATGGTTCGAGCAAGCCAGGAAGGAGGGTCGTTTCACCCTTGTGGCATTGGCAAGTATCACATTCAGCCACCATCTGTTGAATCGTCTGTTTCATCCCTTTCCAAAAGAAGTTTCTCCTTGCCCACTCATAAGTTTTAAGGAAGCCTGAGTGCCCTGCTGAAGGAGAAGCATGGAGTTCATAAAAAATAGCCTGATGTAGAGCTGGGTTCTGAGGAAGCACTAGCCGACCCTTGTATCGAAGAGAAGCACCATCCCAAGAGTAATGTGGTATAGCAGAAGGATTATTGGCTAGCTGGTGAATGATGTGAGATAAAGAAGATGAGAAACAAAAACTTTTTTAGTTACGGCAAACTTGGATTTGGGTAAAACTCATATAGGAAATGGGTGTTCGACGGGTGGTGGGAGACTACCTGGGGACAAGGGAAAAAGAAAAATGAGGGTTTCAAGGGTAGGGAGGCGAAATGAGGCGAACAGTCCAAGAGGGATAAGGGAGCAAAATGAGGAATCGAATCTTGTGGCTCAGTTTGGTGGCGATTGGATGAGAGGTGAAAAAGATAGGGCAAACCCTAAAATTAGATAAATGAGGGATTTAGGGCTTTGATATGTAAAATTTGGGGTTGGGTCGCCAAGGAAGGAAGTATGCGAAATGATATTGCAGACGTTCTGCGGAAGTATGAGCAGAAACAGAAAGCAAACAAGGAAGCTACGACTAAAAAAACAGAAAAAATTTTACTCTTTTTTTTTTTTTTTTTTTTTTGAACAGTCGACTTAGAAAAATTCACTCACAGACAGAACAACTGAAAAGAGTTATTGCAATAACAAGAGATATTAGAAGTGAGAGGAACCTGAAGGCCACGACAGAAAAAAAAATTTGATGTAATTTCCACCCAGCGAGCCCAAGAGAGTGCTCTGATACCAGATGTGAAGAACCTCCTTATAGCAATATCGTGAGAATGCTCGAAATAACAGAATACCAAGTGATAGCAGAACTCAGAATGAATCCACTGATCGCTCAGAATGAATCTACTAATCGCAGGCCACTTCGAGGGGGTAACCTCCTTTGAGCAAGCTCAATACAATAAATTCGTTCGTACCCATCAAGGGCCTCAACCTATTCTTATATACTGGGTACGATCTAGAAAAGTAATACTACCTATGCATGTGGGATGATAAAATATACTCACGGGACGACTTACAAAGCATATGCGTCCAACAACACTACTCTAACAAAATAAACAGAAGGAACACACAGGTTCCTAACACCTAGATATAGTTTTTTGGAGTATTATTTTATGACTAGACTTAAAAAAAAATTATTTAATGTTTAATTTGACTTAAGTGTTTAACTTCATTTATTTAATTGATATCATTTTAATAAAGATGTGATCATTTATATAGATCTAGTTGATAAATTTTAGATCTCAATTTTATTAAATAGTAATTTTTTCATGTTTTATGTTGTTTAAATATATATGCAGATTATATTTGATGGACCCATCACCACCCCCTCGCCCTCTCACACACCTGCCTCTGCCCCCTCCATCTCTACCTCCACCTTCACCTCCACCTCCACCTCCACCCACACTTCCACCACCCACTATAGATGAGCTCTGTGAGACCATGAGATGTAACCTCAATGACCTCATGCATGATATAGAGGCTATCTAACATGAGAGACACCCCTCTACCTACTACATCTTGCAGATAGCATGCAAGGTGTGATTGAATCCATCCATCATTTTGATTCAGACATTGATTCATTTAGATCATGGAGGGAAAGCATGTGTGCCTTCTACTCTAATGGCTTATCATACAGACAGGTTTATAACCTGTATATAGGTAAAGGGAATTTTAAACATTATTTTGTAGACCCTAAGATGGGTGAAAAAAAAAATTAATGAGAAGAAGCCTTGCATTTCCATTAGGTGGTGTACACATCCACATATAGCAGCACATTTTTGGGAGTGGTGGTGGATGGTATTTGACCATCCACCACACGCTAACTATGAGGTGCCCATGTACTTCCTTAGGAATTTATGGACTGAGTTTGAGTTGGGTTTGAAACCCAACTATTTTGATATGAAAGCATTTAAGGGGGTTGGTAGAGGGATGCCTCAGGATAGGCTTGGGGAAAAGCTGAGGGATGGATCGAGAAACCACAGGTGAGCTGAGCCCCTTGTACCTCTTCCTATTCCTATTGTGCCTACTTCTCACCATCATCGAGTAGTTTCATCTACTCTTACCCATTTGAGTGCCCTTTCGGGAAATTTAGTATAGCAGTCGACATAGGTGGTACATTCTCCTCCACTTGGACATGTTTGTACTAGCTATGGAGGCATATGCATAGGCCCCCAAAGTGATCCTAATGCAACACATGATGGACATTATACTAAGGGTGTAGATTTTGATGATGATGTATATGTTGCCCATGGTGATGGTAGTGATGAGATAGACATGCCATCATTTGTTGACCTCATGTAGCAGGAAGAGCCTGGAGAGAGTCAAGAGTAGCAACCAAAATTTTAATTTTAACATAAATATAAAGCACACATAATTATTTAATCTCTACATACATGTGTAATTGTATTAACCATATTAATTTGTACATTTGAAATAACAAAGGATGGATGATACTATTCCTCCTAGGAGGTAGTATACTCTTTTTCTGAGACCTACAAATGTTGGCATCCCTTTTATGGTATGCACTTTAAATTACACTGTAAAAATGTATATTCAAACTCAAATTTAATAACATGTACTCATATGTTCTTTTTATCTGATTTTGTAGGGATTGTTTGCATCTACACAGATTGATGTTAGTACAAGTCCTACTCTAGTTACTACTAAGGTATAGCCTCAAATACATGTGGTATGAACTTTTGACTCAAGAAAAATAATTTGTATTATTTTTATGTATGTACATTATTATTAACTTATAATTTGAACAATTTTGACTCACATTTATATATATATTATGTGTTTTGATTTTACGAACAGGAGCCATACCATACTCATCCATACAGGCCTTGGTATAGTCTATTTTCAACTCCATCTTATGATTATTATGCTAGCATACTTGTAGAAACATTTGTGACATTGGCTACCACTTAGATATGATATATATATATATGTTAAATTTATAGTGTATAAAAAAATGTAGTGTACAAATTATGTACTTTGTAATTATTCATGTATATTTAATTTTGACTAAATGTTTATGTATCCATAATTTTAGGATTGTGTCACCATGAGTGTTGCTAAGAGCACAGGACTTAGCTAGATGGAGGTATCTACATCATCATTTGAGGTCATTATTGTGATTTATGTACATAATGTATAGCTCATTGTGCTCTAAAATCAAATTTTAAAAATGTATGTATTGTAAATTATAAGACCTCACCACTGCTGCATTTGGTAGTTTTCACAATGTGCCTCCTCCTATTACTGAGGGACACCCATCTCATGTGGTATTTATTTTATTATGTAGTGAATATTTAATTTATTTGCAAGCTAGATTTTTAAACCCATTTCAATTAAGCATGTACATGATGAGACATGCCTCATTTTACACAAGGTGATCCATCTACCTCAAAAGGTGTCTGACATGATGAGACGGCTCATATTACACATGATGATCCATTTGAGTCCTCTTCATGTGGAGTAAAGACGAAATTCAATCATATATATTATGTCTTGTTGGCACCTTTAGATTATGTTTTTATGATGTTTACACTTTGTGTTAGGACAGTTAAAACTGTATGTTAGACCATGTAATTTTTCACTTCATAGATCATGTTATAATGTATGTTAGACCATGTACTATTTTTTTACAACTTCTTATATTCTTGTGTATGTAGTATATATTATTATGTTCCATCATATTTTAAGTATATTCAAACCATTTTCTTTATTCTGACATATTTTATCCATGAAAATATGACACATTTTGTAAGTATATATGCAAGATGAACAATAATTTTAACTATCTATAGAGAATTATTGGATAAATATCACATCAAATTTTTGTATTGAGATTCATGCAAATAAAATTGGCCTACTAGATTAAAAAATTTATTAATAACGTACCTAACAATGTATCGTACGTGATTTTAATGTGTTGTTTGGTAATGTAAGACTCATTATCATCTAACAATGCCTATAATGTGTTGCTAAACATATGAATACCTATCATAAGTTATAACAAACATAATGACCTATTAGGACTCCTATGTGCCCTTAAGACACACATGTATGGATAACGTACCTAATAATGTATCATAAGTGATATTAATATGTTGTTTGGTAATGTAAGAGTCATTATTATCAAATAAGACCTATTATATGGTAGTAAACATATGAATACCTATCATAACCTATAACATACATAATCACCTATTAGGACTCCTATGTCCCCTTAAGATACACATGTATGGATAACGTACCTAACAATGTATCATAAGTGATATTAATGTGTTTTTTGGTAATGTAAGAGTCATTATTACCTAATAAAACCTATTATGTGGTAGTAAACATATGAATATCTATCATAACCTATAATAGACATAATGACCTATTAGAACTCCTATGTCCCCATAAGACACACATGTGTGGATAACGTACCTAACAATGTATCATAAGTGATCTTAATGTGTTGTTTGGTAATGTAAGATACAATGAATACAATGAGTAATGATCTTTAAATTATCATGTACAAGTGACTTGTTTTTAATATGACAATCAATAATAATTTGAAACTTCAAACAAACATTAATTTAAACATGCTTTAATGTAAAAGTAATGGAACAAAATAGGAGGTCATTACTTAAATTGACAATTAATTTATAATTTATCAAATGCATACCTTTAACTTTCAAATAGAAGTAAACTCTCATTTTTGAATTAGTTTGTACAACATATTTCACAATATGTATAAGAAAATGTCAATGATATATTTATAAAAGTGAACTCAAAACATAAAATTGCTTCAACACATCTCTTCAAATGAGGTCCTATAAAATAAAATTGTAAAACAAAAACTCATGTTAATAAACACATAAATTAATATTCAAGGTATCCAAACTATGTAAATATATGTGTAATTTGTATGTACTTAGTATGTGAAATTGCACAAGATGTTGATTTTTGATCCACTTTAACATTTAAATTTGTATAAATTGTAATTAAGACATGAATAAGAGATATATATAAGTTCTTTAAATTGGTATTGACAACACAAACATACACATAGTTAAATTATATAAGTACACACACACACACACACACACACACACACACACACACAGATATATATATAATACAATAATGAAAAAACTTACATGTGTTTGATTTAAGTGTAGTCATCCCACTATACCATTTGCATCCTCTCTCTTTTGCAATGCATATATGATTGTCTCATGCTTGTCCATTGAAATTGTCCATAATACCTTATTGGTGGGTCTCCCTTTATGTCTTTCTAATTGGATTTTTTGCCACAACCAAATGAGAATAGTGTAAAATCTAATTTTCAATTTGCTAGTCTTCAAATGCTAGCAAAACATTTCTTCTTGTTAGGTATCTACATAGCCAAGTGCTAGCTACAATGAAAGACCCAATTGGATACTCAAAACCATCATCATCTACTTGATGACATGACAATTTTTTCTTCATTTCCACACATCTAGCTAGCCAATACTCAGCCTATTCATCATTATCACTAGGTGTAATAACAACATAAACATGTCCTACAAGATAAGATAAAGTACATAAACACTTTAATCACATGAGTGTACATATGCAGATTATATAAATTGAAGCATGAGATCACAAAAAAATCTAATTAAATTGTGCATGCCAGGTTCTATGAGGTTTGAAATATGATCATAGTCTTTTGGTACAAAAGTAACATTCTGGCCTTCATTTACTATATCATCTTCAAATTGCATGTCATTAGGTGCTAATGATCTTTTCTACCAATCTTCAACCCATTCTGTATTCTCACATTCTTCCCATTCACCTGCAAGACAAAATTGACAAAAACAAGCAAGCTCCCTAGTCCATATAGTCCAAGTGTTAGAATCTGAACTCCTAAATGAATGCCATTTAGCTGACCCACTAATTGTATCGCAGTCATATCTTGAAGGGATATTATTTTCTTCAACTAGGTAGAAGAAACATTTGATTGTAGAGTTCTGACTTGATCCTATGTATAAATATTTGTTACACCATTTGACAATCTCATGTGCATTTTTGAATTTAATTTTTTTCTCAAATTTTAATTTCTCTCCACTAAGGGCTCTCTTCATGCATGCAATAGCACCATCATGCTCTCCTTTACCATGTCTAGCCTCAAAAAAACTCCACACATCTTGGATGTTAGTTTTCCTATGTGTCCTACTCAACCAATAGAACATTATAGCATTCTTGAATTGTCTTGTACAATTATCTGACCATATCCAATGTTGTGTCATTTGAATTTGTCCCTCTTTTAAATTATCATAAAAGACCTTGAAACACTATTGGACAAACATAGATGAATGGAGTTTATTATCACTTATATAAAAATGGTACTCTCTCAATAGTTTTTTATCCTCCTCTGTACTATCAGATACATGCCTATAAACTATATGAACATAAATTGTTACTTGCACTGAATTGTAATATTGTGATTGTACCTCTTCTTGTAGTGCAAGCATGTAGTTCTCTGCAAAGTCAACAACTAAAAGTATAGTACCAATTGGAAATGTATTCTTTCATATGCAAAATTTTCCATCAATCCATCTAGAATATTGAGAGTGTTCAACATATTTTGGTATGATCACACTCTTAAACTCATCCATAAATGCATGACAACTAACTTTATTTGGAACTAGATCACAACCTCTTCCAATCTTCCCATCCTTCAATGGATATTCAATAGTTTTGAATCTTTTTACCTCAACTAATGATTGTCCAAAAGTAGTCAAAGCATTTTCATGCAAACATTCATCTAACAAAAAAAGATTGTTGCACATATCACATGTACCAGAAAGACATGCATTGAAAAGAAAGTATTGATCATTAGGTGGCTTACAAAATAAACCTAATTGAAATCTTTTATAGTTTGAGCTGGTATTTTTATACCACATTCCTACAACATTTCTTTACTATGCATGGTACCACCTATAGATCGAAATAAATCATAATGGTAAAAAAATTGAATATGAGTTTTACAACAACATGTGATTCTTCCCTTGTTAATCCTTACATACCATTGTTTACACTTTTCAAAAGATCTTTGACTAATGGTAATATTTAATACCTTACCATCTACAAATTTTTTAAACAATTCAGTTTGAGTCATCTCCAAAAGGTGTTTAGGATGTGGATCATGTATTTTTGATCCAATTCTCAATTTAAGAACATCTGTTGAATTAGGTGATACTCTTGTATTATCATGCAAAAAAAAAAATCAAACTTTTGACTTCACTAGTAAGTTTCATATCATATCTCAGGAGTCTACCACTAGAAGTCCATAAAATATTTGCTAGATCAAATTCAAAGTTAACCCTCCTCTTTATAGCTCTTTCTAAAGTCTTATGATTCACATTAAGATATCCACTTATGTTGCTAATCAATCTTTTGTCAGATGTTGATTTGTTAACTAAAGCTATTGTTATTACTCTTCATGTTGCATTCTTATCTTTAGATCAACTTCTCTTTCCAATAACGTCAAAGGCACTAGCAACAATGGATACAACTTGTTTTAAAGAAATTTTTATTCTTGAGTTTTGCATACATTCCCAAAACTTCTCATTACTTTTCGCATTTTAGAAATTTTAATTAGTTGCAACATTAATTGACATTGAAACCCAAATTTCTTATTATAAAAAAAATGCCTATACAATCTATTAGCATGTGTCTTAATTTGTCTCCATGAAACCAATCCCTCAACATTATCTAACACATCATTAGGAATATGAAAATTATGATCAAACACTTTACTCTCATTATGACATGTTTGTTTAGTAGTTGGTGTTTCTATGTCTACATTCATGCATTTTTAATTTTTAGACACTTTACTATTTTCACTATTATTTGGGATTTGAATATCATTTTCAAGTTTTCTTGGTATTTCTTTCAAGGCATGCATTTCAATTGGAGTTTTTTGTGCATGATCATTTGACAATTGCTTCTCATGAAGAAAATCTAAATCATTTAAATCATAACCTGCTTCTAAAAAATCACCAATTTCATCATGAGAGAAAATTTGAGAGTTTGGAGACACACCTGTATTGAATGCATGATTAGAATGTGCACTTGAATTTTCTTGTATTGGGTTCTCTTCTTTGATCTCTTCATCCATTGTGGTATCCTCAATGTCTTTCTCCTTTGAAACATTGTTCAAGTCTCTAATTCTGTGTTTTCTCACTCATTGATGTCGTGCTTCATTCTCTTTATTTGCTGCAATCTCCTCATCTGTCACAACTTTTGCTTTCTTCTTTCTTCATTGTTTTGATCCCATGTTTGCGCCAATTTTGAATTTGAATCAGTAGCTTGCAAATTGTATAAGAGGACAAGAAAATAGAATATGCATGACAAAATTTATAGTTGTAGATCGAAACTATTATTCAATCATTGAAACTCAATTTGTAGGGCAGCTTTTGGGGCCCAACAGGTACATTAGAAATGGGTACCTAATTGCTTAAAAATTAGGTACCCCATTGTTTAAAAATTAGGTACCCATTTATAAATCAGATACCCGATTTTAAAAAGAATCGAGTACCTAATTTTTAAATAATCGTGTACAACGATTGAAAGAAATCAGGCACCCAATTTTTGAATTACAAATTGGGTGCCCAATTCTTGAGACATGAGTGGGAATTTGGTATGGCACCCAACTTTTGCATGGGGTTTTACCTTGGGAAAAGGCATGGCATAGGCTTGGTCCCACCAAGCCATGCCTTTATGATCTTTTTTTTCCTAAGGCATTTAATCAACAATTTCTAGTATTGTCGTAATTTTTTTATAGTTGTCCCCATTGAATTTTTTGATGAGACAAAAACCCATTATAGGTCTTACTATTCTAATTCCAAAAATGTAACTTCTATATTGTTATTAGTTTATTTGATATTTTTCCATTATTTATTAATCAAAAATATCTCCTAAATGTTAAAAAGCGACATTCACTAAAACTTTAATAACTTTTTTATTTTATATTTTTTCTTAAATTAATTTATATATCATTTGTCTACATACAATTCTTTTGATGTTAAATTTTCTTTCTTTTGAAAAAAGTGAGATTTTGATCAAATTATGTGGTCCGTACACAAGAGGTTTTAAATTTTTCCTTTATAGCCAATTAATAATTAATAATAATAAAATTATTCAATAAAAAATTAAGGAAAAATATTTTCATCAATCTTAGTTGTATTAGGTAACTGCTTTTAAAAAGATTTTCAAAAATTCATTTATTTGTGCCAAATTATGGTGTCCGTACATGAGCATGGTATGGTCCTAGAACAAACATTTTGAAAAAGTGGTTTTTAAAGATCCATACCAAAAGATAAAATATCATATGGGTACACAAATAAATTACATATTCTAAAACTAGATTCCAAAAACTAAAAATTTTATTTCTAGAATTTTTTTATATTCAATATCTAAATACCTCAAATTTTGACATCAATTGACAAAAAAAATCAATAATAAGAAAAACACTTCCACTTTTTGGCCAAAAGTGAGACCCAACCTCTTGCACTGACCCAACTATTTTTGGCTAACAAAATCATATTTATAATTATGAGAGATAAATATGGACTCATATTTCAAATCCCTATGCTATACATGAAACTAATCAGATTAAGGGAAGTTTAAGGTGGCAATATGAATCAACCTTAGTCATTGATTCTGATGTAGCCCATCTCCACCATTATCTATTTAAGGATGTAAAAACCTAAAGAGCTTGTACATGTGTGATGAGATGTATGCTAAGAGATCAGAGAGTATTCATGGTGGCTATGGTGGTTATGATAGAGTTATGTAATACAAAATCACTCTAAGAGGAACATAGACAAGAAGAGAAAGGATTAAAAAAGAAATATCTAATTAGAAGGATCAAGAGACAACCAGCAAAGAGAAGATCTATAATTAAGAAGTAGAGTGCTAACTAAAGTATCATGGTGTTGAATCATTCTAATAGGTGATACAGAGTCAATATCCTAAGAGAGTAGTCCTAACAGGCTATTGTAAATCTCTTAGCTAAGTGTTTACTTAATTGTGAGTTAAAATCCTCTAGTAAGGTGAGACCTAATAGTCTTTATAAGCCTTTAGTAGGGTAGGCCCCTCACAAGGTAGATCACAGTTTATGATCAAGCTCTTTGTAACCATAATTGGTCACATTTCACAATTGCAGTAGTGAAGATTTGTGGGTGTCATCCCCACCCTAGTTGTACCTTCTCATTAGAGGGTTTGTGGGTAACCAATTTATTGTGCTATGTGTTATTTACTTTATGATATGGATGTGATGCATGTTAAGTTATTTCAATTTATATGTTAAGTTATGAAATGGATGATGGTGATATTTTTTAGAGGAAAAAGTTTTAAGTACTCATTCACCCCTCGTGCCCCCTCTTAGAACTTAATTTCCCATTGTTATTTCCAAAAACAAATACATTTCTAGTGCCACCTCTATTGATAGCTTAAATTATGTTCTATGTTTCTCTCTTTCAAAAAAGAATTGTTGATTTTAGTCTATGCAAATCATTTTATTGTAATTGATATAGTAAGTAAATTTGCATGCAAACCATGTTATATCAATTGTATAGTTTAAGTACTTTGAATTCAAATGTTCTACTTAAATAACTATTTGTACATTATTTGTGTGTCACTTTTATCAATCTCTTTATGTTTTGCATAATTACGATTACAAGATTTATTTTCTATTTAGGTTATGAATAAATAAAAAAGAAACATGTAAAATCTCTTTATGCCATACACAATTACAAATAACAAGGTGTGATACTTTGCCCAAATTAAAATCACATAGATGACTCCAAATCTACTAACTCTGAATTATGTGAACTTTGATATAGACACAAACACCTATCTATCACTTCCTCTATGGACATCTTAGATTGTTTTTTTCAAGTTTCAAAACCAATTATTTCTTTTAGTCTATGTAATTAATTTTGTTCTACTCAATATAGTAAGTTTGCATGTGTACCATGTTGAAATCATTATATAGTTTAAATTCTTAGAATTTAAATATTGTACTAAAATAACTATTTGCACATCACTTTTGTCTTACTTTTATCAATCTACTTATGTTATGCATAGTTACAACCACAAGAATGAATTTTCATTTATGTTGTACACACTTGAAATTATAACATATAATAATATACCCAAATTAAATACATTTATGTTACTCATCACATTCAAATAAAAATGTATATATATATATATATATATATATATATATATGTATATATATACATATATATATATATATATATATATGTATGTATATATATGTATATATATATATATATGTATATATATATATACATATATGTATATATATATACATATATGTATATATATACATATATGTATATATATACATATATGTATATATATACATATATATACATACATATATATATATACATATATGTATATATATATACATATATGTATATATATATACATATATATATATATATACATATATATATACATATATATATATATACATATATGTATATATATACATATACATATATGTATATATATACATATACATATATGTATATATATACATATACATATATGTATATATATATATACATATATGTATATATATATACATGTATATGTATATATATATATACATATATGTATATATATATATACATATACATATATATATATATATGTATATATATATGTATATATACATATATATATACATATATATATGTATATATATATACATATATATACATATATATATGTATATATATATGTATATATACATATATATATACATATATATATATGTATATGTATATATATATATACATATATGTATATATATACATATATATATGTATACATATGTATATATATATACATATATATATATATATACATATATATATATATATATGTATATATATATATATATATATATACATGTCAACTATTTAAGGTTAAAACTATTTAAAAATGTCAATTGTCACTCCAAAAACTTTTTGTACAAAATGAACATTCAAAAATTCAAAGGCAACAAACTAGAAAAAGAATTGAAAATATTAGGCATGTAATAAAGATGTAATAGATGTTCGTGGACATGAAAAGTTGTTAGAGACACACACATCCACCATAACAAATAGTAAACCATTGTGCTATAGCAATAGCCATTGAAAACCACTTCAAAAATTAGGGATCCACCCATTAGAGGGTGAACAAAATTTAATACAACAACAAAGCCTCCGTCTCCAAAAAAATTCACTTCTAAAGCAATAGTTACACAAGACTAGGAAAATAAACCAAGAATTTTATGATTTTAATAATGATAAGCTAACTAGCTAGAGATGTGCCAAAAGATTTCAGCAACTAACAAATCCTATATAAAAAAATAAGACAATGGTGAACAAATAATGAAACAACAAATTTATTTGAATTAATAGGAGCAACATTGTGGACTTTAGAAAATAATGTTAGAAGAAAAAATGAATGAAAAAATGTGAAGAAAGGAACATATAGGCTATACAATGGCACAAAAGAAAATTGGTCAATGAATTTATGCATTGAAAAAGTTACAAATATGCATTATATGGAAAGAATACTATCCAGGCATACACATTCACTTATAAAGCACAAATCCTACATGCAATAGATGCTACCATGAAAAAGACATACAAGAGTTTTCATTCTTCAACAATATGGATCCAAGAGAGCAACCTCTTGTACTCAAAATATTAACCTAGGTTGAAGTAATGTTGATTACTAGATTCAACCCAACATTACAAGTCACTCAAAAATTTGGAAGTCAATATAAATATGAAGGCCATATGACAATCTTTGCACAGGATATTAGAAAAATTGCAAAAATACTTCCACAAAGGATGTAGGATATACATATATTCATTGTTCAAAGATCACATACAAAAGATCATTCTTTATAATTATTATGTTTGTAGGAGTCATATTATAGATGCATTACAATACAAGGTAAAAAATAACCCCTACTATAAGGATGTCAGCATTCATGCAGACAATGTTGCTGAGATGCCTAAAGTAAGAGTAGAGGTATCAAATATGACAAAATTATAGAGATAACTAAAGATGTACCATTAGAAAATAATTAAATGGACATTGATGGAGATGATAAATCATAGCATTCACAATATCATTTATTGGTAAACTATCAAAAGTATAATTCAAATGATATAATAGATTGGCCATAGATACATTCATGCTTAGTAAATGAATATAACACTAAGGGATTCTTGGATATGGCATTTCCCACTCTATTTCCAAGAGGATCTATGCTTTATATGAAACCTAGGATAAGTGAAGTTTACCTACATGAATTTGCACAACATTTAATCAGGTATTATAACAACATATTTGGAAGACATCCCCAATTTCCATCTTTTTTTCTTCAATCTCATGGCTAGAAATTGTAGCAAAGCAAATACAACAATATTTATTAAAATAAATACAAAGGACAATATGCCCACTACTATAGAAAAACTACATGCACACATAAATTTTTTTTTCTAGAGAATCAGTTAGCGAAACAATTGATGCATTACAATTATTCAATGCGAGGTAAACCCCCATATAGGACCATTCATCACACATATTTAATAAACATGATCAATCAAATAGGATCACAAACTCTCTTCTTCAGACTCAATGCAATAGATACAAAATGGCCAGATCTACATCAATTAATGCCAAATGATACTAACCCAAGGATGTTATCAAACAAACAACATATGGAAAAAAATCATCAATAACCCTCATAAAGTAACATTAGACATGCATTCTAGATTTACAATATTTTGTGAGGAAGTTATTGAAAATCTTCTCCATGTAGAAATTTTTTGGTATAGAACTAAATGGAAACATAGAGGAAGTGCACATATACATAGAGTGATTTGAATAAAAAATGCACCTAATATGGATAGAGTTGACTGGAAAAATGAAGATATAGTTGAAAGTGTTGGTATCTCTAACTATTGCTCATATTAGCGTCAAACACTTAGTCATTTACAAGGAAAAGTTAGATGGTCATCACTATGACCAAGCTTATCTATATGGGCCAAGTCATGAACATAAGTATGTATGTATGTACCAAGCTATCCGAGTAAGTGTATGGTCACCAAGTATTTCCTATATGAGTTGAGCTCAATATCAACTATGCATTTTTAAGAATACTAGTGCTTAGTTACATAGTATGTGCCAAGCATTTAATACAAACTGAGCAGCAATAATGCCGAGTGTCAGAAAAAATTAAAGGCCAAGAAATGAAGAATTTTACATAAAATTTAGGAATCAAATAGATTTTGAGGTAAATCATTTTCAATCCAACACAAAAGGAATATTTAATATATGTAGAGTTTGTTATAGAGAGTTCTATGCATGAATGACATGGATTGAAGATCCTTGTGCTTTGTGATCAATGATTCAGATGGAATGGCTAATTATGGAAGCATCGAGAAAAGTCTTTACAAAACTATTTAAATAGAGAAGATCGTAACCTAGATCATGTGGCATGGAGATGAGAAGAGAAGTGTGTCCTCAAAAAAGGAGAAATATGTGAATAGTGAAGTGAAAGATCGAGATCAGATCATAAGTCAGTGAAAGTGTTATGTTATCTCTTAACAAAGAAAGTGATGTAATCAAAGTAGTGAAGTGGAAGAAAATTATTTTCATATAAAAGGAGATGATCATTTAGCAAGGATAAGACTCAAAATCAACTTACAAATTTTACTGAGAGTCAGGTACTGCATCAGTTTTAACCAACTTGAATCAGGGCAAATCACTTAATAGAGTGGTCTTAATAGATCTTTGTAAATCTCCTACCAAAGTCATAACTTTATTATAAATGTTAAATCCTCTAACAAGGTGAATCCTAGAAATATCTTAAGATTTTAATAGGGAATTCCCCTTATGGAGTAGATCATATATTCTGATCAAATATTGTAACCCTAAATAGTTAACTTTATTACCGTAGTAGTGAAGATTTGTGGTATCATCCCCACCCCATTTTTACCTTCACCCTAGAGAGTTTCTGGGTAACAATTTTTTTTATGTGTTAAATTTTCATGCATGTGATAGATTAGGTTTACATGTGAGAAGAAGTTTATTATTACAAGTTTTACATGCACAATTTAATTGGTGAATGTGTGAATGAACTGGTGTAAAGTAAAAGTTCTTAATATTTTGATTCACCCCCCTCTTAGTATCTTGTTATCCATTTATACTTCTGTCAATCAATATTTGATATTAGAGCATTGGTTCTCTGAGAGAAGCTTAATTTCTTGGAGATTATATCTTGGAGATAGAATCTTTTTAATTGGACAAGGTTATTGACAATCAGGTGTTTGAGATCCAACTCATACTATAGAAATTTGACAAAGCAAGACAAAATTTGAAGAAATCCTTGAAGAGAAGGAAAGAGTTAGACATCCAAGATTAAAAAAATTATCCGATGAAGAAGTTGAGACTAAAGGACTGTTTTAATCCATCAACCCAAATGACAAAGCATCTACAGATCCAATTGAAAAGAAAAGATGCCTAAATGAAGTAAGAGGACTAAAAAGAGAACCTAAAATTCAATTAGTAAAATTATATGATGTAGTTGAACAAAAGAGGAAAGATGAAGAAGTAGGACTATGGCTAAGGAAGAAAAATGTGTAATGGCTACATCACTTGAAAAAAGGATATTAGATGTGTAGAACCTCACAAAAAAACAACTGGACATGAAGAATCAACTAATGCTTACAAATCAAGAATTGAATCAGAAAGAAGTTGAAATTGTAAATATCAAATCACAAAAGGACATACTGAATAATGTATAGAAAAATGAGAAATAATCTATGGAGAGATTACACACACCAAAAGAGGAAATGAAGTACTTTGAAGAACTTATGAAGTCATCTAGCAGTACTAATGGGTCATGACCTTCATGCATTGAACAAGGAGAATCATCCAAGAATGGAATATGAGGAATGAAAAGTCAAAAGACAAACCAACATGCTATCACTATGGAAAAATTACACATACTGCAAAAATTTGTTAAAGCAAACATGGTATGCAAAATCCTAAACCTAAGTTTACTATTTACTATTTTTAGTGCAAGAAATAAGGACATGAAATACATGAGTGTCAGACAAGAATGAAGAATGCATCTACTACACCAAGATTTGAAGGATATTGTTATAATATTCAAAAGTATGGGGATAGAACATATGAATTTAGACCTTAGAAAAAACCTTATTGGACAGATTAGAGGAAGAGATATGCACCTAAAAATGCATGTTCTAAATGTTACAAGTTTGGACATTTAAGAAAGAATTGTAGGACTCAAGTACATTTGACATATCAAACAAGAGAAAAAGGTAAAGTTAAAGTAGAAATTGAGAAAATTAAAAAGGAAATAAATAAAAAATGGAAAAAGAGAGTAGAAGAGGGAAATAGTGGAGCAAATGGAGATGAGGTCACCCAATCCAATGAAGAAGGTGATCTTGTCATGTCAAACTAACAATGAAAGGTATGTATAGAACTATATATTTAATTGATATATCATACATCAATTTGTTACATGAAATATGCCAAAGTTAAAATTTGAATATACAAAGATGCATAAGAACATGTTTATGGAGGTTTCTGCATGTTAGTAAGAATTGTCTATGCTGACCAAGCATTGTAACATAGACTAAGCACTTGAGAAGTGGAATGGTAGAGATCAAGTGAAATGGAAGAGATCGAGTTGAAATGCAAAGACCTAGTTCAAAGACACTAAAGTTGAACGAGATAATTGGCTTCCACCTACCAGAGTACACAACATTAATGGAGAACCTATATAATTCAAAAGAAGGTATATATCAAAATTTGAAGACATTATCTCATACCTTGCACATAGATTTCAAGAGCATAGAGTGATTTGGTGATTTGAGAAACTAACAAAATATTTCAAGAGCAATTTGGATGAGAAGCTTGAACAAGTGGAGATTTGAACTATGTCAATATGAATAATTTAGAAAAGAAGGAAGAGATTTCAAACCCTAACAGAAGATATGGTAGCTTCATCTACCAATGGAATCAGCCAAGAGGTTAGTAAAATTCAATTGGTGAAGAGTGATGCTTGTCCTTCACCTAAGTTTTATGCTATTACAAAAATTGCAATGAAAGGAGATTCAATGGGTGCACTATCCTTGATACCACCAACATTTATTATGATCCATCATGTTAGGATCTATTATATGTGTAAGATCAAAGAAGTAGGAGACTATATTATTAGAAAAGAATATGATAATTTATGCAATGGAGGAATCTTCAAGGATGATTTTAAAGTTGCTAAAAGGAAAGGGTTAAGTCATGCCCTAGAATCTCTAAAGAATTTCAAGATTGAATGAATGAATTAATTTTTGAGCAGAATCCATGATATGAAGTATTCATTACATAATGGACCTATGAAGACCACAAAGAAAATGATTCACAGAGTAACATGCTATCCAACCCTAGATAAGAAGAATACCATGTAATGCCTGAGTTGAGAAGAAGATGAGGAAAACAAAGGTGTTGAGTGGAATGGATGAGGTCTATTCATTAAAAACATTTTTGATCAACTAATCAAAATTTCTATGAGGATTATAGCTCACAAATTTGATCAGTCCCACTAATTTAATAGTGTGTCGTGTATGGAAGAGGATCGAGCATGGTAGATAGTAATGAAAGATCATGAATATGATCTTGCCGAGCTAAAGAGACTAAAACTAGAAGAGAATCTTTCATCTATAAGAAACTAAGAGAATTCAATGTGTAAGTTTTGATCCCTTATTGTATGTAATTTGTTTTATATCCAAAATTATTTTCCTAGTATTGGTGATATTGTCTAGGAATAGAACAAACTGGTGACTAGATAGATAAACAAATCCATTACTCAATTAGGAGAAAAATTTGAGAATGTCATGGATGCTTACTTTGAGGAATTTATGAAAAGAATGAGAACGAGGATGAGGATACCTAGAGAATTGGTAACTAGGTAATACAATGACATATGTTTTCTTATAGATACAAACAATACATTTTTGAAGTCAGTAAAGCCAAGGAAGTCTTGCTTATAAATTTTTGATTGTTAAATTGATAGCGATCTAGTTAGTGCAAACATTGTTGCACTATTGAAAGAAGAAATAGATGTCAAGGCTGAGTCTTTTGGAAAGTATGAGGAAGATAAAGAAATAATAAATATAAATATCAATATGGCTTCTAAGGAGAAGAAAAGGAAAAAAAATGATTGAAGATATAGAAGAAAAACTAGGTACCCTAGGCAAGGGAAAGGAGCCATTATAGATAACACAAGGTCCTGGGGAGGACAAAGAAAAAGATAGTGGTGATGAGAAAGAGGAAGAAGAAGGAGACTAGGGTTGTCACTCCACCAAGTAAGAAGGCTCAAGGAAGTGAAAGGAAGCTAGTAGTGACACCCCTCTCTCTTCCACCACCAAATAAGCCAAGAACTGGGGTAGCTTCTAGTACTAATCAAATTGCAAAAATAAAGAGTAGTAGATACTACTGAGCCTAATGCCCCTAAACCTAAGAGAAGGAGATTGGTCTGAGGATCACACAAAGGGCTATCCATGTTTATTAAAGAGGTATGTGCAAATCTATGATGATCTTTAGGACTATCCAACTTTAGATTTGTAAAATATGATAACTAGATCATACTAACATAACCAAAATTGAAGAGGATATGGTGGATATGATTTCTAATCATAATCTAGCCCTAAGTGAAATTGAGAATAAAATACCTAAATATTTATATAGGAGATTGAAAAGGAGATGAAAAGAAGAAGAAGAAGAAGAAGAGAAAAATATAAGAACTGAAACTTTAGTCAGAGTCATGCATGATCTATCCTAGGATCAATAGGAAATATTTTTGGTAAAATACAGGATAAGATTTGTTCCTACGTATAGATTTTTTTATTTTTTTCTATAGAATAAAATGGAAGCTAGAGCACAACAGGATGAATTAATTTGGAAAAGAATATTTGGACTATTAATCAAGGGAGTAGAGACATGGAAAGAAACTAAAATTGTAAACATCAAAGATGATTATAGTAGTGGAGAAAGTTTAGGTGTTTGATGTCTGGAAGGAAGCATGTCACCAATGCATCACAACACCTCTAAGACTCTAGAGGTTGACCAATCAAGGCTCATAAGTATAGAGGAAGAAATTGTGGTGAAAGAAGCAAGTATAGATAGTTAGACTAATTTAGCATCTCAAATTGAGGAAAATAAAGAAATAAGTAGAGCTGAACTAAGTACAACCATTGTTGTATTGAGCATTGATGTACCATCACAATAGAGTGGTGAAACTCCCTCACCCACTCCCAAAGAAGTCCAGAGAATCATGAATCCTTCATTGAGTAGAAGAGGAAAATAAATAAAGGATAAGCTACCAGATATTGAAGTCAGTTTAGACGAAATAATTGAGATGCCACAATTAGATTTGGAAAATCTCACCTTCGAAGTTAAGAAGAGAACATAAGAAAAAGAAAGTAATTTATGATGTGAAAAAAAATTTTGTTGATGCTTTTGATATTCAAAATTTTGATGTAGAAGCCCCAATCACTACCCAACTTGTAAATATTGTTGAAAAACTCTATGTTGATAATATGGAATCAAATAAAAAGTTGATGGATTGGTCTATCAGAAGATTTGAGAATAAGGTTGTGGACATAGTTTCCATAACCATTACAGAGATGAAAGTACAATTGTAAGAGAAAATATAGGTTATGATAGGACTTATATAGAAAGTAAAACATTTGTGTACAATATTTTGCCAGATGTACCACCATTCACTAATGATCTTAAGGCACAAATAAACTAGTTTCAAGTTGAGATGAAGAGATCCAACAACATTATTTCTCAGTCAACATGATCTAGCATTGACCATTACAATAATTTACTAAATACTTAAGGCACATTGGCCAAGCTTCAAACACCTGACAACAACATGAGATCTAAATTGATCATCTATTTATTCAAGCAATGTTGATACCTCATTTAGAGGTCATGCAAAGGGTGATGTAATCATCATAGGATCTTATCAAAGAAGATCATAATATTTTAGTGGCTGACAACTTAATTGATTTAGCTACAAGATTGCAATTGTAGAATCACAATTTGGAGGCATCAAGAAGAACATGGGATCATGCATTGTCCATGATCACCCAAGTTCATAAGACATTCATTAATAAATATGGTTTTCTTCCACCCATTCAACCCTAGCAACCATGACATAAGTGTTTGAAAAAAAGGGGGAAATGGATTTGTTAAAAAGGAAAATAAAGAGAGAAATGAATTTGTTATCATATTTGTTTTACACTTTTTATTCATTATTCACGTCTGGCATAATTCATAAGATATTGGGGGAGAGATTATATATTAGATTGTAAATTTGTAATGATGTAAATATGAAAAAGTGGTTTTTTCACTAATGTCGAAGGGGGAGATTGATGGTATCTCTAACTATTGTTATTTATTAGTGTCAAACACTTAGTCATTTACAAGGTAGAGTCAAATAGTCATTAGTACAACCAAGATAATTTATATAGGTTCAGTCATGTACATAAGTATGTATGTACTGAGCTCTATAGGAGTCCATTAAGTGTATGTCATTGATTATTTTCTATAACAGTCGAGCTCGATATTGACTAAGTAGTTTAAAGCATACAAGTACCAAGTTACATAGTATGTGCCGATCACAATTCAAACCAAGAAAAATAAATGCCAAGAGTTAGAAAATAGTAACAGCTAAGCAATGCATGAGTTTAGATAAAAGTGAGGAATGGAAGAAATTTTGAGGTAAATCATTTTCAAGGCAACATGGAATTAATATTTAATATATGTAGAGGTTTTTACAAAAAGTTTTATGTGTGAATGACATGGCTTATAGATCTCTATGTTTTGTGATCAAAAATTCAAATGAGAGGCTAATTATGAAAACATCTAGAAAGCTCTTTATGGAACTCTTTAAATAAAGAAGATTGTAACCTAGATCATGTGGTATGGAGATGAGAAGAAAAGTGTGTTTTAGAACAAGGAGAAATATGAAAATAATGAAGTGAAAGATTGAGATCAAAAGTCATTGAAAGTGTTTTGTTATCTCTTAACAACACAAGTGACCTAATCACAGTAGTGAAGGAGAAGTAAAGCATTATTAGATCAGAGGAGAGGATCAATTAGCAAGGAGAATAGTCAAAATCAACTTACAGAGCATACTGAGAGTCAGGTAGTGAATCAATTCAAACCAACTTGAATCAAGCTAAATCTCTCAATAGAGTTGTCTTAATAGATATTTGTAAATCTTCTAATAGATTCCTTAGATTATTGTAAGTGTTAAATCCTCTAACAAGGTGAGATCTAGTAGTCTCTTAAGCTTTTTTTTATAGGGAAAACACCTCATAGGGTAGATCATGTATAATGGTCAAACATTGTAACCCCAAAAGGTTAACTTTATTACTTCAATAGTGAAGATTTGTTGGTGTTATCCCCACCCTAGTTTTACCTTCATCTTTGAGGGTTTCTAGGTAACAAATATTGTGTTATATGTTAAATTTTCATGCATGTGATATATTAGATTTACATGTTACAATAAGTTTATTATTACAAGTTCTATATTCACGAGTTAATTGGTGAATGTGTAAATGAATTGGTGAAAACTAAAAGGGCTTAAGATTTTGATTCATGCCTCACCCCCACCCTCAATATCTTGTTATCTTGTTTATACTTCCACTAATAAATAGAAAGAGTATGACTATTTTTTGATATGTTACTAGTTGGAGCTTTCGTGAAACAACACAAAGAAATAATACAATTTACCACAGTCTGCTAGATGAGCCATGCTTTCTTAATACAGATGAGATACTATATATAGATAATGCCCATGATTATAAAGAGTTTATCTATAAGGTCAAATGTCATACAAAATGTAGACACAACACATTCTTACAAAGATAAGGCACACAATTAGAGTGTCGCTACAAAGAATCATGTAAATAATAAAGTATTTCAACTCTAACATGTGATGAGAATTGTTAAAAAAATATCAACCTACAAGAAATGGTGATACACTTAATATTCATAGTCAAGAAATATTATCAATTTGGAAAGAAAATATAGATTTCCTACTAGTCATCTCATGAGAACTTGTCCTTAAATACATTTTTAAGTACATGCATCAAAGGCACAAAAAACATATGAGACATATACTAATATGTTAAAAAAAAATTCTTCAACCCAAAAACTTGATAGTCTAGCTCTTACAACATACATGAAATTTATGACTAAAGTTGTAGTTAAGTGTGACATGGGTGCATAAGAAACATGTTACATGCTTCAAAAATTGCCTCTTGTTATATACAGTCATCCTTTTATAGCTCTAAATGTTGGAAGGAAAATATATATTTAAACGCATAAAATATACATTACGAAAAAATCAAATACACTCTTCATAATTGTAGGTATACATTCAAAGGCCACTAGAGCTTGGGACGATAACACTTCTTGAGTTAGTATGATCATAAAGTTTTACTTCAAATAATAGAAAAAATAAATGGAGAAAAAGAAACATCTAGGCTATCGTCAATAATTATCCAAGGTTCAATATAATTCAACATTTTGAGTCAAAATTTTTTGAGATACTCGACTAGAGTGAGCTCCTATTAGACAAGCATTTTTAGGATATAGAAATGGACATTTGCCTTACCAAAGAATCGATGATTAAAAATTGGACCAACATGAACTCAAATGGATATCAAATATTGGATGTCAATTGCAAGGAAGGACATGGAGACATTTTAAAAGAGGAAGGGGATGATAACAATGATGATGCTAACATGTAGGAAATTATTAATCCAAATGAATGGAAAATATTATCACAAATGGGCCACTAAAAAAGAATTACAATCAATGAAATTGACATGCTTGGAAGACATGACTTTAATAATAGAAACAACTAGGCAAAAAATAAAATTTTCCAAAATCTACCCATAATTGTAATCTAGTTTATAAATACTAATAAAAAAAAATGTAGAGTGTGGGAACATTCTACTAGAGGACCATGTACCAAAATATTTAATATCAACACAACAAAAAGAAATACTTGTAATAATAAAAAATCATAAAAATTTGCATCAAACAAACCATTATACATGATTATTCAAGGCACATCTAGTACAAGAAACTCATACTTAATTAACCGAATAAGAAATGAAGTAAACAATAATGACAATCAATAGAAGAACAAGCTACTCACTATGGCTACTATAGGTGTTGCAACATTCAAAATATGTGCATCAACAATACATATAGTTCTAAAGATACCTATTAAACAAATGCAACCACTACATGGATAGGTAGTGACCAAATTTCATGAGAACTTAAAGGAAATAAAATACATGCTTATCAATGAACTAAGTTTAATTGGACCAAAATTGCTTCTTAAAATAGATAGTAGATTGGAACAAGAATTTCTTAAAAATTAAGAACTCTTCTTTTGAGGAAGTTTTTCGAAAACAAGGTGGTGATAAAAAACAAGCACAGTTTTAACAAATCCTAAAGAACATATGAAATAAAAAAGAGACAAAAGAAGATTGGGACCTCCTTATAACGCATAAAAAATTAGCATCTTCTACCTAATGAAAATGAAACATTTTAGAGGTCAATACATCTATTTTCTACAAATCATCTCACCAAACTATAGAACAATTTTTTTTTCAAAACTCTTGAATGTTCTAATTGCAATGAGTATAGAAATAAAAACTACAAATAGAATAGAATATGTGGTTGTAGATGAATGATTGGGAAAGGAAATTCTCATGTGCAAAAGGAAGCACGTCATACTAATAAAAAATATATGAACAAAAGTTGTCCTTGTAAATGGAGCACTTGGTGAAATAATTGATATTAATTATAAGCCAGATTCAAAATCCAAGAACTTCCACTATACATTGTAGCAAGGGTTGATAATTACAATAGTCCACCTTGCAACGTAGATGATCCAAAAGTCATACGAATAGTTCCTTTCACATTAAGCATGTGAAGCTAAATCCTGATAACAATGGTATGGGATTTAACTATCCACAATTCATAGGAGCATACAATACAAAAAGAAACATTTTACATGGGATAAACTAAAATGCAATATGATATTTGGGGTCAAATTTCAACAACAATGTAATTTGTGGTGATTTCCAAGTTTTTTTTTTTTATAGAAATTATCCCTGACACCATCCCAATACTGATGTTTGCATTGTAATTATGACACCCATGTGAGTATTAAATATAAAAATAAAAGACATAACATAAATCATTGAACATTTGTTTTGATTATGGAGAGCTGTGCATGAAAGAGGTGGAGAGCTCTAAAAGAGCTTGGAGAGCTTTGAACATTGTCATGCCCTTGTGATAAGTGCATTTCATTGCTATGCCCTTGTAATCTATGGATTTCATTATCGTGTCATTTGTATGCAATTTTGTTTCCCTATCATGCCCTTGTGATCTTTGTGCCCTTGCTCTACAATTTTATTCAAGGGGATAAGAGGTACCTATGTAAATGTTCTTTTCTTTTTCTTCTAAATATGTATTTCTTTATATCTCCTTCTAAACATGTATCTCTTTATATATAGAGAGAAATATTTTTTAAGGTGCTTAATACATGTTAGCTCACAACATAAAATTTATCCAACTACATACATATTCTATAATCCAAATAATAATAAAATAAAACTCACTCAACCATTGCTAAGTGACTTACCTCAATATCCTACACAAAAATAATGCAGACCATGAAAAATGGACAGAGTTTGCAAGAAACTTTACAAAAAAATATAATAGAAGATTTTTTAGAAAGAAACAAGCCATAACCTAGTTAAATTGGTCTAGTTGTTGATTAGATGGGTTGATTATAAATTTATATAGAAGTATCATTAGATTAGGTACAATTAAATGAACAATCGGTTGTTCCCAGCTAGCAAGATCAAATACACTTTTTCAAGCTGATAAAATTGCATATGCAAATGCATCACTTACATGCCAAGAATGAAGTGCATTCCCCAACTTATAATGAATGGTTGGATACAATGTCTCCATAAATTGGCCCAACAATGGAAGCGAAGGATGTAACCATGCATGTATTGGCACAGTCTACTTATGAGGATCCCAAGTATCTATTGTTGTTGTTAATTTGGGCATCACTTATATGATCTAGAATGTTATGAAGTACTAATGCCTATAGTAACTTCTACCATGTCTCAAGAAACTGTAGTATAGGTTCAAGCTCCATTGGCTCCTTGTAATTTGTAGCAGCTATTTGTTAATCTCAAATTGGTTTGGACATATGAGTGACAATATACTTAAGTCATTTACTTAGTTGATACTGAACAAGTAATACATGTTAACCATGAGTTATCAAATAGTATATGCCAAGGAAAGCATATTTAGTACATGTTGAGTAACTAGTAAGTGTCGAGTCACTCAAGTGTCGACCAGATAGTATGTATCGAGTTATATAGATGTCAATCGATGAATGGATGCCAAGTCATTTAGAGGTATAGTTACAACATTAAAGTTGTAGTTGATACCTAGCACCACAGACTTCAAATGTTGAGTTATATAGTTTTGACATAGTATTTTGTAATGGCACAAACTTGTATGTAAACCATTTTTGGGCTGACTTAAGGATTTTTTTGTGATCTTAAATAATAAGAATGCATCTTAATTATGAATCCCTATGCATTATATGCATCCAATTCGAAAAAGGGAAGGATTAGAGACAATATCAGTGAACCACAATCATTGGTTCATACCTAAACCTAAGTCACCTAGGTCTTCTTAAGGAGGATAAACCCTAAAGTTTTTATGAATGTGTAAAGAGAAATCAGACAATTTTTCATGTACAAATAGAGCATTCATGGTGACTAAGAAGTTGTGATTTGAAGCATATTTTAAAATTAGTTAGAGGAGAATAGAGGAAAGAAATTAGAAGACAATAGAGATACATCTGATCAGAAAGGATCAACTACACATTAGGAAAGAGCTGATTTGTGTTAGAATTCTTTAGAATAACTGAGAAGGGGGGGGGGGGGGGGGGTGAATCAATTATTCAAGGTCCAAATGCCCTAATAATACTTTTTCTGTACTTTTAATAAATCCATACACTTTTCATCCATCCAAACTCAAATCAACCACATTAATAAGTTACAGTAAATCAATATGCAGAAATAAAGCATTCAGGATCAACACATGACACAATGATTTACGTGGAAACCCAATTTGGGAAAAACCACTAGTAACATGCTACTTGATTCTTACTCTTCTAAAGTGATGCCCCATTAAAAGCCTACCCTGTTAAAGGCTTACAACACACTGTTAAATGTGACCTTGTTACAGGATTTCACCAAACTGTTAGGAATGGGCCTAGTTAAAGGACTTTAGGACATTCACTTCAAATGTCACCCTGTTAAAGGATTTATCTTATGGCTATCAAACCAACCTAAGTCCATAGGATTTAAACTAACTGTTACAATTGCTAGAAAGTAACAATAATGGCCTTTTGATCTGATATAACTTACAACATACTTTGAAGATTTCAGATCACACTTTTAGTTCAATCCTTATGCTTGGCTTCAATCACTTCAGCTGTGATTGCTTGTCTTCTTATCACGCTTCGTCTCCTTGAGTCTTCTTACTCATCATGCCAATCCATCTATATCTGGGGTCTTCTTATTGAAATAGGGTAACTATGCTCTCTCTCCTCCTTAGCACCTCCTTCAGCATTTTATGCTTTCATGCTTGACCACCTCACTCTCTTACTATCTTTTCCATGAACTTATGTCTCCTTAAATAGAAATCTGATTTTTGCCTTTGCCGCTCAATTCTCCTTCTCCAATTTTAGGGTTTCAAAATGTATTAGGTAGGATACAATGTATCTACCTCATATCTTGTTCTCATCTAGAAACTTCGTCAGTTGTATTCTTAAAATGTTTTACATGGTGTTCTGTGCCACCAACTCATCATTTTTATCTTCCATTTAATTTACAAACTTCTAGATAACAACATTGTTGGCTTAGATCTGCCGAATCTTTGATTTTTGAAAAATAATGCAACAACTTGGCATTATTGTTTTTACTAGTGCTTGGCATCTCTGTGTTACTCGGCACTATTGGTTTTATTGGTGCTCGACATCTTTGTGTTACTTAGCAGCATTGGTTTTACTGGTGCTCAGCATCTCTGTGTTACTTGGCACCTGATATCACTTGGCACTTGAAGTTTACTCGGCACTTGATATCACTCGGCACTTGAAGTTTACTCAGCACTTGATATCACTGAGCACTTGATATTGATCTTTCTCAGCTCCTACTCTCTAATGAACTTTTAGTTAGGCTTTACAAATGTCTTAGCTAAAAACCTTACATCTTTTGATATGTTTCAGTGTGCACATTCTCTGTGTCTTATAGTATGTCATGAACACACTTTTTCATCAATGGCTTAGCTGATCCTTGTACTTCATTACAACATCATAACTTCAACCTTTCTCTTAGTGTACTAGTTACATCTTATTGATTGCCACCTCCTTGTCAATCAACTAATTGATAGTATTTGGATCACTAAAGCAATTTCCATTCCTACAAATAGCAAGTTTGACATCAATGGCAAAACAATGATTGAGAATATTCTTTACCATTTCCATATATCATTCCAACAACTTTCCTCGTGATATTTTCAATAATTTCCAACAATCTCCCTCTTTGGCATTGATGGAAAACCAAACTGATCAATTGATCAACTTAGTTACCACCAAGATTGTATACTTTATTTGCTACTAAATCTGCTAGCTTCATCTTTACTAGCTGATCTCATATATCTCCCTCTTTCATATATATTTCCCTCTCGCTTTGTATTGATTAGGTTTCACATTTCTCCCTCTTTGACATAAATGCCAAAGATGTAGCATCTTTATTATGCAAAATACGAGCTTTGGCTTCTTGTTGTTTTCTCCCTCTGTCACCATGCTTGTGACTAATTTGGAGTTTCTACTCCTGCTGTCATCCTCTACATCATTCTTTTGATATTTCAATGATTCATTACTGGTGATGCAGGGCAACTTCCTTATTACTTTAAACTACTTGAGTTAGGGGTATTACCCCCAACTTGCCTCTAAGATATTCATAAGCATCCTTTGGCAACGGTTTGGTGAAGATATCTGTAGTTTGTTCCTTTGTGTGAATGTATTCCAACTTCACTTGTTTTTCTTCTACCAGTTCTCTAACATAATGATACTTGATTGCGATGTGATTGGTTTTTGCATGCATTACTGGATTTTTAGATATGTTTATATCACTTGTGTTATCACAATACAATATCACAGGTTTTGTTACCTCTTCTTTCATTCCTTCTAATAGATGTGTGAGCCACATAATGTTTGTGCAATTGATTGCTACTGCCACATATTCTGACTCTGCAGTGGACTAAGATGTTGATGTTTGTTTCTTGCTAGTCCAGGTAACTAGCCTTTTGCCTAGAAATAATGCACCTCCACTTGTGCTTTTTCTATCATCAATGTTGCCTCCCCAATCTGCATCTGTATATGCATTGAGCTCAAATTTTCCATTCTTTTTGTAGTATAGACCAAAGTTATTAGTTCCTTTAAGATATCTCATTATCCTTTTTACTGCTACTATTCCAACTACTAATGCTATGTTTGGTCTACTATGTACAACATATTGTAGTTTTCTAATCATGGATCTGTACATTGTTTGATTGACTTCAGCTAATTCATCATTTTTGGATAGCTTATTTCCTATTGCCATTGGTGTGCTGACCAGTTTGGACTCCTCTAATCTGAATGTTTTAAGAATCTCTTTGATGTATTTTGATTGTGTCACAAATATACCATGTTTGAGTTGATGTACTTGTAATCCAACAAAGAATTTGATTTCTCCAAACATAGATATCTCAAATTCATGTTTCATTTTGTCAGCAAAGCCTTTACAAAGAACTTCCTTTCCACCAAACACTATGTCATCCACAAAGATTTCAGATACAATAATGTCTTTACCTTCTTTTGCTTTGATGTACATGTTGTTGTTATTATCAGTTCTTTCAAATCCTATTTGTATTAGATACTTGTGAAGTCTCTCATGCCATGCTCTAGGTGCTTGTTTCAAACCATACAGTGCTTTATGTAGCTTACAAACCATATCCCTATTGTTTTCATCAACAAATCCTTTTGGTTGTTCAATGTAGATTTCTTCTTCTAGTATGCCATTTAAAAAAGAAAATTTTACATCCATCTGATCGACTTTAAAATCTTTATATGCAACATATGCAAGTAAAGTTCTTACTCCTTCCATTCTAGCAACATGGGCAAATGTTTCCCCATAGTCTATTCCTTCTTCTTGAGCATAACCCTTACATACTTGTCTAGCTTTGTTTCTGGTAATCTCACCATTCTCATCTAGCTTATTTCTAAATACCCACTTGGTGCCAATCATTTTCTTGTCAACTGGTCTAGGAACCAGACTCTAGGTTTTGTTCTTCTTTATTTGATCAATCTCTTCTTCAATAGCTTTGTACCAATCATCATCTTGTAATGTACCATATATTGTCCTAGGTTCAGATTTCCTAATTAGACATGATTCATGTCTTAGTCTGTTCCTTGTCATTGGTCTTGCATCTTTGTCGCCAATTATCTGTTCAGCAGGGTGACGTCTTTTTACATATTTGGATAATCTTGGTTCTGTCCTTGTTTCCATGCTTGATATTTCTGATTCAGGGTCACTATGTACTAATTTTTCAGGTTGTTCTATGTTTCTTTCATTTGTACTAATTTTAGAATCAGATTATGCATTTTCTTCATTCTGCAACTCGGCTTTTGAATGCAACTTGGCATTCACTAGTTGTGAGTTAGCTGAAAATGAAATTTGTTGTTGAGTTTCTATTTGATTATCATCATCTTCATCAGTCATTCCTTCATAAGGATAAACAAAGGTTCTGTACTCATCCATTCTTTTTGGTTCTTTAGCTTGAACTTCTGTATGTTCATCAAAGTTTACATTTGCACTTTCCACAATTTTATTAGTGTTAGTATTCAAACACTTGTATGCCTTACTTCTAGTGGAATAACCAAGGAATATGCCTTCATCGCTTTTTGCATCAAATTTTCCATTTCTAGCATCTTTAAGGATAAAACATTTGCAACCAAATACTTTGAAATGTTTTAGATTGGGTGAGTGACCATACCATAATTACAAAGGTGTAGTATTTGTACCTTTTTTGACTTGTACTCGGTTCAGTGTATGAATAGCTATAGTTATAGCTTCTCTCCAGTATTTTAGAGCAACGGTCTTTTCCATCATTAATGTCCTGGCACAGTCAATCACAAATCTATCTCTTATTTCAGCAATTCCATTATGTGGGGGATTTCTTGGAGCTGACGTTTGTGTTTTGATTCCTTTATCATTACAAAATATCTCGAATTCATTTGATGTAAATTCACCACCTCTGTCTGATCTTAAGAATTTCAAGCTTTTTCCTATTTCCTTTTCAAATCTAGCCACATACCACTAAAATATTTGAAAAGCATCAAATTTTTGTTTTAAGAACATAACAGTCATCATCCTAGAATAGTCATCAACAAACAACATTATGTATTTATCTCCTCTATAGCTTTGCACTTCCATTGGACCACATAAGTCAGTATGAACTAGTTCAAGTACTTCTTTGGATGTATAGTTTTTTCTTTCGAAACTTGACTTTATCATCTTTCCTAGCTGACATTGTTTGCACATAATATTATCAGGCTTCTTCAATTTTGGTAAACCTCTGACTTTCTTCATTTTACTGATCTTGACCAGATTGTCAAAGTTGACATGACATAATCTTCTATGCCACAACCATTCATCATCAAATTTTTCAATAAAACAAGAAACATCATCCATATCAAGGTAAAATAGATTACTATTTGTTTGATCTCCTTTTCCTATCAGTTTACCATCAGTATCATAGATTTTTGTAGTTTTGTTTCCAAATTCTACTTTGCATCCTATATTGCCTAACTCTGAGACACTCAGCAAATTGTAGTTTAATCCTTCAACATAGTGTGCATTATCACATGAAATTTGTTCTCTGAGCTTAATGGAACCTTTTCCTTTCATTTGACATGGAGCATCATTACCAAATCTAACACTATTTCCATCATACTGAGTAAAGTTAACAAACTTACTTTTGTCTCCTGTCATGTGATGTGAGCATCCACTGTCTATGATCCACCTGTCATTCTTATTCATACATGTTACCAATGATGTGGGCTCTTCTTCATCAGATTCATCCTTCATGGCTACATAAACAACTTCATCATCATTGTCATCAGAATTTTCTTCAACAATATAACACTTCTTACCTTTTTCTTTGTAATCTCTCTTGTCATCATCTCTTCTGAATTTGTTTTTGTTGCCTTCCTTGTAATCTTTTTTCTATGGACACCTGGCAGCAATATGACCTACTTCATTGCAACTGAAACAAATGATAGGCATCTTACCTTTGAATTTTCATTTTCCTCTATGAAATCTTCTAGCAAGCAATGCTTCCAATTGTTCCACATCTTCCTCGTTAGTGCTACTGTCACTGGATACATACTTCATTTTTCTTCCTTTCTTTGATTTCACCTGTTCAGCATCTTTTAGTGATAACTTAGCCTCAAAGGTAGATTTAACATTCTCTGGTCTATAGTTGTCAAAATTGGATAACTCAAAAGCAATGAGTCTACCTATTATACCTTCAAAACTTAGATTGTTTCCTGGTATACATCTTAGTTCTTCTATTGCCGATACTCTAATAGCATAGATAGGGAGCAAAGTTCTTAAGAACTTACTATTAATAGTATCTTCATCCAATTGACCACTTAAGCATCTTATTGCACTTACCACTTCTTTTATTCTTGCACCATACTAAGCAGCATTCTCATTTTCCTCCATTTTCATATCATCAAACTTTGCTCTGAGACTTTCTCTTTTTTCTCTTTGTACATTCTGATCTCCTCCATAGATGTCTAATAGAGCTTTCCACATTTTGAATGCAGTGTCACATCCTTTGATATCATCAAATTCAGCATAGTTGAGTGCAGAGGAAATCTCTAGCATTTTTTGATTGTGTTCCTGCTTATTTTTCATGTCTTCTGCAGTGAGACTACCATTTGGATCTACATGTTTAGTGACAATTGAATTTTTGGCATAATCTCCTATGGATCCAAGATGTAGCTTCAGCAAACTTTTCCATGCAACAAAGTTGTCTTTGTTGAGCTTGGGAACTTCTCTCTTAGGCATTTTGATCTTTTCTTCTTATAGTTCCTTTAAATTGAATCAGCAGTAAAGCTCTAATACCAATTGTTAGAGTTCTTTAGAATGGTTGAGAGAAGGGGGGGGGAGGTGAATTAGCTATTCAAGGTCCAAATGCCCTAATAATACTTTTTTTGTACTTTTAATAAATCCATACACTTTTCATCCATGCAAACTCAAATCAACCACATTAATAAGTTACAGTAAATCAATATGCAGAAATAAAGCATTCAGGATCAACACATGACACAATGATTTACGTGGAAACCCAATTTGAGAAAAACCACCAGTACCATGCTACTTTATTCTCACTCTTCTAAAGTGATGCCTCGTTAAAAGCCTACCCTGTTAAAGGCTTACAACACACTGTTAAATGTGACCTTGTTAGAGGATTTCACCAAACTATTAGGAATGGGCCTAGTTAAAGGACTTTAGAACATTCACTTGGAATGTCACCCTATTAAAGGATTTATCTTATGGCTATAAAACCAACCTAAGTCCATAGGATTTAAACTAACTGTTACAATTACTAGAAAGTAATAATAATGGCCTTTTGATCTGATATAACTTACAACATACTTTGAAGATTTCAGATCACACTTTCAGTTCAATCCTTATGCTTGGCTTCAATCACTTCAGCTCTGATTGCTTATCTTCTTATCAAGCTTTGTCTCCTTAAGTCTTCTTACTCATCATGCCAATGCATCCATATCTAGGGTCTTCTTATTAAAATAGAGTAACTATGCTCTCTCTCCTCCTTAGCACCTCCTTCAGCAGTTTATGCTTTCATACTTTACCGCCTCACTCTCTTACTATCTTTTCCATGAACTTATGTCTCCTTAAGTAGAAATCTAATTTTTTCCTTTGCCGCTCAATTCTCCTTCTCCAATTTTAGGGTTTCAAAGTGTATTAGGTAGGATACCATGTATCTACCTCATATCTTGTTCTCATCTAAAAACTTCGTCAGTTGTATGCTTAAAAAATTTTACATGGTGTTCTGTGCCACTAGCTCATCATTTTTATCTTTCATTTAATTTACAAACTTCTAGATAACAACCTTGTTAGCTTAGATCTTGCGAATCTTCAATTTTCAAAATAATGCAGCAGCTCAGAATCTCTATGTTACTCAGCACTATTGGTTTTACTGGTGCTCTACATCTCTGTGTTACTTGTCACCATTGGTCTTATTGGTGCTCGGCATCTCTGTGTTACTTGTCACCTGATATTACTCGGCACTTGAAGTTTACTCGGCACTTGATATCACTCGGCACTTGAAGTTTACTCAGAACTTAATATCACTCGGCACTTGAAATTTACTCGGCACTTGATATCACTCGACACTTGATATTAATCTTGCTCGACTTCAACTAGGAATCTGCTCAACTCCTACTAGCTTGCTCGGCTCCTACTCTCTAATGAACTTTTAGTTAGGCTTTACAGATGTCTTAACTAAAAACATTGCATCTTTTGATATGTTTCAGTGTGCCCATTCTCTGTGTCTTATAGTATGTCATCAACACACATTTTCATCAATGGTTTAGTTGATCCTTGTACTTCATTACAACATCATAACTACAACCTTTCTCTTGGTGTACTAGTTACATCTTATTGACTGCCACCTCCTTGTCAATCAACTAATTGATAGTATTTGGATCACTAAAGCAATTGTCATTCTTGCAAATAGCAAGTTTGACATCAATGACAAAACAATGATTAAGAACATTCTTTACCATTTCCATATATCATTCCAACAACTTTCCTCATGATCTTTTCAATCATTTCCAACAATTTGATAGTAAGCAATAGAGTGCTAACTGAGGGATCATTGCTGAGACATTCTAACAAGTGAATTAGTTAAATCTCTTAACAGAGTAGTCTTGACATCCAAACACTATTGACTTTTCCAAATACTACTACTCCTCTAAGTCACCCTCTTCATAGGTTGAGTATAGAAGCTATACCTTTACAATCATCAAGGTAGATGAAGTTACATCATTTGGTGATGTGAACTTGGAGAAAGTGATTGAGTTAGCAAAGTTTAATCTTGAAACCATCACTATTAAATAGATGGGCACACTATAGGATGCTCTTGCAAGGAAAAATGTATAAGAATTTCTTATAAGGGAGCATAGGTAGAAGAAAGCTTTGCTAGATACTGTCACTCATAATATACATCCCCTTATAGAGGAAAACTTGAAGAAGATACTAGTAGAATCCACTAACCAAGCAAAAATTTGTGAAAATCCTATTCTAGTAAGTGTCGATGAGATTGCGAAGGTAGACAAGACATCTGTAGGGGAGGAAATTTAGAGAAAAGAGACATCTATAGACCTTCCTCAATTCACATAATATAAGCTACATTACCTATTGTGGTATATCAAAGGAAGGAGACATCAATTTCTATAGTCAATACATAGGTACAAAGGACTCCAGTCTCAGGCAATGAAAAAGAAAAGTAAACAAGGATGAGACACATGGACAACAAAAAGATAAAATAGAAGAGGATGAAAGAACACAAGCACAACTAGGACAAGATGTTACTCATGCACCTACAACACAAGATCAAGGTGGATCTAAGAATGTAGTGCAAGAAAAGGATAGGACTAAAGAGCTAGGTATGACTACAAAACCTTAGGAGAAACTTGCAATACAAACACTAGTGACTTTACTAGATACTACTACTCCTCCAAGTCACCCTCTTTATAGGCCAAGTATAGTAGCTATACCTTTACAATCATGAAGGATGAGTCAAAGCACATCCAAGGTAGATGAAGTTACAGCATTTGGTGATATAAACTTGCACAAAGTGATTGAATTACCAAAGTTCAATGTTGAAACCATCACTATTGAACAAATGGGCATACTACAGGATGCTCTAGTGAGGAAAAAGGAAAAAGAACTTCTTAGAAGAGAGCATAGATAGAAGCAAGCTTTTCTAGATATCAAGGAATCTTTTCTTGATGCATTTGACCTAGCACTAGAAGAAACAAATCCTATCATACAGAAGCTAACAAGATTAGTTGAGAAGGTTAATGACATAGACCCAGATTAAAATGTGAAATTACTTGAATAGTTCAAAAGAAAGTTTCAAAATAAGGTTAATGAAAAGGTATCAAGTGCTATTGCACTATCACAGGTTGAGTTAGCAACCAAAATTGATAATGTGAAGAAGGTACTAGAGAATATTTTTTCTTTATACACCAAATTATGCAATCCAACACTCTTTACATAAGAAATCAAGAGCAACATAATGAATTTGGAGAGTCATATGTAGTCAACTAGCATGACTCTACCAAGGTCTCCAACCTAGAGTGAGAAACATTTGAAGAATCTCCTGAACTCCCAAAATCAGTTAGCAGTGTTGCATGCAGATGAGGCAAACATTAAGGCTAAACTAATTAGCAACCAGTCTATCCTAACTCCACATATGGAGATATTACACAAGGAGATAGCCTTTGCTAAAACACTCATGAAGAAATATCTACATCTTTTTACTCATTAAGGCTTAGTATGCCTTTCTACCAAGCTAGCCATCCAAATCAAATCATTGGAGGTGGCTTGTGACAATTGGGATCTTGCTTTGAAAATTATGCTCGAGGTTCATAAAATATTTTTGGACAAACACACTATAAGTGTATAAACCTTTGACATAAGTGTCAAAATGAGGGAGAAATAAGTATGAGGGAGATGATGGAGGACATAATATTTTTGAGGGAGGCACTATTTTTTAGAAAAGAGTAGTCAATGATAGAAACAAAGTACATAGATCCTCTTATGAACATCTATTCAAAAGGAGGAATAATTTTCGTTTAGATATAGAACAACACAATTAACTCTGAGGGAGTTACTCAATTTTGAGGTATGACTGATGAGTCATAAGTTTTGGCAAAATTTTGAAGTTTTTAAATTTTGTATGTAATTGGATATTATCTGAGTTATGCTTGAAAGGCTTGGATTTATTCATGCATGACCAAGTATTTTTGCCACTCATGTCAAAGAGGGAGATTGTTAATCTCATATTGGTTTTGACATATGAGTGACAATATACTTAAGTCATTTACATAGTTCACGCTAAACAAGTAATACATGCCTACCATAAGTTGTCAGATAGTATATGTCAAGTAAAGGATATTACGTACATGTCGAGTAACTAGTTAGTGTCGAGTTACTCAAGTGTCGAGTTACTCAAGTATGTACCAAGTTATACAGATGTTGAGTACTCAATGGACATTGAATCATTTAGAGTCTGAGTTACAACATTGAAGTTGTAGTTGATGTTGAGCATTAGGGACTTCAAGTGTTGAGTTATATAGTTTTGACATAGTTGTTTGTACTGGTACAAACTTGTATGTAAACTATTTTTGGACTGACTTAAGGGTTTTTTTGTGATCTTACATGATAAGGATGAATCTTAACTATGAATCCCTATGCATTACATGCATCTAATCAAAAAAAGGGAAGGATTAAGAGACAATATGGGTGAATCACAATCATTCATTCATACCTAACCCTAAGTCATTTAAGTCTTCTTAAGGAGGATGCACCCTAAACTTTTTATGAATGTGTAAGGAGAAAATAAAGAACTTTGCATGCAGAAACAAAGCATTCATGGTGACTAAGGATTTTTCATTTGAAATACATTGAAGAATTAGTTAGAGGAGAGGATAGGAAAGGAATTAGAAGACAATAGAGATACATCTAATTAGAAATGATCAAGTACATATCAAGAAATGGGTGATCTAACATCAAGCAACAGAGTGCTAACTGAGAGATGATTGTTGAGACATTCTAATAGGTGAATTAGTTAAATCTCTTAATAGAGTAGTCTTGACATACAAACACTAGTGACTTTTCTAGAGACTGCTACTTCTCCAAGTCACCCTCTTCATAGGCCAAGTATAGAAGCTATACCTTTACAATCATCAAGGATGAGTCCAAGCATAAACAAGGTAGATGAAGTTACATCATATGGTGATGTGAACTTGGACAAAGTGATTGAGTTAGAAATTTTTTATTTTTAAACCATCGCTATTGAATAGATGGGCATACTATAAGATGCTCTTGCAAGGAAAAAGGAATAAGAACTACTTAGAAGGGAGCATAGACAGAAGCAAGCTTTGCTAGATATCAAGGAAATTGTTCTTGATGCATTTGACCTGCCAGCACTAGAAGAAACAAAGCCTATCATAGAGCAACTAACTATCTTAGTTGACAAGGTTAATGACACATGCCTGGATTCAAATGTGAAATTAATTGAATGGTCTAAAATAAAGTTTCAAAATAAGGTTAGTGAAAAGGTATTGGATGCTATTGTAGTATCATAGGTTGAGTTAGCAACCAAAATTGACAATATAAAGAAGGTACTAGAGGACATTTTCTCTTTGTACACCAAATTATGCAATCCAACACTCTTCACACAGGAAATTAGGAGCCACATAATGAGTTTGGAGAGTCAATTATAGTCAACTAGCATGACTCTTCCAACATCTCTAGCCCAAAGTGAGAAACATTTCAGGAATCTCCTGAACTCTTGGATTTAGTTAGCAATGCTACATGTAGATGAGGAAGACATTAAGGCTAAATTGATCAACATCCAATCTATCCTGACTCCACATATGTAGATATTGCATAAGGAACTAGCCCTTTCTAAAATACTCATGCAAAATGTTCCATATATTTCTACTCATGAAGGCTTAGTACACCTTGCTACTGAGTTGGCCATCCAAATCAAATCATTGGAGGTAGGTTGTGACAATTGGGATGGTACTCTAAAAATTATACTTGAGGTCCATAAAACATTTTTGGACAAACACACTATAAATGTAAAACCCTTTTACATAAGTATCAAAAAGGGGGAGAAATTAGTATGGGGGAGATGATGGAGGAGATAATATTTTTGGGGGAGCTGCTATTTTTGAGAAAAGGGGAGTCAATGATAGAAATAGAGTACATAGATCATCTTATGCACATCTACTCAACAAGAATAATAATTTTGGTTTAGATATAGAACAACACAATTAAGTTAAAGGGAGTTACTTAATTTTGAGGTATGACTGATGAGTCATAAGTTTTTGTAAAATTTTGAAGTTTTGAATTTTTGTATGTAATTGGATATTATCTGAATTATTGTTGAAAGGCTTAGTGGTATTCATGCATGACCAAGTATTTTTTCCAGTCATGTCAAAGGGGGAGATTGTTAACCTCAAATTAGTTTTGACATATGGGTGATAATATACTTAAGTCATTTACTTAGTTCATGCCGAACAAGTGATAAATGTTGATGATAAGTTGTCAGATAGTATACGTTGAGTGAAGCATATTTAGTACATGCCAAGTTACTAGTAAGTGCCAAGTCGCTCAAGTGCTGAGTAGATAGTATGTGTTGAGTTATACAAATTTTGAGTGCTCAATGGATATCGAGTCATTCAGAAGCCAAGTTACAACATTGATGTTGTAGTTGATGCTGAGCATCAGGGACTTCAAGTGTCGAGTTATATAGTTTTAACATAGTTATTTGTAATGTTACAAACTTGTATGTAAACCATTTTTGGATAGACTTAAGGATCTTTTGGTGATCTTAGATTATAAGGACAAATCTTAATTGTGAATTCCTATGCGTTACATGCATCCAATTAGAAAAAGGGAAGGAGTAAGCGAAAATATGGGCGAATCACAATCGTTGATTCATACCTAACCCTGGGTCACCTAGGTCTTCTTAAGGAGGACCCACCCTAAACCTTTTATGAATGTGTAAGGAGAAAAGAGAGAAGTTTGCATGCACAAATAGAGCATTCATGGTGACTAAGGATTTGTGATTTGAAATACATTGCAAAATCAGTTAGAGGAGAACAAAGCAAAGGAATTAATAGACAACATAGATAAATTTGATTAGATAGGATAAAGTACACATCAGGAAAGAGTTGATCTGACATCAAGCAATAGAGTGCTAACCAAAGGATCATTGCTGAGACATTATAGTAGGTGAATCAGTTAAATCTCTTAACAAATTAGTCTTGGTAGGCTTTTTTAAATCCTTTAATAGGGTGCTTACTTCATTTTAAGTTAACGTCCTCTTACTAGGCACACTTCTAATAAGGTGTTGAAATCCTTTAACAAGGTATGATCTAAAAATCTTGTAAATGTTTAACATGGAAGACCTTTCAGAGGATAGATCATGTTTCATGATCAAAATATTATGACATTCATTGGATACACTTTATTACTGTAGTAGTGAAGATTTGTGGGTGTTATCCATGCCCTAGTTTTAGCTTCTCCTTGGAGGGTTTTTGGGTAACCAAATATCTTGTGTCATACATGTGTTAAATGTTTTACTTTCATGCTATGGATGTATATGCTTAATTCTGTATTTTAGTTTATATGGATTGATTGTGAGATGGATGTGTGGTGAATGTTTTTGATGTTGAAAGGTTTAAGTGCTGATTCACTCCCTCCCCCCTCAAAGTTTACTCCCCTATTATATTTCCAACACTATTCTCATTACTATAAGAATAACTTTAGTGAAGAGTTGATTGTAAGGAGTTGAAGACACAAGTTTTTCTTCTGTTATAAATTCTATAATCATGAGGCTCATTCCCTTATAGAAGCCTCTTCCACAATAACATTAACTCTAAACTATGCAAAGGATGTTGAAGTGGTTCCAAACCTTGAAACACTCTTATAAGAAATGGCAAAGAAAATGAAAATGCAATACATGACAAATTGCACAACTTGTAGTCTTTATATATACAAAGAGTTCTTTTTCAAGGTACTTATTACATATTAGCACAATAAAAAATTTGATCCAGCTACATACATATTCTAGAATCCAAATAAAAATAAAAATAGAACTCACTCAACCTATGCTAAGTGACTTAGCTCAAGATCTTGCACAAAAATAATGCTAACTAGGGAAAATTGGCAAAGTTTGCAAGAAATTTTTAAAAAACATATCATAGAAGATATTTTTAGAAAGAAACAAGCCATAACCTAGTTAAATTGGTGTAGTTTCTAATTAGTTATATTGGTTACAAATTCCTATAGAACTGTCATCAAATTAGGTACAATAAAATGAACAATCAATTGTTCCCAACTAGTAGGATCAAATATATTTTTTCAAAGTGATAAAATTCCATATGCAGATGCATCACTTACATACCAAGCATGAAGTGCATTCCCCAACTTATAACGAAAGGTTGGATATAAAGGATTCATACGATGGCCCAAACATGGAAGCTAAGGATGAATCCATGCATGTATTGACACAGTCTCCATGTGAGGATTTCAAGTACTTATTGATGTTGTTTATTTGGCCACCACTATATGATCCAAAATGTTATGAAGTACTGAATCCTATAGTAACTATTCCCATATCTATAGAAAATGTAGCATATAGGTTTAGGATCTATTGGCTCCCAGGAATTTGTAGCATCTATTCTCACTACTTGAACAATAAATTCTGTGAAGAGTTGAGGATAAGGAGTTGAAGAATCAATTATACTTCTATTTAAATGCCATAATCATGAGTCCCATTCCCTTGTAGAAGCTTGTTCCACAATGACATTACCTCTAAACCATGAAAAATATGTTGAAGTGGTTCCCAACCTTAAAACACTATTGTAAGCAATGCAAAGAAAAGGAAAATGCAATATAGGACAAATTGCACAACTTGACAAGCCATTCATAATGGAAGTAGCAAGATAGTTAGTCACATATGAAAAGATAAAATAAAGAACAATCACACATTTAAGGTGTCTTTTCATTCTCATATTGGAAATTAAAGCAAGATTTACCCATTAGTCATAGTGTAGGGATAGATTAGAAATAATTTTACACTAAGCCTATACAACATTCACCCCAACTTCAATCCACATCCTCAAATTTAGAGGGCATATGAAGTCAAGTATAAACATATATAGCTAACATTCAAGATCATTGGATTAAAATCATATTTTACTATAAGGTTATAAAGATCAGTGGATTTGATAGTAAATAGGTTATAACTTATTCTAGAGTTGTTTGAGAAGGATGGATGCTATTTCCAAGATGATCATGACACAACAAGAAAGAGTGTAATTCCTTCTATAGATTGATGGAACAAAGATTAATTTTTGACACAATAATGTTTCATACTTAACACCATTCACTTGCACATGGATAAACCAATAGATGGCTAAGTTGAAGGAAAAACAACCTCCATCAAAATATGAATTAATGAAAGACGTACAAGAACCAAATGAGGAATCATGTGAACAACTCCTAGAATGTTCAAGAAAAAAGGAAGGCCAAAATAGGAAGAAGAATTGAGGGAGTGACAAGGAGTTACAAAAAGGAGGAATGAAGAGGATGGTGATAGAGGACAATGGGCCACCTCAAAAGAAGCAAAGGTCAAATGGTAAGATGGCTTCACAAGTTGTGACAGAATTAGAGACAACAAGAAGTTCAAGTTTAGGGTACTCACCCTTATGTCCAAGTAAGAAAGAAACAAATTCCCCCTCTAATAAAAGTAAAGAACAACATATTGAGAGACATTTTATGGTCAACATTGAGGCCCTTCTTAATGATAATCAAATAGGGCCCTAATGCGCAAATGTCTTGGACATTAATTTGAGCACCCAAGATCATGATTAAGGAATTCAAAGTCATGAGGATGGACTAGGTGAGATCACATCCCTAACATGGCCATTAAAGAGAATGTTTTGGGGATAAATAACAATAGCCCAACCCATTAGGAGTTAGCAAGGTAGATCTAATATTAACCTTTGGATTTGGTTTTCTTCATCCAATCTTATTTCATTTTTTGAGGTTGATTCCTAGATAGGGGTTCCATTCCCTTATCTTTTCCATATTTTTATGTGTTGGTGCATTTATGTCATAACAAATTCATAAAGGTTAAACTTGCAGGATTGTAACTAGTCAATTTTTTGGGCAAATTTCCTAGGGAAAAAAATGAATAGCCCATTTTTTTGCCTAAAATAGAATGTGTAAGTCATTTTTCTACACTTAGAAAAACTTCAAGTGTAGTATAAAGGTTAATATTTTCAGCTTTTCAATTATGGTGTTTACAAGTTTTTGTTTATTTTTGTTAGTGTGTATTTTCCAAAGAGGCTTGTTTAAGTTTATTTGAATCATTTAGCTTGAATTATTATTTTAAATTCCCTCAATCCATTTCATCCCTAATGATAAAATTGTTGCATTTAGAGTTTGAGTTTAACTTGAGCCTTCTAAAGCATCTTTCTTTCAATTGTAAAAAATGGGTGGAAACATCTCTTTCATACCAAATAGACATCTTCACCTATCTTTCTTTAATGTATATTTCTATTTTCACTAAAATTATTGAACATTTGCATTCTCACTAGAAGAATAACTTTAGTGAAGAGTTTGTTAGAATTCTTTTAGAATAACTGAGAGGGGGGGGGGGGGGGGGGGGGGGGGGGGGTGGTGAATCAGTTATCCAAGGTCCAAATGCCCTAATAACACTTTTTCACTACTTTTAATGAATCCATACACCTTTCATTCATCCAAACTTAAATCAACCATATTAGCAAGTTACAGTAAATCAACATGCAGAGATAAAACATGCAAGATCAACACATGACACAATGATTTATGTGGAAACCCAATTTGGGGAAAACCACCAGTAACATGCTACTTGATTTTCACTCTTCTAAAGTGATGCCCTGTTAAAAGCTTGCCCTGTTAAAAGCTTGCCCTGTTAAAGGCTTACAACAGACTATTAAATGTGACCTTGTTAGAAGATTTCACCAAACTGTTAGGAATGGGCCTGGTTAAAGGACTTCTGAACATTCACTTGGAATGTCACCCTGTTAAAGGATTTACCTCATGGCTATTAAACCAACCTAATTCCATAGGATTTAAACTATCTGTTACCATTGTTAGAGAGTAACAATAATGGTTTTTTTATCTGATACAACTTACAACATACTTTGCAAATTTTAGATCACTTCTTTACTTCAATCCTATTGCTTGGCTTTAATCATTTCAGCTTTGATAGCTCGTCTTCCTCTCAAGCTTTGTCTCCTTGAGTCTTCTTACTCATCATGCCAATGCAATCATCCTTGTGGTCATCTATCCAAAAAATATTTCTGTGCTTTCTTCTCCTTAGCACCTTCTTCAGCGATTTATGTTTTCATGCTTGACAACCTCTCTCACTTTGCTTCATGACCTTATGACTCCTTAAATAGAAATCTAATTTTCCTTTTCCTGCTCAATTCTCCCTCTCCAATTTGTAGGGTTTCAAATCGATTAGGTAGGATACAATGTATCTACCTCATATCTTGTTCTTATCTAGAAACTTCATCTAGGTTCCAATTGTAACCTCAAAAATGTTCTACATGGTGTTCTGTGCCACCAACTCATCATTCTTATCTTCCATTTAATTCACAAACTTCTAAATAAAAAACTTGTCGGCTTAGATTTGGCAAATCTTCAATTATCAAAATAATGCAGCAACTTGGCATTATTGGTTTACTGATGCTTAGCATCTATTTCCTGGATAGCTCGGCACCTAAATAAAAATGTATCACTCAACACCTGATTACTCTGGATCACTCGGTACTTGATATCACTTAGCACTTGATAAGCTTTGTATCACTTGGCACTTGATAAACTCGGTATCACTCAGCATCTGAAGTTCACTCAGCACTTGAAGTTGAACTTGCTCGGCTTCAACTCTAGAGGAATTTGTTTGGCACCTACTAGCTTGCTCGGCTCCTTCTCTCTAATGAACTTTAGTTAGGCTTTATAGATGTCTTAGCTAAAACCTTATATCTTTGATATGTTTTAGTGTGCCCATTCTCTATGTCTTAGAGTATGTCATCAGTACATTATTTCATCAATGGCTTGACTGATCCTTCTAATTCACTCCAACATCATAACTTCAACCTTTCTCTAGGTGTTCTAGTTACATCTTATTGATTTCCTCCTCCTTGTTAATCAACTAATTGAAAGTATTTGGATCACTAAAGCAATTGTCATTCCTGTAAGTAGCAAGTTTGACATCAATGACAAAACAATGATTGAGAACATTCTTTACTAGTTCCATATGATCATTCCAATAATCTTCCTTATGATCTTTTCAATCATTTCCAACAATCTCCCTCTTTGGCATTGATGGAAAACCAAACTGATCAATTGATCAACTTAGTTACCACAAAGATTGTATACATTGTCTACTATGTTTCTTGGCTGTTGCATCCCTACTACTGATCTCATATATCTCCCTCTTGCTTTGTATTGATCAATTTTCTACATATTTCTCCCTCTTTGTCATAAATGCCAAAGATGTAGCATCTTTATCATGAAAAATATAAGCTTTGGCTTCTTGATGTCTTCTCCCTCTATCACCATGCTTGTGATTGATTTGGAGTTTCTGCTCCTGCTGTCATCCTCTTCCTCATTCTTCTGATATTTCAATGATTTGTTCTTGTTGATGCAGAGTAGCATCCTTGTTGCTTTAAACTACTTGAGTTAGTGTTATTACCCCCAACTTGCCTCTAAGATAATCATAAGCATCCTTGTGCAATGGTTTGGTTAAGATATCTGCAATTTGTTCCTTTGTGTGAATGTATTCCAACTTCACTTGTTTTTCTTCTACCAATTCTCTGACATAATGATACTTGATTGTGATGTGCTTGTTTTTTGCATGCATTACTGGATTTTTTGATATGTTTATAGCACTTGTGTTATCACAATACAATATCATAGGTTTTGTTACCTCTTCTTTCATTCTTTTCAATAGATGTGTGAGCCACACAATGTTTGTGCAATTGACTACTGTTTCCACATATTCTAATTTTGTAGTGGACTGGGATGTGCATGTTTATTTCTTGCTAGTCCAGGTAACTAGCCTTTTGCCTAGAAATAATGCACCTCCACTTGTACTTTTTCTGTCATCAATTTTGCCTCCCCAATCTGCATATGTATATGCATTGAGCTCAAACTTTCCATTCTTTTTATAGTATAGACCAAAGTTATCAATTCTTGTAAGATATCTCATTATTCTTTTTACTGCTATGAGATGATTTTCTTTGGGATTAGCAGAGAATCTAGCCACTATTCCAACTGCTAATGGTATGTCTGGTCTCCTATGTACAACATATAGTAGTTTTCCAATCGAGAATCTGTACATTATTTGATTAACTTTAGCTGATTAATCATTTTTGGGTAGCTTATTTCCTATTGCCATTGGTGTGCTGACTGGTTTGGACTCCTCCAATCCAAACATTTTAAGAATTTCTTTGATCTACTTTGATTGTGTCACAAATATACCATGTTTGAGTTGATGTACTTACAATCCAACAAAAAATTTGATTTCTCCAAACATAGACATCTCAAATTCATGTTTCATTTTTTCAGCAAAGCCTTTGCAAAGCACTTCATTTCCACCAAACACTATGTCATCCACAAAGATTTCAAATACAATAATATCCTTACCTTCTTCTGCTTTGATGTACATGTTGTTGTCATCAGTTCTTTCAAATCCTATTTTCACTAGATACTTGTGAAGTCTCCATACCATGCTCTTACCATGCTCTAGGTGCTTGTTTCAAATGATAGAGTGCTTTATGTAGCTTAGAAACCATATCCCTATTGTTCTCATCAACAAATCCCTTTGGTTGTTCAATGTAGACTTCTTCCTCTAGTATTCCACTAAAAAAAGCAGACTTTACATCCATCTGATAGACTTTAAAATCTTTATATGCAGCATATGCAAGTAAAGTTCTTACTCCTTCCTTTCTAGCAATAGGGGCGAATTTTTCCCCATAGTCTAGTCCTTCTTCTTGAGCATAACCCTTGCATACTAGTCTAGCTTTGTTTCTGGTAATCTCACCATTCTCATCTAGCTTATTTCTGAATACTCACTTGGTGCCAATCACATTCTTGTCAACTGGTCTGGGAACCAAACTCTAAGTTTTGTTCTTCTTTATTTGATCAATCTCTTCTTCCATAGCTTTATACCAGTCATCATCTTGTAATGCACCATATATTGTCTTAGGTTTAGATTTGCTAATCAGACATGATTCATGTCTTAGTCTGTTCCTTGTCATTGGTCTTGCATCTTTGTCACCAATTATCTATTCAGCAGGGTGATGTCTTTTTACATATTTGGATAATCTTGGTTCTATCCTTGTTTCCATGTTTGATCTTTTTGATTCAGGGTCACTATGTACTGAGTTGTCAAGTTGTTCTTCATCTCTTTCATGTGTACTGACTTCAGAATTAGATTGTGTAATTTCTTCATTCTACAACTCAGCTTCTGAATGCAACACGACATTCATTGGTTGTGAGTCAAATGAAACTGAAACTTGTTGTTGATTTTCAATTTGATTGACATCATCCTCATCAATAGTCATTCCTTCATAAGAATACACAAAGGTTATGTATTCATCCATTCTCTTTGGTTCTTCAGCTTGAACTTCTGTCTGTTCATCAAAGTTTACATTTGCACTTAAATTCACAATTTTGTTAGTGTTAGTATTCAAACACTTATATGCCTTATTTCTAGTGGAATAACCAAGGAATATGCCTTCATCACGAGTATGTGTAGGATCATGGTGTACTAGACTATGGGCTTAAGTGGCAGTGAAAAACTAGCAAATTAGGGTTATGTCAACTTGACACATAATTTTAAAGTGGTTCTGGACTTTATATCAAAAATTTGTAAGAAAATAATCTGTAGGAAATTGAATCTAGTTTCTAAAATACAAGGCCTTATCTGGAGAAAAAATTATTTGATTGGTCAAAAGTTTGGATTTTAATGTAGTACTACAAAAATTTTTGGGCAAAAATAAAAAGTAGGTGTATGTCTGACCACCTTAATCATAATCAAATGATAATATTTTTAAATATAATTTTAGATATAAAAAGTAGACTCATGCCTAGATGTGTCACATATTTTTGGAAATTTTTATTCCAAATAAATAATTAATTATGAATTTTCTACTATACTATTTTCAAAATTAAAAAAATCCCATGTCTAACCACCTTAACTATTTCAAAAATAATCAAAATTAAGTTTTTTTTTTTTTTTCTTATACTAGTAAAAGCATAGAATGTGACGCATCTTTTGGATTTCACAAATCTTATATGGTTTGAAAGTTATAGCTATTTTTCAACCAGTATGTCAATTAGCACTTTGTAGCTAACTCCATTAGAAAATAAGTAATAATTACTTACTGAACTCATAATTTGACAAAACTTACATTTATGAAAAGCTAAAAACATTCTTAAGAAACCCTTTTCATTACATCAAATTTTGGTTAAAAAAAAGTCGTCAGCTACATGCTTGAAGTAAAAAACACATAAGAACATGCCAAAAACACATTTTCGGGATGTTTTAAAGATGACCATATAAGGTTGGTATTGAAAGATATAGTAGGAATTATAAAGGTATTAATTGTTTTCATTTAGTATCAGGATGGGTGGGAATAAAGTGGGAATAGATTTTGAAATTATTTGAGGCATTTTAGAACTACATATTTTTTAGATCACCACCATTTCGCACACCATGATCCAGCACATACCCTCACTTTTTTCATCAAATTTCCATTTCTAGCATCTTTAAGGATAAAGCATTTGCAACCAAATACTTTGAAATTTTTTACATTGGGTGAGTGACCATACCATAATTCAAAACGTGTTGTACTTGTACCTTTTTTGACTTGTACTCAGTTCAATTTATGAACAACTATACTTACAGCTTCTCTCCAGTATTTTAGAGCAACAATCTTTTCCATCATTAATGTTCTGGCACAGTCAATCACAGATCTATTTCTTCTTTCAACAATTCCATTTTGTGGGGGAGTTCTAGGAGCTGACGTTTGTCTTTTGATTCCTTTATCATTACAAAATATCTCAAATTCATTTGATGTGAATTCACCACCTCTGTCTGATCTTAGGCATTTCAAGCTCTTTTCGGTTTCCTTTTCGATTCTAGCCACAAACCACTTAAACATTTAAAAAGCATCAGATTTTTTCTTTAAGACCATAACAGTCATCATCCTGGAATAGTCATCAACAAACAACATTATGTACTTATCTCCTTTATAGCTTTGTACTTCCATTGGACCACATAAGCCAGTATGAACTAACTCAAGTACTTCTCTAGATGTATAGTTTTTGCTTTTGAAACTTGACTTTGTCATCTTTCCTAGCTGACACTATTTGCACATGATATTGTCAGGCTTCTTCAATTTTGGTAAACCTCTGACTTTCTTCATTTTACTGATATTGACCAAATTTTCAAAGTTGACATGACATAACCTTCTATGGCATAACCATTCATCATCAAATTTTGCAATGAGACAAGAAACATCATCCATATCAAGGTAAAAAAAATTACTTCTTGTTTGATCTCCTTTTCCTATCAGTTTACCATCAGTATCATAGATTTTTGCAGTTTTGTTTCCAAATTCTACTTTGCATCCTATATTACCTAACTGTGAGACACTCAGAAAATTGTAGTTTAATCCTTCAACATAGTATGCATTATCACATGAAATTTTCTCTGTGAGCTTAATGGAACCTTTTCCTTTGATTTGACATGGAGCATCATTACCAAATCTAACACTATTTCCATCATACTAAGTAAAGTTGACAAACTTACTTTTGTCTCCTGTCATGTGATGTGAACATCCATTGTCTATGATCCACCTATCATTCTTGTTCATACATGTTACCAGTGCTGTGGGCTCTTCTTCATCAGATTGGTCGTTCATGGCTACATAAACAACTTCATCATCATTATCATCAGAATTTTCTTCGAAAATATAACACTTCTTACCTTTGTCTTTGTAATCTCTCTTGTTATATTCTCTTCTGAATTTGTTGCCTTCCTTGTAATCCTTTTTCTGTGTACACCTGGCAGCAATATGACCTACTTCATTGCAATTGAAACAAATGATAGGCATCTTACCTTTGAATTTTCCTTTACCTCTGTGAAATCTTCTAGCAAGTAGTGGTTCCAATTTTCCACATCTTCCTCATCAGTGCTACTGTCATTGGACACATATTTCATCTTTCTTCCTTTCTTTGATTTTATTTGTTCAGCATCTTTCAGTGATAGCTTGGCGTTGAATGCAGATTCAACATTCTCAGGTCTATAGTTGTCAAAATTAGATAACTCAAATGCAGTGAGTCTACCCACTATACCTTCAAAACTTACATTATTTCCTGGTACATATCTTAACTCTTGTATTGCTGATACTCTAATAGCATAGATAGGAAGCAAGGTTCTTAAGAACTTACTATTAACAGTATCTTCATCCAATTGACCACTCAAGCATCTTATTGAACTTACCACTTCCTTTATCCTTGTGCCATACTGAGAAACATTCTCATTTTCCTCCATTTTCATATCATCAAACTTTCCTCTAAGACTTTCTCTTTTTCCTCTTTGTACATTCTTTTTGAATGCAGTGTCACATCCTTTGATATCATCAAATTCAGCATAGTTGAGTGTAGAAGCAATCTCCAGCATTGTCTGATTGTGTTCTTGTTTATTTTTCATATCTTCTGTAGTAAGAGTACTTGTTGGATCAACATGTTCAGTAACAAATGAATTTTGGGCATAATCTCCTATGGGTCCAAGATGTAGCTTCATCAAACTTTTCCATGCAACAAGGTTGTCTTTGTTGAGCTTGGTAACTTCTCTATTAGGCATTTTGATATTTTCTGCTTAGAGTCCCTTTAAACTAAATCAACAGTTTAGCTTTGATACCAATTGTTAGAATTCTTTTAGAATAACTGAGAGGGGGCGGGGGGGGGGGGTGGGGTGGGGGTGAATCAGTTACCCAAGGTCCAAATGCCCTAATAACACTTTTTCACTACTTTTAATGAATCCATACACTTTTCATTCATCCAAACTTAAATCAACCATATTAGCAAGTTACAGTAAATCAACATGCAGAGATAAAACATGCAAGATCAACACATGACACAATGATTTACGTGAAAACCCAATTTGGAAAAAACTACTAGTAACATGCTACTTGATTTTCACTCTTCTAAAGTGATGCCCTGCTAAAAGCCTGTCTTGTTAAAGGCTTACAACACACTATCAAATGTGACCTTGTTAGAGGATTTCACCAAACTATTAGGAATAGGCCTGGTTAAAGGACTTCTAAACATTCACTTGGAATGTCACCCTGTTAAAGGATTTACCTCATGGCTATTAAACCAACCTAAGTCCATAGGATTTAAACTATCTATTACAATTTCTAGAGAGTAACAATAATGGTTTTTTGATCTGATACAACTTAAAACATACTTTGCAGATTTTAGATCACTTCTTCAGTTCAGTCCTATTGGTTGGCTTTAATCATTTCAGCTCTGACAGCTTGTCTTCCTCTCAAGCTTTGTCTCCTTGAGTCTTCTTATTCATCATGCCAATGCAATCATCCTTGTGGTTGTCTATCCAAACAATATTTATGTGCTTTCTTCTCCTTAGCACCTTCTTCAGCAACTTATGCTTTCATGCTTTACAACCTCTCTCACTTTGCTTCATGACCTTATGACTCCTTAAATAGAAATCTAATTTTCCTTTTCCCGCTCAATTCTCCCTCTCCAATTTGTAGGGTTTCAAATGGATTAGGTAAGATACAATGTATCTACCTCATATCTTTTTTTTATCTAGAAACTTCGTCTAGGTTCTAGTTGTAACCTCAAAAATGTTCTGCATGGTGTTCTGTGCCACCAGCTCATCATTCTTATCTTTCATTTAATTCACAGACTTCTAGATAACAACCTTGTCAGCTTAGATCTAGAAAATCTTTGATTATCAAAATAATGTAGCAACTCGACATTATTGGTGTACTAATGCTTGACATCTATTTCTTGGATAGCTCGAAACCTAAATAAAATTGTATCACTCGGCACCTGATTACTCTTGATCACTCAGCACTTGATAAACTCTGTATCACTCGACACTTGAAGTTCACTCGACACTTGATAAACTCTGTATCACTCAGCATCTGAAGTTCACTTGGCACTTGAAGTTGAACTTGCTCGGCTTCAACTAGGAATCTATTCGGCACCTACTAGCTTTCTTGGCTCCTTCTCTCTAATGAACTTTAGTTAGGCTTTATAGATGTCTTAGCTAAAACCTTATATCTTTGATATGTTTCAGTGTGCCCATTCTCTGTGTCTTAGAGTATGTCATCAATACATTATTTCATCAATGGCTTGACTGATCCTTCTACTTCATTCTAACATCATAACTTCAACCTTTCTCTAGGTGTTCTAGTTACATCTTATTGATTTCCTCCTCCTTTTTAATCAACTAATTGATAGTATTTGGATCACTAAAGCAATTTTCATTCCCACAAGTAGCAAGTTTGACATCAATGACAAAATAATGATTGAGAACATTCTTTACTAGTTCCATATGATCATTCCAACAATCTTCCTTATGATCTTTTCAATCATTTCCAACAGAGTTGAGTGTTAGGAGTTGAAGAAGCAAGTTCTACTTCTATTTAAATGTCATAATCATGAGACATATTTGCTTTCAAAAGCCTCTACCACAATGACATTACCTATAAACCATGCACAATATTTTCAAGGGGTTCCCAACCTTGAAACACCCTTATAAGCAATGGCAAGTAGATGCAAATGCAATACATGACAAATTGTACAGCTTGTAGTCCTCTCAATATTTGGACTATAAATTCTCAAAGACACTTCCAAGTGATTCCAATGCCATAGTTGCTGCCACAATACTTTCCTCGATTCTATCTAATTCTCCAATAATATCCTCAATTTTTTCTAGCTATTGTTTTTTTTGTGTAGTCTCTTTCTAAAGCTACTCCTTCTCCTTCTAGTATATTGCCATAGACTCTCTCTCCTGCCTTAAATTTTGATCAATCTTTTGAATATATGCCTCTACCATATCTAAAATCAACTTCACATTGTGTTGTAACTTTGGCATAGGTGTTTGATCCTCGATAGCTTTTATTTCAGCATTCAAGTTTTCAAGATTGGTCAACACACTCACTTCTAGACCTCTCATGTCAAGTACTTTCTATACTATTTCAATGCCATGTTCTTACTTCTGTGCTAACAGTTCTTCAGGTGTATTTTCTTGTAAAAAAATATTTTTGTTGAAAAATTGTAAACTCTTAGAAAATGCATTCTTGTTTTCTATTACCATTGATGAGATTCCCTTGAAACAAATCAAAATGAAGAGGCATAAATATACTATTTTTTTTCCTTCAAAACCATGTGTATGGATATAAACATTAAGTACAACATGTCCAATATTTTTGTAGATATACACATCAATTACACCAAATTTTTCTTTCAAAACAATATGTACAAATATAAATATTAAGTACAACATGTCCAATATTTTTTCATATATACAATATAGATATAAATATTAGGTACAACATGTCCAATATTTTTACAAATTTACATATTAATTACACCAATATTTTCTTTCCAAACCATATGTGCAAATATAAACATTAAGTACAACATGTCCAATATTTTTGTTGATATACACATTAATTACGCTAATTTTTTCTTTCAAAACCATATGTGCAAATATAAATATTAAGTACAATATGTCCAATATTTTTGTAAACACACACATTAATTACACAAAATTCCTCTTTCAAAACCATATGTGTAGATATAAAAATTAAGTACAATGAACTAAATAAGGGTACAATAGTAAGTTATTCCCATGAAGAAGGATCATGTCAGATAATACAAGGGAATTTGATCAAAATAGGGAGACAATCACTAGATTATTGTCTAACTTTCAAAGAGAAGGTGATGACAAATTTTATTGTCCTTGCAAGAGTTGTAATGACTTAAAGACAAGAAGAATCAAAATCAAAATAGCTAAGAGACATTGTAGGGAGAATGGTAAAATTGAAGTGTGGTTTGATTATCATCCATTGGTCATCTATTTATTAAATTGTTTTTGCAATTAATATACATGTGAACCATGGAACGAGGGTTTTATTATCATCACTTTTATATAGGTCAATCTCCCTAGGGTAGTAGATGATATGGACCCACACATCTCAGAGGAACATGGAGGTGTGAATATGGAGGAACATAGAGGTGTGAATATGGAGGGACATAGAGGCATGAGTTACCAAAGAACACATTTGAAGATGATGGTACAAATGCATTGATCCATGCAACATTTGGTACTAGTGATACTGATGATGATGATGATTATGATAAGCATGACATTGAGGTTATCCATGATATATCTCTAATTGAGAAGGAAAATACTACCCTTTATGAAGGATCCCAATCAACTCTTCTCTTTGTTGTATTATTGTTGGTGAATTTGAAGGTTATGAATGATTTTTCCAACATAACAATGTCACGTATGCTAAGGTTTGTGATATACATCATTATAGTCTATAAAAGGTAAAATATGTACCATTAAGATTGGTTATACCAACAACTTATATTTTTTTCTACAGATTGATAGGTGACTATTTGTTACCACCATCAAATATTCTCTATCACTTGTATCAAGAATTATGTACCACTATGAAACATATTGGAATGGAGTATCAAGCAATAGAAGCTTGTCTTGAAGATCATGTAATTTATCATAAAGAACATGAAAATTCAATAGAATGCCATGAATTCCATATGAGCAAATATTGAGATGATCAAGTAAAAAAAGGTGCCTCACAAAGTTCTTTGTTACATCCCCATTATTCCATGTCTTAAATGATTATTCAAGTGCAATAGCTTGACACAATCTATGGATTACCATGTACGCAATAGAAGTAAAGATGACATTATTATAATTCCTACGGATGGTTGAAAATTTATGGACATAGAGGAAAAGTGGCCACAATTTGAAGAAGAATCTTGAAATCTCAAGATTCCTCTACCAATTGACAGTGTCAATCCATTTGGAGAGATGAGATTTGTTTACTTGGTGTGGCCTATTTTTGTTATCAACAATAACCTTCCTCTATGGATATCAATAAAGAGGGAGCACATTATGTTGGAAATGATTGATCTAGGTATTTTATTATTTTATTGTTACCTACATATAATTATAAGTCTTGGAATGAAATGACCACAATAATTATCTGATACTTTTTCATTCAACTAGGTAAGTACCAAGTGAAAGATATGAATGTACAAATTGTGCCTCTTATCAATGAGTTTTTGGTGTTATGGAATGGTTTCACGATGTATGATATCTCTAGATGAATTGGACAAAAACAATTTTATTTTCATGTAATGCTTGTGCCAACAATTCATGATGCCCCAGGGTTGACACATTTTTTTGGTATGTTACACTAAAATCTAGTTGTATATGATAATACTAATTCCAAAAATGAACATATTTAATCCAATTGTATTGTTATCTAGTAGGTCTTCAAATAAAGAGAAAATTTACAAGTCCAATGTGTGGTCCAAAGATGAAATATTGTCATTCCAAAAGTTTAAGAAAGAAAGTGTTGAATGAGAATAGACACTTCCTCCATAGAAATCATAAGTATCGAAGTACAAAAAAAAATATTTTCAATAGGAAAGAAGAGACTACATCAAAACCATAAAGAATGACACCTCACCTATGGTAGCTAGAATATAATAGAATTTGAGGAAGTATCACTCTACCTAATGGTTTATGTTTGAAAATTATATATTTTTATTTTTTTTTGTTGGCTAATTATGTAATTTTGTGATCATGAAGGTTGTCAAGACATTATTGACCACCTTCCATAGGGACTAAAATGTTATCCTAGATAATTTAGTAGGCTTCCCTACTATGAGAAGCTACAAATTATGCATTTGTTTGATACTATGCATATTAGAAAGAATGTAATAGAGACACTGTGCAAAATATTAGATGGAAGGCATAACGAAAAACTTGCCAAAATTTGTAGTGACATTCATGATTCCAATCATGCATTGAAAAATATCATTAAATCAAATAGAAATGGAGACTAGATTGATACAAGTGCCCTTCCTTGGTTATTAATGGAGTAGAAAAGTGATTCCATAAAAGAAGTCATACAAAAAAAGTGATTTCCTATAGGATTTGCTACGAATATAAGAAATCTCATATCAAAGAAAAGTGAATTTGGGCCAGGGCTGAAAACACATGATTGGCATACCTTCATCAAGGTAAGTCACAATCTTTTGTATTTACATTTTTTTTGTGAAAATGCTTTCAATTTTCATTGTATTAAATTATAGAAGAATGAAATGATCAATTGACAATTGTTATAGTATGTACTACCCCTATCAATCCCAAAAAATATTGACAAGAATATCAAACAAGTGATATATTTTAAAGTCTTGTATTTATATGCTTTTGTGTCTTGAATCCCTTGTAGGTGGTTTTCATCTAAAGAAATCAATGAAGAAGACTACCTTCAACTTTTTTCAATGCACAAGAACACCACCTCATACACCAAGTTGAGGAGATTGAATTGTATGGACCTATACAAACTAGGTCAATGTGGATGGTTAAGAGACACTTGAAATTTTTGAAGGGTTTTGTTTGACAAAGAGAACATCACAAGGTTCTATGGTTGATGGATATATGGTATACCGGATGATGGTCTACATTACTCAATATCTTCCTAATCTTACAACAAAGACCGATATAGATTGTATATGGGATCTCGACTCCATTAAAAAATTAAAATTGGAGTACTTGGTGGGGAATGATAGATTTAGGAAAAGTGAATTGTAATAAATTATGAGATGTTATTGTAGTTAATTAATTCTCAATCTTAAAAATAAATCTGTTGTAAGTCATCTATTTAATTTTATATAGCTACTAATGAGTGGGATGCAATACATTTGTTTATTGTAAACAATCAAAGATTGGATGATGGTATGGATTGAACAATGTTAACATTCTGGTCATACATTAAAATGGGAATCCATGTCTTCATTGCTTAAACAAGATCATTGTAATAGAGATCCCAATGTTACACAAAAGGAAATAGATATGGAATATGGTTTAAGAGATCTGTAGGTACTTACAAGTTTGTTAATCAACTATATTTTTGAACTCGTGATGCAATAATTTATACATGTTTGATATTATTGTAGGTGAAACACCACAAGGCTATGTTATGCAATGGTTATAAATTTTGCATCAAATATTTTGATGACATGAAGAAAACTTTTGATTCTAGGATAAGTTCATTCTTCCAAGTGACCAATATTTCATCTAGAAATGACTTACATCCTTGAGAATCTCAAAATAAATACTATAACCAAGGATAACTTTAGGAAATCCCTTCTAAGAAAAATATGTAAAATGCTAGCAAATTCAAAATTAAATATGTAGGAAAAAAATTTAATTGAGGGCAATTTTTTCATTTGAGGCAAGGGAGAAAATAATTTTCTATTGGCAAAATTTTCCTTTCTGTATCAAAATCTAATAATAACTATGGAAAATTAATTTATTTTTTTTAGTACAGAAATAAATGTAGGTGATTTTTTTGGTTGGTCATAAACATTTTTGTAATGTAAGAGGTGAATTAATTATTTCATATAACACAAAATATTAATAGAGTTGGATAATATGTTAGTTTCCAAAGAGAGATTATTTAATTTTTGGGTGAATTTATAGAGTCACAAGTGGTCCACGGCCCACATGCCAACTATACACTATATAATATACTCTTAGTATGCCAATTCATTAAGATTCAATTAATAATGTGCCCTTTTTTATTGCCAACTTTGTTGTCATCACTTTTCAAATTTTTAATCTTATCATGACTTATTTTTATGGTGAAAGGAATTAATTTGGACCATTGATGTAATATAGATCAATGGCTTCAGCTCTATTTTAGGCCTAATTTTAAGTGGCATACCATAAATTCTAAATCTTTTAGGAATTAAGACACATGTCCCAAAGACCAAAACAAAAAATAGTTGGCTAAACGGGGATAGTTGGAGACACACATCAGTAAAATGGTAGGCAATGTTCAACTCGAGGGAAAATATTATTTTAGTTTAAGGGTGAAATAACATTGTCCAATAAGAAAATATTTGGGAAATGTAGGCGAATATTTTAAAATAATCATGTTCTAAATGTAGATTATATTGGCAATTGGACGACAATTTGGGACTAGTTATGTGTAAACTAATGAGCATCTTGGCAACATGGTTGACCCCATATGTAGGTTTTATTTGCCAAATTGTGATTTTCCAAACAGAGGAAATAGCCAATTGGCAAAAATTTGCCACAAAAAAATATTGACTATAGCATTTTGGTTGATATACTTGACAATGACTTTCATTCCTTCAAATTAGTTCTCTTCATCATTAAATGGTACAAACTACGACTCAATAAAAATGATCCTAATAGAACTATTATTGACCATGAGAATGGATTTTCAATGATTAATATAAGGTTGTTTGAGCTAGTTGGGGATAAGCCCTATGTTCTTCCAAGACAATACGAAAAAGTATTTTCCTCAAGGTTCCACATAAACCGGGTTCATCATTTGTTGTTAGAGATGATACAAGAGGAAGGTCGATAAAGTATAAGCGATTGAAGAAGAAGATATCGAGGAAAAGGAACAAGTGGATCATGATCGAGAGTTGGTTGATGATGCTCCTCATGTAAATGATGCTACTACTAATCAGGACGATGATGCTTCTACTAATGATGATGATGATGATGATGATGATGATGATGATGATTATGACGACGAAAATGATGATGACGATAACAATGATGACCACGATATTGGTGGTGACCATGTCATCGACGATGATGATCCTAGTGATGGGATGGATGAAGAATAATATCAATGATGGGGGGCATGATTAGCTAACATTGGAGGGGGATTTGATTATCAATGAGAAGAATGAAATGTACAGTTATGTGATCAATGCCTATGCTATTCAATATTCAATTCTTGATAGATCAATGATTAATTTAATTAACTTGTCCTGTACCTTTTACAATTTATAATTCACATATGATTCTAATATTCGATGTAATTTTGATTATTTGTATCATGAATGTTTTACCTAACATAAAACAATTGATTTACTATTGTAGAAACCTGAAGCCCTTTCACAAGAATCACACATAGTCTCATGGATCATTAGGTATAAGTTAGTACACCCCATAGAGATTATTTTCTTTTACCATTTTTAAAATATCTCTCTCATGTGTACCTATCTCTCTTATTTCATGGAGTACAAGTACTAATGAATAGGTATTTGTTAGATTTTTCTTCCTCGAGTGAGGAAAATGTAGGAATGGAAGAAGAAAGTGAGACATTTAGTATGTCTAAATAAAGGAGATTGACTTGAGTTCAAAATATTAGAAATAAATTCAATAACTGGATGACTTATTTCCTTGCTCAAGGGGAAGGTGACTCCAATTTTCCCTTTAGGTACAAACATCTATAGAAACAATGGGTCCCCAATGAACTTCCTCCAATAAACACTAAGTTTTTTGTTGGAGAGATAATGTATCACATAGCACCATCCTCATTACATGGTTTGGACCTATTTTCCATGGATTTCATAAAGGTCTCTTACAACAAGCTTGTTGAATTGATGGAGTATATCAAACCTTGTTATGATTAGAGTAGTTGAATGGAGATTGTTAGATATAAAAAAAGTATGTGTAGGTATGCACTCAAGGAAAATTATATACAACAAAAACTTAGTGAACAAAGTAAAATATTAGCTATATACATTTACGAAAGGCCAAAAGCATTAGGGAATATTCCATGTTCTATAAATAGTACATGACCTGTGTCAACTAAGAAGCAATCCGATTGCATATTTGAGGCACCCAAGGGAAATCAATTATTTGTAGGTGCGAAAAAATCAATATGTGGAGACAAAGAGCTTCTTATTGATTACAATATGAATCACATGGACACAAACAAAGCCACTATCATGGGTGAGGTGGTGAATACTATGCACATTAAAAATTAACTCTAATCAATGAATTCAACACCTCATCAAATTTTTATATTTTTTTTTCCAACTTAGCATAATAACATGTGTTTTAACATGTCCCAATGATTTTTTTTTTCAAATATAGGTCTACAATATGGATCAACAACCATAGGTTATGCATGGTGGCAATGGTTCTCATGAGACTTATTTTTCTTGCTAGGTAAAACTCATTATTTTTGTACAAATTAGATACAATAAATATATTTAAGTGTATTCTTTTATTATGTTTTAATCTTCATTTCTTTTTTGGATTGATTTTAAATATAGCGCTAATAATATTTCTCTCATAAATGAGTGTTGATTAGGATAAGAGAAAGGAAAAAATAGTCCACGAGGAGCCACACGATGAGCTAGATGAATTCATTATTGATGGATGAATTTTTTATTGATTTTGCATCAGCTACCACCCCTGTGGTTGTAGTGCAAAAGGTGCTTCATGCATTAGGAATAAGCTTAAAGTAATTGGCATCAACTCGACCCCAAATTCCTGAAATACAATAGGAGGATGAGTTGATGCACCTAGTTTGTACATATACAATAAATATTAGTGTAGTTTTTAATTATAACAAAAGTTCAATAACATTTTTTTACAGTATACTCTTTTATTTATGTCATTAAATAAAATGCATGTGTTATTTTTATATAGGATGTTGAGGACGTACAAGGGCGATGGCAGAGAAGATGATACTTCAAGTGGTTCAAGTACATCACATGTTCTATCCTACACTTGTATTTTACTCGAACAATATTTTTTTTAATAGCTCTGACAATCTTGATTTATTGTGCTCTAACAATCTATTTTTTAGCTCCTACTATTGATCCTATGTTCACTATGCCACCTACTATAAAGAGCATAACCATATAGTTAATGTCGACCCCAAATTTGGCAACATGTAGCATGGTGATAGATGCAGTGACAATGCCTATTGGTAAGTAGATTCCTCTTTCTCTCTCTCATTTATCATGTTTTTGTTTCACTTGAACTATTATTTCTTAGGGGGAATTTTATAATATTGAATTCATTTTATGCAAGAGGCAATGAGGATGTTCCTAGGTGTACCCATGTTAGATATATGGGAACAATAAATAATTATGATCAATTTTTCCTTAGCAATGAAGATAGTTTGTTGGCGCTCAAAATTGTAGCCCAAATTTTGAGTACCATTAGGAAATCAAGCCCCATAAATGCATGTGTACCCGGTTGTACCTTTGAGGCCCCTGAGGTGTATAATTTTTCTAACACCTTCCATCTAGCCCATCCACATGTTCTATGAAGTTAAATCATCATTTCAAGTCATTTCGCGAAGTCTCATTTTGAGAAATTGCCAAATCTGCATTTTTACCTGTGTCAAACAATGACGAAAGGTTGTGTTTGCAAGTGAATATCTCACACCTAGAAATGTTTTATGACTTTCCACTTTGAGAGTATCTAATATCTATACCTAAGAACCTATGTTTCAGATTTTGAGTCGTTTTGAATTCGTTTGACTAGGTTTTGAATCCCTCAAAGTTGGTCATTTATTGTTCTGTGCATTTGTGTAGTTGTTCACATTTCTAGAAAGCCCTGTTTGACTTGCTATAATTCTGACCCAGTTAACTAAAATTTTGAAATTCCTATTGCATTGCATTACAAACATCAGAGACTTGTTATGTTTCAAGTTTCAGCTTATGAAGAATCCATTTAATCAGTTTTCAAACATAATTCCAAACACAATTTCTATCTTTTTACTAATGTCATAAAGTGCAGATTGATTGGAACCCCTGTTCATGATGTTATAACTTGAGATCAATGATTTCCTAGATCAAATGGATTGTACCACTATTTTGTCCTCTAAAAATACTTTAAATTTGCCAGTTTGCAAATCATGATGAATCCATTTGCACACTTTTCCAAGGCAATTCAATTTGCAAAAGAAATCGCTTTTCTGTCATTATTTCCAGTCAACAAATCCAAGTAGCCTACTTTGACTGATCACCATTTATGTACTATTATTCATCATAAGCTCAAATCATAGATCCATACTCTCCTCATGATAGTGAACCGATTCCCTAAGTTTCATCCCTCCAAGTGTCCATCTACATAGTTTTTGAAGCCAATTCCATATGTGATTTATGGTTTTCTAACATGTTTTCATTCAGGTGATTTTGAGAAGGAAACTTTGATATTGAATATCTTTTGATCCTAAATTCGTCATGAGACAAGATTCGATATGGTGAAAATATGTGGAACAGAGAATCAATATGTCAGATCTCAAAGCTTGGCCAGGTCTTTATGTTAGTTTGTAAAGCCAGGCAAGGGGCCTCCTAACATAGATTTCGCAATGGTGTAGAAATGTTTTAAAATGAGTTTCAGTGGCGAACTTGTAATCAAAGTTTATTCCAGTTGGTTCAAGGGGGTTGATGGATAAGACTTCCATGTCAGCTATTCAGAAACAAAAAATTTGTTAGCCAAAGCCACTTTGGGGCCCGACTAATCTTGTCAGATTAATAAGGTGATAAAAATAAGGTGGAGAGATTCAATATATCAAAGGATAGACCTTATTATCAAGATCAGCCAAGGAAAGGATATTCATCAAAATTGAGCCTCTCAATAATAACAAGACTTTTCTTTATTTAAAAAAATTTCTCAGTTGAGAGTATGAAATTTGCTCACTAATGTAAAGAATGGGGTTTTAAAACTTGTGCATCCAAATGTTAAGACAGTGGAGTACAAGAACATTAGCTTCAAAAAATGGAGGTTGGATAACCCTTTAGAAATTCCCCAATGTTTATAATCAGGAGATCTTAAGGGCTTTGGACTTTATTATAAGTGAAGCCAAGGAGAATAAAATTAGATTGATTTTGAGCATATTGAACAACTCATGGTAAGCCTACGGAGGGAAAACACAATATGTGAAGTGATGGAAGGAGGATGGTTTAACTCTTAAATCTAATGATGATTTGATCCAACCCTCAAGACCTATTTTAAAGCCCATATTAAGGCTGTGTTAAACAAGATTAATACAATGACAAAAGTGATATACAAGGGCGATACCACCATTTTCGTATGGGAACTCATGAACGAACCCTGTTGTCAGTTTGACCCATCTAGAAACACATTGCAGGCATGGATAGAAGGAATTGAAGCATACGTAAAATAGGTGGATTCAAAACATATGTTAGAGATAGAGATGGAAGGGTTTTATGGGTTTTAGCTCCAGACAAACTATGACTAAACCCGTACAGTACCTCTCAAGGTGAGGGTACAGACTTCATCAGAAACCACAAGGCTTTTGGCATTGATTTTGCATTTGTTCATATCTACGCAGTGGGCTGGGTTGATCAATACATTATTCTAAAGCACCTGCCATTTGTGAAGAGCTGGACACAAGTTCATTTTGAAGATGCAGAAAAGACTCTAAAGATGCCTATTCTTCTGTTGAGTTTGGATTGTTTGAGAGATATGGAGGATAGAACATCAGCTATAGAGACACATTTATGCAAATAGAATATGGAGAGCATAGCGTCAGGGAGGAATATGTGGCAATAGAGGCAGAGAATGGCTTAAAGGAAGTCAAAGGCAGCCGTACATTGCATCAAACAAGCATTCCAATGCAACACAGTTCCCATGTAGTTAAAAAATCACCCCACGTCCAAGCCACATTTTTAAAAAAGAAAAGCATCGATAGGAAGAATGAAGATGGATCCACGTAGGGGAAAAGAGCTCACGCCAAAAGAGAAATAAAATAGAGGAAGTCATTTGAAGAGTGTTGAGGTGGCATGTTAAGAAAACATAGTAGAATATAAAAAGAGTTGTCTAGCATATAAACTGCAATCATAAAAGGAGGCATCTCAGCAGACACAAGGAAGAAGCCACCAAATGCTGGATCAACGAAGAGTGCTCACACATTGAGGAAAGGCAAAGAGGTTGTTTAAAACTAAGAACCTGCAGCTAAAACAAGAGGACCAGTCACCAATCAAAGATAGGGTCATTGTTAATGCAATCAGAGCTCATTTGGTTTATCCCATAATCATGCAAGGTTGAGGACTTTTAATATGTAAATAGACTATTGCACAATGCTTAAGTTTCTTAAAGACACATTGGTTTTTGAGGCCACATCCTCATGTGGTATGACCCGCTCACGGGTCAACACAGTCATATGACTAGAGAGAAGTTTCAAAGATCTTACGTTGTTACACTTACCCCGTGTGGTTGGGAGCCAATTTTTGAAAAGTTTTGATATTACACCCAGTTGTATGATTGTAGAAGGATTCTCAAATGTTCTCAGTGTTACGCTCGACGTGTAAGAACGTAAAGAAAAATCTTTAGCATAAGAACGTAAAGGTAAAGCCTTGGGTATTAGGGTGCTACGAAATTTGAGGCCCGTATGGTTGGGAAGCAAAATTTGTGTTCTCACGGTGCTATGGGAGAATAAGTAATGTATTAATAAATAAAAATATTTCAGGCGTATGAATGTAAGCATGTCCCACCGTAGAATCACAAAGGAAAAATTGAAATATTTCAAATTGAAAATAAAATGTGAGACCCGCCTAGGTTGTGAGGCAAGCAAAAAATTGACATGTGGAATGATAGGAATGAAGGGATAAGGATAAAGTAAATATAAAATAAATTTCAAATTTCAAACGAATGATTTGTTCATATGAAGAAAATTAATAAATTTAAAAAGTTATATAGTTTTAACAATGTAAATTTTTTAATTTTTGAATTTTAAAGCCCTATTCATAATCCAAGAGCCTATTTTTCAAATGGCCATATTAGGGGCATTTTTTTTCTAAAATAGACAGTGCAGTATATCGTTGGAATCGAGAAGAAGTAAACTATCCATTTTTGAGGTCATATTATATAGAGGTCTTCACAGATACGCTCTGTAATAAAATTTGCAATTTTAGGGTCATTCTCACTAAAAGGGGCAAAATTCATGATGGGATGTTAGAATCAGTTGGGGAACATATATTGATGTTTGTTGCAACTCAAAATGAGTTTTTGAAATCTTTTTACCCTTCTTGAGTTCATTTTTAACCAAATTTTGCCATTCTAGATTAGGCATCAAATCCATTACTTGTTCAATCAAATATTTTAGATGTTTTTTGCTTTTTGAAGGAAAAAATGATTAAAGATTTGATTCACCAATTGAGGGGAGAGATTAGAAAGAAGTTATTTAGTTGCAGGAGATTGAATTTCAAGTGGACAGATGTCAATTGCATAACAGATCCGGGAATTCACTTCTTGCTATATCTTTCTTTCTTTCATTGATTGTAAGGTGTCGGCAGTTTCCTCTAGGTAATAGCATTAGGGTTCCAGTGTTTTACTATTGAAACCATGGATTGTCGATGGTTTTGCATCCTATCTATTGAGCTGTGCTCTAGCAGTGGAGGCCACACATCCACCTCTTGTGTAGATTTTCAATTGATTCTCATGTGTTGTTTTCTGAGATAAATGGAGATTGATGCTAGTTTATGTGAATTATTTAGAGTTTCATTTAGTATTACCAGTTCATGTATTCAGTCTTTCGATTGATGAATATAAAAAAAGGGATTTACAAGAATTATTTGAGTTTCCTTGTTCTGTCTCCTAATGCTTCATATTTCATTAACTTTGTTCATATGATTCTCATTAAATATAAAATAAATTTCAAATTTCAAACGAATGATTTGTTCATATGAAGAAAATTAATAAATTAAAAAAGTTATATAGTTTTAACAATGTAAATGTTTTAATTTTTGAATTTTAAAGCCCTATTCATAATCCAAGAGCCTATTTTTCAAATGGCCATATAAGGGGCATTTTTTTTCTAAAATAGACAGTGCAGTATATCGTTGGAATCTAGAAGAAGTAAACTATCCATTTTTGAGGTCATATTATGTAGAGGTCTTCACAGATACACTCTGTAAGCAAATTTGCAATTTTAGGGTCATTCTCACTAAAAGGGGCAAAATTCATCATGGGATGTTAGAATCAGTTTGGGAACATATATTGATGTTTGTTGCAACTCAAAATGAGTTTTTGAAATCTTTTTACCCTTCTTGAGTTCATTTTTAACCAAATTTTGCCATTCCAGATTAGGCATCAAATCCATTACTTGTTCAATCAAATATTTTAGATGTTTTTTGCTTTTTGAAGGAAAAACTGATTAAAGATTTGATTCACCAATTGAGGGGAGAGATTAGAAAGAATTTATTTAGTTGCAGGAGATTGAATTTCAAGTGGACAGATGTCAATTGCATAACAGATCCGAGAATTCACTTCTTACTATATCTTTCTTTCTTTCATTGATTGTAAGGTGTCGGCAGTTTCCTCTGGGTAATACCATTAGGGTTCTAGTGTTTTACTGTTGAAACCAGGGATTGTAGATGGTTTGGCATCCTATCTATTGAGCTGTGCTCTAGCAGTGGAGGCCACACATCCACCTCTTGTGTAGATTTTCAATTGATTCTCATGTGTTGTTTTCTGAGATAAATGGAGATTGATGCTAGTTTATGTGAATTATTTAGAGTTTCATTTAGTATTACCAGTTCACGTATTCAGTATTTCCATGGATGAATATTAAAAAGGGATTTACAAGAATTATTTGAGTTTCCTTGTTCTGTCTCCTAATTCTTCATATTTCATTAACTTTGTGATTGAATGGATACGGTTCATTTGATTTAAGGTAGCTTAGATGAGTTGTGTATCAGATCTATTGTTGTTTCTGACTCAAGTGAGTTAGGTAAATGCTTCAGCGTTCTGATAGTGTTTCTAGGTGTATGAATGGGATATTGCATAAGAATGGGATTTGGGGTTTTTAGTTGATAAACTTGATTATAATGCAAACAAGTTAGGTCATCTTGCTGGTAACGACTCTATGTTTTAATGGATAAGGCACTGATCACTGAATCAGATGCAAGCTGATATGAATGTCATTTCCAAAAAATCTTTTATTCAAAATAAATTCAGTATTTCACATTTTTATAGTGCACTAAAAAGAATTAACCCTCACTCAACTTGTGAATACCATGGGATTTGCAATTTTCTACTATAGATCTGTGTTATTACATGAGTTATTAGGAGATAGAGGGGTTTTCATCTACAGTAAATAGTTTCATATTTATGTTTAAAGTGCATGAGTACCATATCTCAGAATCTGAAGGTTAACCCACCTAGGTCTTGCAGAGCCTAAAGTGAAGAAGGGTCAAGCCTTATAGTTGGCTGAAGACTGTAGTCAAGTGTATTCATTATAGGAATTATCTAGCCTTAGATGCATTTGTCTAGTTTCTTTGTTTTTTGTAAAACTGTTAAATCAGGAGCCAACAAAATGGCAACTCTGCTGGGCAGTTGCATACAGAATAAGCTAAAATCTCTGGCATGAAATACATTGGATACAAAAAATATATAGCAAGAGGTGTTTCTTATTTCCTTGCTGAAGTTTCATGCACCCCAGTAAGTTTTTATCCATCTGTAGCAGTAATTTCAAGGTTGAATATAGATTGTGTTACTAAGTTTTATTTCTAGTCAATTTAGCCAGTTGTGGTTTTCATAGTACTGCTGAAAATTTAGAGTCAAAATTATTTTAAAGGGTTTTCTCTCTTCCAGGTGTTTAAAGTTTTGCAATGTTCTACAAAGTGACAATTTAGTTTAGATCTATAGTGTTATGAATTATGTTTTAAATCTTTCTCACAATTGTGAGTGGCGACTCTCTAGAGATTCTTTGAACCAGTGTAGATCGGTTATGTATAAATGTTTTCAAGAGTTTTCAATTGAAATAGGCAGATCTGAAAGTTGTGTCAAAATTTTGAACAAGAAGAAAGATATATATATATATATATGTTCTTGACTAATAAGTTTTAAGGTGTTATTTGATCTATTGTTATAAGTTTTGAAATGATAAAAAATGAACCACAGTTGTGATTTCATTTAGTTCTCCTCAAGGAGATGGCAACTCTATAAAGGATATGATGAGTGGTGTGAGGAATTGAGATCAACACCAGGCCAACTAGCATATCAATGTTTTTAGTAGCAACACTTGAGGTATTTTATATTTTCATGTGATTCTTTTTTTATGAAAGTGAGTTATACATATGTGTTCTCTGTCAAGTGAAGTTTCAGCACTAAGAGGAGGAGAATAGTGTAATAGGTGTCATACACTTCATTAGATCAAGTTTCAGTCAGTTGTATTTAAGTTTGTGAAGTGTGTTTGAAGTTGAGATTTGTAGAAGGGTATAGATCAGCTACAAATTACAAAAATTGAATTATGGGTGAATGAGTTTCATTTTTTTTAAGGATTTCAAGATTCATTTCACCTAAGATGCAGCCAGTTAGTCATGTTCCTAGATCCATTTCTACCAAGTGGTGTATGTCATTATGTTTCAATGGTATTCATGGTTTCCCGAATGTCATTCCTAATGATGTTAGAAAAAGTTTTCCTAAGTTTAATGGGAACCATCTTGTTTCAGCTAGTCATCATGTTGAGTTGTTTATTGATTTGATGGGTGACTATGAGATTGCTCATGAAGATGTGCACATGAAGCTATTTGTTCAAAACTTGGAAGGAGATGCTAGAGACTGGTTTTCTTTTTTACCAGCATGATCTATTTCATCTTGGAGTGAGTTGCATTCCACCTTCATGGAGCAATTTGGAGAATGGGTAAACATATCTGATTCTTATGACAAGTTCTTGAAGATTCATATTCAAAGTAATGAACTTGTCCCTCAATTTAAAATCAGATTTGCAAGAGTTGTGAATGAAATCCCTGAGAGTTATAGACCTGATGATCAAATGTGTTTAGCTATATATTTTGATGCATTTGATAAGAAAATGAATTATCTACTAAGGGATAAAGAACCACAGACATTATATCATGCTTTTATGACCGCTAGGAATAGTGAGAATAATATGAAGTATGGATTGACTAGAGGTCATTTTTCTATGAATGATTGCCTGTATAATGATCATGAAAGAAAATTTGAACATGGTGTTGATTCTTCAATTTCGAATAAGCTTATCAATACCCCTACTGTAATGAATAATCAGATTAAAATTTCAAACCAGAATGTGTGTGTAGAGAAGAATGAGTTTATTGCAAATAAAGACACATGTGTTCATGATGTTACAATAGTAAGACATTTTTTAGACTTTGATAGGGTTCAGCACTATGTTGATTTTACGAATCAAGGTTTAGTTACAATAGTAAGTTCTTCTCAAGATGATTATATGTATGATGATGTAACTAACACTTCAAAGTTTGAGGTTGCTACACCTATATCTCAGTTTTGTGCAAGTGAGGAGGCTGAGAGTTATCTCTATGATCATGAGTTTAATGTTGTTGATCAGACATGTCATGGAGAGATAACACAAGATGAAGAATGTTAGTCACATTTATCTTAGTCACAGTTAGAGGAACACAGCACATATGTTTGTAATGTTTCAACAGTGGATGATCAGATAGATTCACTTGATCCATTAGATACACAAGCAATGAATTATCTTATTGAGAGATTGCATTATGTTGAGAATGTTATAAAGGTTGAAGTTGAAAGATATGCATCTCAATATGAGTACAAAGATGCTGAAAGTCACCTTTAAATTGATGATAATGAAGTTGTTGATCCAGTATATTATCAAGAGGTGTCATGCGAAGCTGACGATGAGAGTTTTCACTCGAGTCAAGGAGAAGACAATCATAGTGTATGTTCATCTTCATATGAATCAAATGCAAGCTGGGAAGAAGAAAGCAATGACTGGAGTGAGTATTCTTATGTCAATAAAGGTATGAGTTCTATTTCTAAATCTAAAAGTAAATTTCTAGTGTAGAGTTATACAAGTCAACTAGATGTTGAAAGTTGTGAAGATTTGTCTACACAATACGAGGATAAAGAGGTTGTTTATAAGAATGGATTACCTAATTTTGTAGATGAATATCTTGAGAATGAATGCAGTGATGATCAGTATATGAATTATTCTAAGGTTAATGCATCAGCACCTATTACTAAGATAAATAATGATAGATCTGCAAGACATTTGAATCATCTACATGAAGAAGATGAAATTAACTTTGATTTATATTCTACATGCTTCGTTGATGGAGTAGAAAGTGAGTCCACATGTAGTTCTGATTTTTATTCGCATGCTGAAAGTCTCCATGAAGACAAGATGGATAATGGTTTTAAAGTATATACTAACGCTCTATATGATGAAAATCCTTAGGATAATTAGCTCATTTTTTGTCATAATGTTTAAAGAGGATCACTACATGGATTTATCAACCTATTGTTTGAAGAAGGCATGGAGACTTCAGATTTAGTGGACAATGAGTTTAATGATGATACTTTATCATACTACTATAATAAGTTAGATTATTCTTCTTCTAGGTATGATAGTGAAGATAATGATGCTGCATCTGATGATATGGATGACAAGGTGTTAGACAAAGTAATTATTGAAAATCAGTGTGCACCTTGTAAAGATTTTTATTATGAACCTTCTAATGTGAAGACTAATCTGTTTGTTGACTGTGAAGAAACATTTGAAGATTATGGATTAGTTTCAAATTCTAATATGGATGACATGTGTGAATATGAATCTAACTCCTCATTTGAGATTCAGTCGGCAACATTTGAAGAGATGCAAAGTCAAGGTGAGTTGAAAAATCTTGATATATATAATTCTTTCCATGAATCTGAATATGAAGACTTTGAGTTTCTGGTAGACAGTATGCATGAATTAGTCAGTAAAGATTAGTTTCAGTTTGATGTTGACATTCATGAGCATGCTGATATTCTTTTTCATAATGAGCAAGAGGTTAAAGTTATGCTATGTTTTTACATGCATTATGAAAGTGAAGGTGTTGATTTTATTTTGCCAAGTGATTTGTTTCATGATGTTAATCTGATTGGTGAAATTGGTAGAAGTAATTTCAGTTTACCTCATGAGGAAAGGAATGAAAATCAGGTGTATGATAGAGGTAAACAATTTTTTTGAGGTTTAGTGGCCCGGGGCCATCGTGTGTACATAATCTTAGTGGTAGTTTTCCTATTTTCAATAAAGTTGTTCGAGAGAGGTTTTGAAGTTGAGGTGTGTGATCTACTTCTCCCAGAGATCTAAAATATTTCCATTCCTACAAGGGACATGCATCCCCAAATAGAGCCACTATTGGCGCTCAAAATTGTAGTCTAAATTTAGAGTACCATTGAGAAATCAAACCCCATAAATGCCCATAAATGCATGTGTACCTGGCTGTATCTTTGAGATCCCTAACGTGTATAATGTTTCTAACACCTTCCATTTAGCCCATCCAAATGTTCCATGAACTTAAATCATCATTTCGAGTCATTTTGTGAAGTCCCATTTTGAGAAATTGCCAAATCTGCATTTTCACCTAAGTGTCAAACAATGATAGAAGGTTGTGTTTGCAAGTGAATATCCCACATCTAGAAATGTTTTATGACTTGCCACTTTGGGAGTATCTAAATTTTGTACCTAAGAACCTATGTTTTAGATTTTGAGTCATTTTAAATTTGTTTGACTAGGTCTCGAATCGCTCAAAGTTGGTCATTTACTGTTTTGTGCATTTGTGTAGTTCACATTTATGGAAAGCCCTATTTGACATGCTATAATTTTGACCTAGCTGACCAAAATGTTGAAATTCCTATTGTGTTGCATTAGAAACGTCAAAGACTTGTTATGTTTCAAGTTTCAGCTTATGACGAATCCGTTTGATCAGTTTTCAAATGCGATTACAAACACAATTTCTATCTTTCTACTGGTGTCATAAAGTGCAGATTGATTGGAACCCCTGTTCATGATGTTATAAATTGAGATCTATGATTGCCTAAATTGAATGGATTGTACCACTATGTTGTCCTCTAAAAATACTTTAAGTGTGCCATTTGCAAGTCATGACGAATCCATTTGCATACTTTTTCAAGTCAATTCCATTTGCAAAAAAATCACTTTTCTGTCATTATTTCTAGTCAACAAATCCAAGTAGCCTACTTTGACTGATCACCATTTGTGTCCTATTGTTCATCATGAGCCCAAATAATAGATCCATACTCTCCTCATGATAGTTAATTGATGCCCTAAGTTTCGTGCCTCCAAGTGTCCATCTACCCAGTTTTCGAAGCCAATTCCATATGTTATTTATGGTTTTCTAACATGTTTTCATGCAAGTGATTTTGAGAAGGCAACTTCGACAGTGAATATCTTTTGACCCTAAACTTTTTGAGAGATGAGATTTGACAGGGTGAAAATATGTGGAATAGAGAATCAATATGTTAGATTTCAGAGCCCGACCAGGTGTTTATGTCAGTTTTTAAAGCTAGGCAACGGGCCTCCTAACATAGATTTCACAATGGTGCAGAAATGTTTGAAAATGAGTTTCAATGGTGAACTTTTAATCAAAGTTGATTCCAGTCAGTTCAAGAGGGTTGATGGATAAGTTTTCCATGTCAATTGTTCAGAAATAAATGTTTTTTTAGCCGAACCCAGTTTGGGGCCCAACTAATCCTGTCAGATTAATAAGGTGATAAAAATAAGGTGGAGAGATTCAATATATCAAAGGATAGACCTTATTATCAAGATCAACCGAGGAAAAGGTATTCATCAAAATTGAGCCTCTCAGTAATGACAAGACTTTTCTTTATTTAAAAAATTTCTCGATTGAAAGATGAAATTTTCTCACTGATGTAAAGAATGGGGTTTTAAAACTTGTGCATCCAAATGTTAAGAAGTGCAGTACAAGAACATTAGCTTCACGAAATGGAGGTTGGAGAACCCTTCAAAAATTCCCTAGTGTTTATAATGAGGACATCTTCAAGGCTTTAGACTTTATTGTAAGTGAAGCCAAGGAGAATAAAATTAGATTGATTTTGAGCATATTGAACAACTCATGGGAAGCCTATGGAGGGAAAGCACAATATGTGAAGTGAGGGAAGGAGGATGGTTTAACTCTTAAATATAATGATGATTTCTTGATCCAACCCTCAAGACCTATTTTAAAGCCCATATTAATGATGTGTTAAAAAAGATGAATACAGTGACAAAAGTGATATACAAGGATGATCGCACCATTTTTGCATGGGAACTCATGAACGAACCCCATTATCAGTTTGACCCATCTGGAAATGCATTGTAGGCATGGATAGAAGAAATGGAAGCATACGTAGAATAGGTGGATTCAAAACATATGTTAGAGATAGAGATGGAAAGGTTTTATGGGTTTTAGCTCTAGACAATCCATGACTCAACCCATACAGTACCACTCAAGATGAGGGTGCGGACTTCATCAGAAACCACAAGGCTTTTGGAATTAATTTTGCATTTGTTCATATCTGCATAGTGGGCTGGGTTGATCAATACATTATTCCAAAGCACTTTCCATTTATGAAGAGTTGGACACAAGCTCATTTTGAAGAAGTAGAAAAGACTCTAAAGATGCTTGTTCGTTTGTTGAATTTGAAGTGTTTGAGAGATATGGAGGATAGAACATTAGCTATAGAGACACATTTATGCAAATAGAATATGGAGATCATGACATTACAGAGGAATACGTGGCAATAGAGGCAAAGGACAGCTTAAAGGAAGTCAAAGGTAGCCGCACATTACATCAAACAAGCATTCCAATGCAATAGAGTTCCCATGCAGTTAAGAAAGCAGCCCACATCCAAGCCACATTTTTTAAAAAGAAAAGCATCGATAGGAAGAATGAAGGTGGATCCACATAGGGGAAAAGAGCTCACGCCAAAAGAGGAATAATAAAAAGGAAGCCATCTGAAGAGTGTTGAGGTAGTATTTTAAGAAAACATACTAGCATATAAAAAGAGTCGGCTAGCATATAAACTACAGTCATAACAGCAGCCGTCTTAGCAGACACAAGGAAGAAGCCGCCAAATGCTGGATAAAGGAAGAGTGCTCATGCATTGAGGAAAGCCAAAGAGAACATTCAAAAATAAGAAGCCATAGCTAAAACAAGAGGAGCAGTCGCCAGTCAAAGACAGGGTCATTGTTAATGCAAGCAAAGCTCATTTGGTTTATCCCATATTCATGGGGGCGGGGGCGGGAGGGGTGAGTTTTAATATGTAAATAGATAGTTGCATGATGCTTAAGTGTCTTAAAGACGCATTGGTTTTTAAGGCCATGTCCTCATGTGGTATGACCAGCTCATGCGTCCACATAGTCGTATGACCGGAGAGAAGTTTCAAAGATCTTACATTGTTACGCTTACCCCTTGTGGTCGGGAGCCAATTTCTGAAAAGTTTTGAAATTATTCCCAGTCTTATGATCGTAGAAGGATTCTCAAATTTTCTTGGTGTTACGCTCGATGCGTAAGAACGCAAAGCAAAATCTTTAGCATAAGAACGTAAAGAGAAAGCCTTGGGTATTACGGTGCTACGAAATTTGACGCCCGTATGGTCGGGAAGCAAAATTTGCGTGCTCACAGTGCTACAGGAAAATAAGTAGTGTATTAAGAAATAAACATATTTCAGGCATATGAACGAAAGCATGTCCCAACATAGAAGTACAAAGGAAAAATTGAAATATTTCAAATTGAAAATAAAATGTGGGACCCGCCTATGTTGTGAGCCAGTCAAAAAATTGACATGTGGTATGAAAGAAATGGAGGGATAAGGATAAAGTAAATATAAAATCAAATTCAGATTTCAAATGAATGAGTTTTTCAAATGAAGAATATGAATAAATTAAAAAATTTATATAGTTTTAACAATTTAAATTTTTTAATTGTTTAATTTTAAAGCCCTGTTCATAATCCAGGAGTCTATTCTTCAAATGACCATATCTGGGGCATTTTTTGTCCAAAATAGGTAGTGCAGTATACTGTTGGAACTGGCAAGAAGTAAACTATCCATTTTTGAGGTCAAATTATGCACAGGTCTTCACTGGTACACTCGATAGGTAGATTTGGAATTTCAAGGGCACTCTCAGTAAAAGGGGTCGAATTCATCATGGGATGTCAAAAATAGTTGGGGAACATATATTGATGTTTGTTGAAGCTTAAAATGAATTTTGGAAATGTCTTTACCCTTCTTGAGTTCATTTTTAACAAAAATTTGTTGTTCCAAATCAGGCATCAAATCAGTTGCTTGTTCAATCAAATATTTTAGATGTTTTATTATTTTTGGAGGCAAAACTAATTGAAGATTTGATTCACCAATTGAGGGGAGAGATTAGAAAGAAGTTATTTAGTTGCAGGAGATTGAATTTCAAGTGGATAGATGTCAATTGCATAACAGATCCAGGAATTCACTTCTTGTTATATCTTTCTTTCTTTCATTGATTGTAAGGTGTTGGCAGTTTTCTCTGGGATACCATCAGGGTTCCAATGTTTTACTATTGAAACTAGGGATTGTAGATGGTTTTCCTTCCTGTCTATTGAGTTGTGCTCTAGCAGTGAAGGCCACACATCCACCTCTTGTGCAGATTTTTAGTTGATTCTCATGTGTTGTTTTCTGAGATAAATGGAGATTGATGCTAGATTATGAGAATTATTTAGAGTTTCATTTAGTATTACCAGTTCATGTATTCAGTCTTTGCATGGATGAATATAAAAAGGGATTTACAAGAATTATCTGAGTTTCCTTGTTTTGTCACCTAATTCTTCATATGTCATTAACTTTGTTATTAAATGGATACGATTCATTTGATTTAAGGTAGTTTGGATGAGTTGTGTATCATATCTATTTTTGCTTCTAACTTAAGGAGTATCAGGTAAATGCTTCAGCATTCTGATAAGGTTTCTAGGTGTATGAAGGGGATATTACATAAGAATGGGATTTGGGGTTTTCAGTTGATAAACTTGATTGTAATGCAAAAAAGTTAGGTCATCCTGCTAGTAATGACTCTATGTTTTAATGGATAAGGCACTGATCACTAAATCAGATGCAGGCTGATATGAATGTCATTTGTACAAAATCTTTTATTCAAAATAAATTTAGTATTTAATGTTTTTGTAGTGTGCTAAAAAGAATTAACCCTCACTCAACTTGTGAATATCATAAGATTTGTAATTTCCTATTGTAGATCTATGTTATTACATGAGTTATTATGAGATATAGGGGTTTTCATCTGCAATAAATAGGTTCAGATTTATGTTTTAAATGCACTATTACCATACCTCAAAACCTAAATGTTAACCTACCTAGGTCTTGCAGAGCCTGAAGTGAAGAAGGGTCAAGCCTTATAGTTGGCCCAAGACTACAATTAGGTGCATTCATCATAGGAATGTGCTAGCCTTAGATGCATTTGTCTAGTTTCTTGGTTGTTTGTAAAACTGTTAAATCAGGAGGCAACATAGTCTTCGCTTGATAGTAGCGCAAATTTTAGGTACTTTATAAATTGATCCTTTCTTTTACTATAAAATCTTATACTCATAATCAAATATACTAAATTCCCATGTAGTACCTTTCAATAACGACTACTCTCATTATTATTTTGTAAGGAATAATCTATTTAATGAAAAACTCAATGATGAATGTTTGTGTATATTTGGGTCAACCATATACACATGATATCATATTTTTATTTCATTGCTAGATTATGTTTCCTTGGATTAATTTATTCAAGTAAATTAATAGGTAGCTTTAGTTCATTTATGATTCTAACAATTTTTTTCTTTTCTTAACAAGTGGAATTTGCAAATGAAAGAATTAAAAGAGAAACTCATTGATGCTATGACAACACTTTTTTGACCCAGAATCTTTCAAAGACCTAGGCTCATTGAGAATGTGGGCCAATATTTGAAGTATATTAAGTACAACTACAAGACCCAAATGAAAAAAAAAACCCTTGTAATGAGCGGCCCCCCTATATTCCTATTATTGAGTGGGAGAATCTTAAAAAGGATGTCACTGAGAGGAAAACAAGAGATGGTGGAGAAATGGTACCACCTAAGAAAAGAAGGTATATAATAATATTAAGAATGAAATTATGTAATAATTACTCTTAATTCTTTTTTGATTTAACATATTTCAAACTTCGCATAGGTTGCCTGACACACCAAAGACAACCGAAACAAGAAAATAGAAGCATGAGCAGGACAAGCTCGGCTCGGGTGGATATTCAAAACTTGTTGCATGAATTGTAAGTATAAGTTGTTGGAATATTCAAATATGGAAAGAGTACTTACGAGAGGGCGGGGGGGGGGGGGTGAATCATAAGTATCATATTTTAGCCAATAAAACTTTTAACTTAAAGTAAATTGCATGCATGTAAATACATCAAATAAACATGTAACAAAACACATGCATCAATAACACTTAACACTGGAATTTGGTAACCCGAAAACCCTCCAAGAATAAGAAGGTAAAACTGGGGTGGGGATGATACCCACAAAAATCACTGCAGCAATATTATTCAACCACTTCTGATGGTTTGCCCTGTTAAAGGCTTTACACTATGTCAATAGTGACCTGGTTAGAGGCTTTCAAACACTTAACATGAAGTGTTACCCTGTTAAAGGATTTCATCACCTAGTTAAAGGATTTATCAAAATAGATATTAAGCTAACCTATCACCATAGGATTTTCATTCTAATACAATTGCTAGAGAGTATTAGGTACAATAAACCTGACTGATTACAATCCTTGATTGTTGATTGCAGGCACTTGTTCTGCTTTCTTTGATCTAGATCCTTTTGTGATCTGATAATCCTCACTTCTGAAAATAGAATTCCTTGTGAACCCTTTTATTTCTTCTCATATCTAACACTTTACAATGAAGTTTTGTGTTCCTTATAAAGACATTTGAAGATTTAGGGTTAGGTATGGATCTACGATCCATATTCAATCTTCATTTTCTGCTCAATACTTATCTTTTGCTGATTGGTTTCATGCCTTTAGCATTTTTCTTATTGGCTGCATGCAAATTGCATAGGAAAAATAAAAGATTCGATCTCATCATTACATCCTTCGAGATTTACCTTATGTCAGTTGTAAAAATTGTTTGCATCATAGTTTGTGCAATTACAAACTCTTATGCTGATCTACTGAGTTACTTGGCTCCTGAAGTATTGCTGATACTCGGCACATGCTATTTCCTAGATATCTCGGCACCTTAACAAAATTGTATTATTCGGAACCTTATGTTACTCGGCACTTGTTAACACTCGACATTGATCTTCACTCGATATCTGATCTTTACTCGGTATTTGATCTTCACTCAGCATCTGATGTGGAATATGATTAAGTGTGTTGGCACTCAAGTGTCAAAAAAATTATGATGTTAACAATCTCCCCCTTTGACATGAGTGACAAAAACACTTAACTGAACTTATAAGTACATTTACTTAATCTGATTGGTATGTACATATTGAGAACTTTGATCAAAATTTGTGACTTATAATCTTACAATATATACCTCAAAAATTTTGTAACTCCCCCTGAGTTGATTGTGCCTTATCTGTATATCAATGCTTGTCCTTTGTATTTTTTTATATATGTTCTCTCCCATTAATTTATCTCATATCTATATCTCTCCTTATTAATTTGTTTCTCCCCCTTTTTGATCCGTATCTCCCCTTATTTGATCTATATCTCCCCCTTTTTGACACTTATGTCAAAGAATGTTTAAGGGTTAAGACTATATTTGGCCAAAAATGTGCTATTTACCTCCATAATCATTCTGAGAGCTGCATCCCAATTGTTCAAAGTAATTTCTAGTGACTTATGTTGGATAGCAGTCTCGGCAGAAAAATGAATAAGTCCATCTAATGTAGAAAGATTTGGATCTTTCTTGAGTACATTTTCAGCATATACTTGCTCTTTATGGAGTATCTCTAAATGTGGGGTAATGGAGGACTGGAGCTGTATTAATTTGGCCTTAATATTAGCCTCATCTACTGTTAAGACAGCTATTTCTTTGTGAGTGTGAAGTGATTGAGCAAAATGCTTCTCACTTTGAGCTGGATCACTTGGTAGCTGCATGCTTGAAATGTTTAAATTTCTTTCCAAGCTCAGCATCTTTTGGCTTGTTTCTTGTGTGAAGTATGAAAAATCACACAACATTTTGTACAGTGAGAATATATTCTCAAATACCTTCTTCACCTTATCAATAAGCTTTGCCAATTCTACTTGTGAAAGTGCGATTTGTCTTGATATTTTCTCATTCACTTTCCCTTGAAATTTTCTTTCTGACCATTCCATAAGTTTTACATTGGTTTCTAGGTCTTTAGTTGTCACTTGGTCAACAATATCTATTAGTTGCTCTGTGATATGCTTTGACTCATCCGGTGATTGCAAACTAAAGGCATCCATAAAGATGTCCTTGATCTCATAAAGTGTTTGCTTATTTTTATACTCTTTCCTGAGTATTTCCTGTCTTTTCCTTCTATTTAGTGCATCCTGCACCTCATTGATTTGATCAATGGTTATTGATTTTGAGTCATAGCTTGGTATGACTATCTCTTCATCTAATTCAAGGTCTCCGTAGTGAAGTACCCTTGCAACTCTAGTAGTATTGGATGATGGTACTGAAATCTGCAATGGTTGGTGTGAAGGAGTTCCCGAGGTAGGAAAATTTATTAATGTTTGAATTGCCTCCTGTTCTTTAGGGGTTTTTACTATTTCCTCCTCCTTCTATTTACAATGATCAATTATTGTTATCTGTGGAAGTGCACCTTGTGTTTGTGCTATAGGATTAGATGTAATAGTCTGTCCTGTTTGTTCTATACCTTTTTTTGTAGCTGCACTTTGCTTTTGTCTTGCAGCATCAATTATACTTGTTGGTATTTCAAATTGACTACGAGTAGTTGTGATAGAAGGTGGTTCTTGTGTATTCACCTTATCTTTAACTGTACTTTCTACTAGTTTCTACAACTCATCTATACTGACCAATATTGGATCTATACATAATATTGCTGCTTGTGTTAATTGGTCAAGAATTCTTTTTAGATCTTCTATAGTTAATGGATTCATATTTTGACCAGAATTATTAGGAACATCAGTAATTGTTATAGTATCTGCAAGTGGGATGGATGCCTATGGAGGGCTAGGGGGTGACAATTGTGTGTCTTGCACACTCTGATCTGGTTGCTCTTCTAGCTCAGTTGTTGCCATTGTATCCTATTTTTGTGCCTCTTCCTCCTCTTTATCTTTCTTTTCTTCATCTTTCTTCTTGTCTTCTCTTTTCTTTTCTTCTTCTTCTTTTCTTTTTCTCCTCTCTTCTATTGGTATAGCTGCTTCTTCCTTGTATTCTTCCTTAAGAAAATCTTCAATCTTTTTGTACAAGTTCTTCCACGATTTCATTGTTCTTTGAACAATCTCTTCCATTCTGTTTTGAAGTATAAAGAATGCCCTGTATTTTGGTGTAAACTTGTTATTATGACTTTTGACTGCTTTGCTAATTTTTTCCCTGGTCAAATCCGGCAATACACTAGCTAGGGTTGATTCCCTCATCTCCTTCTCCATTTTTAAGCAAAAATGCTATCTGTCTTCTATAATTTTTGATAGCTCCTTTGGCAATTGACCATCTAGTTCAAGTGGAGTGTACTTGAACTGTACCATCATTCCATACACTGTTTCTTCTATCTTACTTTGTTCTTCTTTTGTAAATTTACTAAAATCAACTTTATTTAAATTATTCAAGTCACCACTTGCAATCTTTTTACATAGGGTATCAACTAATGAATTGCTTACCTCTTCTATTTGCTCTTCTTCATCAGTGTCAGGTTGAGCCACATACCTTCTTCTTTTCCTTGGCTCTTCCTATGATTCCTTGACTTGTTTCTTCTTGGTAACTTCCTCTTTAGCCTTTTGAGTAGAGGCTCTTGTTGATGCTTGTGTTGTTGGCTTTTGAGGTGATGGAGTGGCAGCTTTCTTTGATCTGGGCTTGGCTGAAGGTTGTTCTGTTGCCTTTCTCTTCTTTGGCTCGGCTTCAGTTGGTGCTTCCTTGGCTTCTTCTTCCTCTGCACCTTCCTCCTTGTCTTCTCCAAGACCTTGAGTTAGTTCCATTGGCCCTTGTACCTGCTCATCTTCATCCTCACTATCATCTTCTTCTTCTTCTGCCTCAAGCTCAATTTCTTTGCCAAACTTCTTCTTGATCTTCTTGATTAATTTATATTTATTCTTCCATGTTTATTTTTTATCTTACCACATCATAAGTGCCAAAATGTGGTGCATTTTTATCTGCTTCCTCTGCCAATAATGCAGTTATTGCTGCTAATGCTTCATCAATATTGATTTCGTATCCAAATGGCCTTAGCCATCTTACTCTTGGTATTACTACTTGAATGTAAGTAAAATCAATGTCAACTAAGAAACATATGTCATTAGTATGCTTTTCCACTAATGAGGCTGGTATCCTTGACCTTTGCTTCATGGATTTCTTGAAATCCTCAAAATAGCTTGTCATCAAGGTATCAAAATTTTCTCCCATTTGCTCTATATATTCATTAATTTGTGCAATGATGGTTCTGTCCTTCCTCCATGATACTTTACCAAAAGAAGGAAATTCATTCTGTACATAAAAGAATATGTAAACTAGGATTGCTCCAAATTTGCATTGTGTGCCCTTTGTTTTTCTTATGGCAGCTAGGTTTTCATTGATCTGTTGCAATTGTAGTTTTGCAAGATCATAAGTATGATCCTTTTTCACCAATTTGTAACCTACATCTACTGCAATGCATGGTGCACTGTTGAGTCTATTGGATTGATAGAATTTGTAAGCAATGACTCTAACAGCAAATTCTACTAGTGGATCCTGTATGGTATGAATTGTCATTCCTCTTTTGTTCCATTGTGCACCAGTATTCCTTTCAATGACCTCCTTCGATTCACTTCTTAGGGTTTTGTACCAATCTAGGGTTGGGTACCCTGTTACTCTATGTATAATTTCCTTTGTCAATTTGATGGGCATATCTTCTAACCACAAGTTTCCACCATGGATTTTGCTCAATACAAGTCTAATCCATTCAATTTTGAATACAGTGGGAAAACTTAAAACTTGGGTCAAACCCTTCCTTTCAACAATTTTAAATTCTTCTTTCAGTACTCCATCTACACATAGTTTATCATAAGCTTGTCTAATTTCCATGTCTTCTAGAGCTCCTATCTTGCAATTGTAACATTTCCTCACATCTTGAACCATTACAACTTTTGGGGGAATGTGGGCGAGAGCTCTGGCTGGGTCATTTTTGTAGGCAACTTCGAGAATAGGGCAAAAATTAGGTTGCTTCACTTCATTTGAAACTAACTGGACTTCAAATGGCTCTTTTTCCTAGGTTTCCTTTGAACTTGATGCCTTTTTTGTGAACTAGGGTTTATATAACAAATGGGTATGAAACTACATAGCTCGGCACAAACAAAAATACCTTTAGATCGATGAAAAAAGTGTTGAATGAGGTTGCAATCTGCCTGAAATATTGGATTCTTTCTATGAAGTCGCTCAGCTCTCTTTCTTCTCCTTTGCTTCTTGATCGCGATGCGAAAAATTGATTGAAATCGTGATAATATACCCTAACTTCATCGCATTGAATGCTCAACTGCCAACTCGGCTTCTAAAGAAATTTTGACCTAACTCGGCTTCCATTATTTCCATTTTACTCGGCTTCAATTGGAGTTATCCAACTCAGCATCAATTTTCAGCTCGATCGTTGTTGGGAGCTCGACATCTATTTTAACTCGGCATCCAGAGGCAGCTCGGCATCAACATTTAATTTTTGTCTTGACATCTTGTTTCATGTAGATTTATACTTTGCTTAGCTTCTTTGTCTTGGGACAGATGTATGATATAACTTTGTATATCAGTCCTGTGTACTTCTTGTGCTTAGTTTGATGAAGTATGATCACTTGACCCATTGGGTGAAGTGATCCCTCCACTTGATGTGTTGCACTCTTCCTTCTTTTTCCAAATCTTATTCATTTGCCCTCTTATCTTTTCAACATCAATATTTGTTTTTTCCTTTGTAATATTAAGTCTTGGGTGCCTTTGATCTTGTAGGACAGTTTCTACTGATATGACTAGTTTTCAAACAACTGAAACATGTAGTTTGATTCAACCATCTTTTTTAGTTTCCTTTGAAATGTGTTCATATACAGTTCTGTGGTATATGTCCATATTCTTGACAATAGTGACAACTCTACCTGGTGTTGTAATCCCAATGATAATGACTTCCATTTCCTTCTATTCTTGCTGGTTGATTTGATGTCCACATAGGTTTTGATCTACATTCAAATGCCCTATGTCCATACTTTTTGCAATTATAACAATGTCCATCAAATCTTTGAGTCCTTGTGACATTGGATCTGCAATTTTGTGTCATATGTCCTTGCATGTTGCACTTGTGACAAAAACTTTTGGTTATGTTTGATTGATTGAATCTTCTACTCCTACACACATTAGCTATATGTCCCTTCTTATTACAGTAATGACAAGTGGGTTTTGAATTCTTACCTTTGTTACTTCTTTGTTCAACACTTTTTGATGATTCTCCAACTTTAGTGCTATTGTATCCTAGTCCTGATGTATCATGGGCAGATTTTGGTGATTTTAGCAACTGTTCAAAATATTTGATGGCTTCACTTGATTTATTGAGATTCTCTACTACCTCTTTTTCTCTGTTCAATTCATTCTGCATATGTTCATTCTGCATTTTCAAGGTGGAGATCTCAATATCTTTTACATTGAGTTCATGATGAAGGTTCATCATTTGGGCAAGTGTATCCATCTGCATGTTTGAGATCCTTGTCAGTTTAGTACATTTTTCTTCAAGTTTTTTTGCAAGATTTCTTTTATCATTTTCCAACATCACTTTATCTTCAACTGCTCTTTTCTTGTGTTCAGTAATTTCACATATCATTATGGCCTGTGATTCATGTTCCATCTTGAGAGATCTTATCTCCTCTAGTTGAATTTTTTTTTTCTCCATTAGTTCTGCTATTGCTGCATCAAACTCTTTAGTGTCTCCACTGGAAAATATGTTGGCGGTATCAATCTCCTTGTAGTGTATATCATTTTTAGCTATGGCTAGATCCTTCCTCTTTTTTAATGAGTTTCTCAACTTATTTCTGAATTCCTCCAAGCTATGCAAAGAAAGTTGTACATCTATCACTTGATTTTCAATGATCTTTCCAAGTTTGAAAGCTTCCATCTTTAGATCTTTTCCTCCAAGTTGTTAGGATTTTTCTTTAAGAGAACTTGGATTAAGCTCGGATACCAATTGTTGCAATATTCAAATATGGAAAGAGTACTTATGGGGGGGGGTGAATAATTAGTATCATATTTTAGCCAATAAAACTTTTAACTGAAAGTAAATTGCATGCATGTAAATACATCAAATAAACATGTAACAAAACACATGCATCAATGACACTTAACACTGGAATTTGGTAACCCAAAAACCCTCCAGGAATAAGAAGGTAAAACTGGGGTGGGGATGATACCCACAAAAATTACTACAGCAATATTGTTCAACCACTTCTGATGGTTTGCCCTATTAAAGGCCTGCCTTGTTAAAGGCTTTACACCGTGTCAATAGTGACCTAGTTAGAGGCTTTCAAACACTTAACATGAAGTGTTACCCTATTAAAGGATTTCATCACCTAGTTAAAGGATTTATCGAAATAGCTGTTAAGCTAACCTATCACCATAGGATTTTCATTCTAATACAATTGCTAGAGAGTATTAGGTACAATAAACCTGATTGATTACAACCCTTGATTGTTGATTGCAGGCACTTGTTCTACTTTCTCTGATCTGGATCCTTTTGTGATCTGATAATCCTCACTTCTGAAAATGGAATTCCTTGTGAACTCTTGTATGTCTTCTCATATCTCTCATCTCTCACACTTTACAATGAAGTTTTGTCTTCCTTATAAAGACATTTGAAGATTTAGGGTTAGGCATGGATCTACAATCCATATTCAATCTTTGTTTTTTGCTCAATACTTATCTTTCTCTGATTGGTTGCATGTCTTTAGCATTTTTGTTATTGGTTGCATGCAAATTGCATAGAAAAAATAAAAGATTCGATCTCATCATTAAATCCTTCAAGATTTACCTTATGTCGGCTATAAAAATTGTTTGCATTATAGTTTGTGCAATTACAAACTCTTATGTCGATCTACTAAGTTACTTGGTTCCTGAAGTATTGATGATGCTCGGCACATGTTGTTTCCTAGATAGCTCGACACCTTAACAAAATTGTATTACTCAACACCTTATGTTACTCGGCACTTGTTAACACTCGGCACTGATCCTCACTTGGTATCTGATCTTCACTTGGTATCTGATCTTCACTCGGTATCTGATCTTCACTCGGCATTTGATCTTTACTCGGTATCTGATCTTCACTCGGCATCTAATGTGGAATATGATTAAGTGTGTTGGCACTCAAGTGTCAAAAACATTATGATGTTAACATAAGTAAATGAAGAATTATATGAAAATATTTGTAAATAGTAAAATATTTAGTCTTGATGAAATTGATTACAAAAAATATTCATGATACCAAGCAAAAATGTAGGCCATGGAGTTTTTAAAAAAGAACTTATGAAGAGGACAATAAATTAGCCTACAGAGAAGACTATAGAGATGTGACTAAATGACTCTAAGAAATGAGTGTGCAAGGTTCTTCTGCTAGATCTATCGATGAGGTAAATAAGTCAATAGATTTTTATTTCAAATTGAATACTTAAGCAATTATGTATTTGATATTAAGTTCCAAAAAATAAGTCATTATATTTATTTTAAGTAAGAAAATAATGATTATATATTTGCTTAAAACTTTAAAGTGAATATATTTATCTGTATGAAAATGAATGATTAACATTTCTTAGTATTTTTCTTATATTTATATGTATATATTGTTCATAAATGCAATAAATATTTACATTGGATTGCATCCTGCCAATCCTGATACATTAGCTGAGCACCATGGAGGTGTTGATTTGAATGTGGATCATTTTACTAAAGGTATATATTTTCTATTCAATTTTTTATTTTTGAATTATTAATACAAGTAAACATTTTAAATTGAATATTTAGTAGTAATACAAATTTAACTATAATATGTGTTGGGATTAAGAAAAAATCTTGTATTGCAGTTGTAGGGGGTACAGAGGTTGTTCTTGATGAGCATGTTGAGGACCAAGCTAGTTGGCAAGATGATATGGTTGGAAAAAGTAAAGAGTGCTACAATATTCTTTAAAATCTTTAAAGTCTCAATTTTTAAAATTTAACCCTTTTATTTGTTATTATAGAGGACACACCTTTGAAAATGATATCAAGTGCACATCCACAGGTGAGAAGAAATATCAATAACGACATGAATATGCCTCATCAAAAATATAGACAAAGACAAAAAAATTTAAAATGATTAACATGAACTTATGTAACTTATTTGATAATGCTTGATGTTTATGTCCAGATGTTTTATTTATGTTCTATTGAATGTTCATGTGAATGTTCTAATGAATCTTATGTTTTAATGTTAATGTGAATATTCTAATGAAACTTATGTGTTAATGAATATTATCATGTGATAATTCATGAATGTTACATTTTATTAGTAGAATGAATGAATTTTAGATGTTAATTGGGAATTTAGATGATAGGGCAGGTGGGGCCCAATGAACTTCCACCTTCATGTGGTTGGCCTTGATTAGTAGAGAATATTAAACTATTCTGAAAACCAAATGAAACTTAATATTAACCTATGATTGCATGACAACTAACTATGTGAATCCCTTGGTTTCAAGCAATACAAAAGGATGTCATAGTTCAATATGCAATCTCAATTCATATGCATGCAACATTAGGTAGAGCTGAAAAAATGCAACAAGTTTACATTTTTGTTAGAGGTATTTAATTAGGTATTTTAAGTTACCATCATTTATATAAATTAAATCATTTAACAAAATACAACCTTAATAGCACATTACCTCATTTATGTTACATAGAAAATTATCATGTTGAGGAACAGTGTATATTTTTCAAAAATATTTTGATTGCAACAAATGAAAGTTCAAAAATTTACAATATTAACAACTATTTTGAGAATCTTGTGTGTTTGTGTGTTCTTTTGTTGGATAATCAATCCTTGGATTAGTTTCCTCAGTGTGTTATCTTAACATTGAGAGGCTTTTAGGTCTTTCTTATTACAATTAATAATTTCCATGATGTTTTTAAATTCAAGTAATCTGTTGTTTTGGGAAAAATATTGTTGAAACATAAACAAGAACTCTAATTCTTATCTCAAAATTATGTTGCTTCTATATATCAAAATTGTTTGTAAATTTTCTTCTTTTTTAATATTATTTTCTCATTGGGCTTCATTTAGATTTCTTCATTTTTGACATTGTTTGTAGAAAGCTCTAGCTCACACAAAGTTAAAATGATTCATCATGAGAATATAAAAATATAAAAAATTCTAATTCAACTATTTTGAAATACATGTATGTTACTAACGAATGGCTCCACAATGGATATGTCATTTGCTATGACATACAATGACCACAATCTCTAAGTTTTCTCTAAGTTGACTATACAAGGTGCATTCCAGTGGGTATGTACTTATTTTGAGCATTTCTAATGATTTAATGTTTTCTAAACCTTCCATCTTCTTCAATTTATAGCATTTTTCCAATTGAAAATATTTTAGAGATGTCATTTCAGCGAGACTTGAAAGCACATCCACTTTTGAACAATCACTTAATGTTAACTGCTTCAATGATTTCAAATGTTTTCAAATTTCTACCTCTTCCAATTTGCAGCAATTTTCCACATCAAAATTTTTTAGAAAAGTGATTTCTATTTTTGTCAACTCTTGAGTATCACTTATCCTAGCTCCATTAATGACCTTTTGTTTTCTAAATCTTCTACCATTTTCAATTTGGGGCACTTTTTCAAATAAATTTATTTTAGAGAAGGTACTTTTGCAAGACTGAGAAAACTACCTAATTGTGGACAGCCATATATGTTGAGTCCCTTCAATTTGGGGCACCTTTGCAACTCAAATTCTTCAAGAGAAGAAAATTCTTCAAGTTTGAGATCACCATTTAATTATAGACAATTACATATCTTTGTAATGGGCACCCCTGGATGTCCCAAAAAACTAAACCAAATTGCTGAAAGGAATTATGTCAAACAGTTTGCATTCAACTTCTTAAAACCCCTTATAACTCCGGAAATCAAACGTTTATTTGTTTGTTGTGTTTCATGCATGAAATTGGTATCATACAACATAAACAAGAAAGGAACTACAATAATATGCAAAGTGGAAATGAACTGCTGCTAATAAAATGTTATTTTTAGAATTCATAAAACCAAATACATGGCAGATTTATCAACTCACTAATTACTTCAGCAATATTGTCATAATACTCCAGCCCATGCTTACGAACTTTCTGCTACAATACTTTGTCCTTCAATCAGTCCACTACCTTCGTAATACCATTCCCTCAAAGCGGCATAAGCGTCGGACAAGTAGTGAAGAAGATATGAGCAAAATACCAAATCTGCCTGTAGCCGGAAATGCAACTAAACTGCCTGATAATGAAGCCAAAAACAAAGAATTCCAAAGGCCAAACCCCAAGGGAATGACGTCTAGAATGTTACAAGAGAGGATAGACGTCCTCAAATGCCAAGAACTGAGATGCAACTCACATACCAATTTCTTCTCATATTCAACCTGCCTAATGAAGCCACAAATGCTTCCTTTTATTCTATTCCCACGGGTCCCCTCAACTCATATGGGCAATGTGGGATAAAAGATGTGTAATATAAAACATATATTAAAATACCCCTTATGTCTCCCTTGGGTACACATCACCATAAAATATATATTAAAGTAACACTTTAATATTTTACAATTAAATTAGACGTTACTTTAATAAAACTTCAGGCATTAAAATGTATTAGCAATCGGACTCCGAATAATGCGAGTGATAGCTCATCGAAAAGCTCTCACCGAGGAGTATCGAGTCCAATCACCAAAATTGACCTGCACTGTGTCCTGCCGACTTACTAAAAATAGTAATTATGCCTGAAACTAAGTAAATCAACTTCGTTTTGGCCCAAACTGGAAATGACTAGGCCAAAACACTCCAAGATCCCATTAAACCCTTCGTTAGCCCTCGGGACCATGTAGAACAACGCTAACGCGCACACACTTGGTCAACTGCTAAAATGGGGACATTACAGTCTGCCCCCCTTGAAATTGCTTGTCCTCAAGCAGCCTCAGTCCAGCCTGCTGAATAACCTACTCACTCTCCCATGTAGAATCTTCCTCAGGCAGGTCTTTCCATTTGACCAAATACTCCTTCACTATCCTGTTTCTAAGCTTCCTCTCTCTGGTATCCACAATAGCCTCAAGTACTAACACAAGCTTCCCCTCCTCATCCAAAGGGGGTAAATCTGCAGAAGGCACTACACTCTGACCAATGGATTTCTTAAGCCTAGACACATGAAACACATTATGCACTTGATTGCCCTCTGGAAGCTCAAGCTCATAGGCAACTTTGCCCACTTTGCGAATCACCCTGTAGGGACCATAAAATCTAGGTTTCAACTTTTCAGCTCCGCTCTTCTTGAGCGATGACTGTCTATATGGTTGTAGCCTCAAGTAAACCATATCCCCTACCTCGAAGCTACGCTCTATTCGGTGCTAATCAGCATACAATTTTTGTTGATTCTGGGCCTGTTGTATATTCTCTTTGAGCACTTTCAGGATGTCCTGACTATCCTGCAATAAGTTTTTGGCTTTGGGCACTCTACTGTCCCCCAAAACTAAATCCATGAAGCTAGGTGCTTCATAACCATAGAGTGCCATGAAAGGTGTCATCTTGATGGACATATGATAAGTGGTGTTATAACAATACTCTCCCATATGCAACCATCTGATCCAAGCCTTTTGTTGTGTAGTTACATAGTTCCTCAAATATCCTTCCGCCCATTTATTCACAATCTCTATTTGCCCATCTGTTTGCGGATGATAACTAGTGCTAGGTGTAAGATCTGTACCACACAACCTAAACAACTCTTGCCAAAAAAAACTCATAAACTTACTATCCCGGTCGCTGACAATGAATCTGGGCAGCCCATGTAACCTGAATATCTCTTTAAAGAAAAGATCTGCCACCTGTGATGTTGTGTAAGTGGACGGAATAGCAAAGAAGTGAGCAAACTTCGTCAAGCGGTCCACCACCACATAGATGCAATCCCTTCCCTACACTCGTGGTAAACCAGTGATGAAGTCCATCGAAATACTTTCCCATTTCCTATCAGGAATAAGCAAGGGCTGTAATAAACCTGCAGGAAATGTGTGTTCTCCCTTATTCTGTTGACAAACCATACACTCCCTGACATACCTCTGAACATCATCCTTGAGCCCTTTCCATGAAAACCGCTCTCGGATCTGCCTGTAGGTCTTGAAGACCCCCGGATGTCCTACTGTGGGTGCATCATGAAATGCCTTCAATATCGCCTCTCTCAAATGTGATGACGGAATCAAATAAACCCTGTCCTGAACTCTGATCAATCCATCTATCACCTCATAGCGATCATCCTGTATGGTACCTGAAATCAATCCAGAAGCCCAAGCATCTCCGACATACTCTGCTATAATTCGATCTCTCCAATCTCCTGAAATCTCTGCCAGAGCACATAAGTGAGGTCTCCGAGATAAGGCATCAGCCACCACATTTTTCTTACCTTTGACAAACTCTATGTCAAAGTCATAAGCCTGCAATTTAGTCACCCATTTTTGTTGCCGATCATTAAGATCACGCTGGCTCATGAAGTATTTAATACTTTTGTGATCAGTCTTGATCACAAAATGTCCACCTACCAAATATGATCGAAATTTGGCCAATGCATGCATTATGGCCAACATCTCCCGGTCATAGATAGAATAACTTTTCTCAACTCCTCGGAGCTTCCTACTCTCAAATGCAATGGGATGCTTCTCCTGCATCAATACTACTCCAATCCCATCACCTAATGCATCACAATGAAGCTCAAAAGGCTTTGTGAAATCTGGTAGAGCTAGAACTGGACATGAAGACATTACCTGCTTGAAATGCTCAAAACACCTCTGTGCTACCCCTGTCCACACGAAGGCTCCTTTCCTGGTAAGATCTGTCAAGGGTGTAGCAATCTGTGAGAATCCCTTAACAAACCTTCTATAAAAACCACATAAACCAAAAAATCCCTTAAGCTGTGTAAGGTTTGTGGGAGTAGGCCACTCTACAATAGCTCTAATCTTTTCGGGATCAACCCGAACGCCATCTGCACTAATGATATGCCCCAGGTAAAGGAGCTCAGTCATGCCAAACTCACATTTAGATTCCTTGGCATACAATGACTCTCTCTCCAGAGTAGATAACACCTCCTCCAGATGATGTAAGTGCTCCTCCCAGGTCTTACTAAAGACCAAGATGTCATCAAAGAAGATCAAGACAAATCTCCTCAGCTGCTTCCTGAATACCTGGTTCATACAACTTTGAAATGTAGCAAGTGCATTGGTTAGACCAAATGGCATAACCATGAACTCAAAGTGGCCATAGTGACATCGAAAGGCTGTTTTCTCAATGTCCTTTGCTCTCATCCTGATCTGATGGTATCCGGATCGCAAATCAATTTTGGTGAAGAAGCATGCCCCATGCAACTCATCAATCAGCTCATCAATCCTAGGAATGGGATACCTGTTTTTAATTGTTTTCTTATTCAGTGCCCTGTAATCGATGCACATGCGCATTGTCCCATCCTTCTTCTTTACCAATACTACTGCTGAAGCAAAAGGGCTCTTACTGGGCCTGATATGCCCCATCTCCAACAAATCCTTAATCGCCTTCTCTATCTCATCCTTGTGTTTCTTAGGATGACGAGAGGGAGTAATCATAACTGGTTTGGCTCCCTCCTCGAGCTCAATAACATGTTCCATCCCTCTGTCAGGAGGAACCCCATGAGGAATATTGCTAAATACTTTAGCGTGTCTATCAAGTATCTTCTGGACATCTAGTGGATGACTCTTTTCTTGTGGCTCTGGTGAAGTTGGCATAATGTGGCACTCTGCTGCCCACTCTATGTCATCATGACGAAAAAGTCTCTGCATTCTCCTCAAGGACACTATTCTGCAACCTCCATCTGAAAGCCCTCTAAGTACCACAGTTCTCCCCTCATGCTGGAATCTCATCTCCAATTTCGCTAGATTGAGTGTGAACTCAACTAGTGAAGCCATCCATGTCATGCTGAGGATGACATCATAATCTCCCATGTCCACAACATAGAACACATCTTCCAACTCGTAGCCATCTCCAAACCTGATGCGAAGATTAGATATCTTCCGAGTGCATAATAACTTATCACCGTTAGCCACCATGACTCTAAACCCATCATGCTCCTCTGTCTGTAACCCTCTCCTGGCTACCAACTATGCATCTATGAAGTTATGTGTAGCCCCAGTGTCAATAAGAGATATCACTTTCTGCCCTTGGATAGTACCCCTGACCTTAAATGTGATTGCCTTTTGGGCCCCTGTCAAGCGTGCCAACGATCTATCATCCTTAGGAATGTTGCTCTCCTCTATAGTGTTACCCTCATCTGAATCGGAGTGCTGATCCTCCCCTTCTGAATCTGACTCTTCTGCTAAAAAATACTCCATTTGATTTGCCTTAGCCTTGAGAGAACATTTATGAGATAAGTCCCAAGGCTCTCTACAATGGAAGCACAACTTCTTCTTTCGAAGTTCATTCAAGGTTTCATTGTCTAGTCCTTTTGATCCTTCTTTGGGTTTGCTATACTCTTTCTGAAATGATTTTTTGTCTTTGTCCTTGCGGTAGGAAGAATCTGTTGAATGGTTTTTTCCTTTGTATACCGAAGGGGCTAAATCTCGTACCTTTTTAGTTGCTTCAGCTAACGTGAGTGGATCATGTCCCTTCACCCAACCTCGTAATGGATCAGCAAGACCATCACAAAATAACACCACCAATCTCCTAGGAGAGATATCAGTAACAAGTACAGACAAGCGCTGAAACTCGGCAATGTAAGCATCCACAGAACCTGACTGTTTTAACTGTGCTAGCTCCTTGAAATGTAACTCGGGATCCTTAGTGTCAAATCTCCCAATCAATGTTTTGGTGAATTCCTCATAAGATGTAATCTGATTATGCCCCAAAGTCACCATGCCATGATGCCACCATTCATGTGCAACGCCATCTAAGTGCATAGCCGCATACTTGATAGCCTCCTCCTCAGGCATAGGATTAAGCTGCAAGTATGTATCTACCTTCTGCACCCAAGCTCGTGCAGTCATCTTCCCTGAAGCATCATAATAAGGTAAAAAAAGTTTTCCAACTTTCTTCCTCAGCTCAAAGTTTTGATTCCTCCCTCCTGCTTTAGGCATGTGTCTCATCCTCAAGTCCATATAATCTCTAAGAGAAATATCCGCCTGAAACTCTGGTCCACTAGCCTCCCAATCCCTGCTGAACTGATCCTGTAACTCGGTAATCTGCGGTTCGTTTACTGGATGAACCGGACCTCTGGGTGGAAAAGTGGGTAGAAGAGGTCTCGAGCTCGCAGTCCGTGCTGGGCGTGCAACGTGTCTAAAGTTATCAGCCTCATTCCTATTGTTGCCATGTCCATTATTACCATTAATGTTATTCTCAGGACCATTGTTGTTGCCTTGGCCTTCATGGTTATTGTTTCCCCCGTTGTTATTGTTTCCCTCATTGTTATTGTTTCTGTTGTTGGCATCACCTGGATTAATATTGACACCCATCTGTCTAGCCATGAGCTGCAACATCATGTCCATTCGCCTATTCTGCTCCTGTTACATACGCTGCCCCTGCTCTAATGTATCCAGTAACTGTCGGAACAGTACCTCCCCTTGATCTGGACCAGCATTTCTGCCTCCGCCTAATCCTGTATTCCTGTCATCTCGATCACCCATATTATTGTCCTGATCACAGAATATCTCCTCTGTGTCTGTATGGTTGAATTCAATGTCCCCCTGCACGGATGTACTAGACTGTTTGCTTTGCAAGTCTGAAATCCTATTTTGTCTTGCTCTGGTATCGCGAAAATTATAAGACCCTTGTCGCATGCTCAAACATAAATGCTTAGCCTGTGTTTTTTTTACTTACTTTTTTCCTCTATCCGACTGTTCCAAATTCCCTATAAGACCTCCACAGGATGGCAGGACTTATAGCTCTGATACCACTGTAATGGGCACCCCTGGATGTCCCAAAAAACTAAACCAAATTGCTGAAAGGAATTATGTCAAACAGTTTGCATTCAACTTCTTAAAACCCCTTATAACTCCGGAAATCAAACGTTTATTTGTTTGTTGTGTTTCATGCATGGAATTGGTATCATACAACATAAACAAGAAAGGAACTACAATAATATGCAAAGTGGAAATGAACTGCTGCTAATAAAATGTTATTTTCAGAATTCATAAAACCAAATACATGGCAGATTTATCAACTCACTAATTACTTCAGCAATATTGTCATAATACTCCAGCCCATGCTTACAAACTTGCTGCTACAATACTTTGTCCTTCAATTAGTCCACTACCTTCGTAATACCATTCCCTCAAAGCGGCATAAGCGTCGGACAAGTAGTGAAGAAGATATGAGCAAAATACCAAATCTGCCTGTAGCCGGAAATGCAACTAAACTGCCTGATAATGAAGCCAAAAAAAAAGAATTCCAAAGGCCAAACCCCAAGGGAATGACATCTAGAATGTTACAAGAGAGGATAGACGTCCTCAAATGCCAAGAACTGAGCTGCAACTCACATACCAATTTCTTCTCATATTCAACCTGCCTAATGAAGCCACAAATGCTTCCTTTTATTCTATTCCCACGGGTCCCCTCAACTCATATGGGCAATGTGGGATAAAAGATGTGTAATATAAAACATATATTAAAATACCCCTTATGTCTCCCTTGGGTACACATCACCATAAAATATATATTAAAGTAACACTTTAATATTTTACAATTAAATTAGAGGTTACTTTAATAAAACTTCAGGCATTAAAATGTATTAGCAATCGGACTCCGAATAATGCGAGTGATAGCTCATCGAAAAGCTCTCACCGAGGAGTATCGAGTCCAATCACCAAAATTGACCTGCACTGTGTCCTGCTGACTTACTAAAAATAGTAAGTATGCCTGAAACTAAGTAAATCAACTTCGTTTTGGCCCAAACTGGAAATGACTAGGCCAAAACACTCCAAGATCCCATTAAACCCTTCGTTAGCCCTCGGGACCATGTAGAACAAGGCTAACACGCACACACTTGGTCAACTGCTAAAATGGGGACATTACAATCTTGAGCTTCTTTAATTCTAGGTCCTTTATCAAATAATTTTTTTAAGAGAAGACAATTTTGTAAGACTGAGAAGACCATCTAACTGTAGATAGTCATGTATCTGGACACTATCTAGTGATCTTAAGTTTTCTACACCATATATCTTTTACAATTCATAGCACTGTTTAAAATCAAGTTCTTTTAAAGAAGTTAATTCCACAAGACTGTGAATCCTACATAATTTTAAACAATCAGATATAGTGAGCTTCTTCAATGATCTTATATTTTCCAAACCATTCATCTTTTAATTCAAACAATTTAAGAGAGGTTAATTCTACGAGACCTTGAAGCCCATCTAGTCTTGGACAGTCATATATCAGGAGCTTATACAATGATGTGATGTTTTCTAAACTTTCTATCTTCTCAAATTTCATACACCATCCCAATTCTAATTCTTTAAGGACCCGTTTTCTTGCTGGAATCGGAATAGAAAATTTGGAATACTTTTCTATTTTCCATTTAGTTTGTCAATTGGAATAGGAAATATGAATACATATTCCCATTTTGCCTCTGAAATGTGCTTATACCCATTCCAAAAACTAGTTGTTATTGCAATAGTCATTCCTATTCCCAATATGCATTCTTATTCTCCATTCCTATGCCTGCAACCAAACAGACCTTAATGAGAAATTAATTTTACAATCCCTGAAATCCCAACTAAGTTTGGACATGAATGCATAATGAGCTTCTCTAGTAATCTTATGTTTTATGAGTGGAAACTTCTACCTTTTCCAACATTTTGCAAAACCACAATTCAATTATTTTTAAAGAAGTGATCCCTCGGAGTCTTGTAAGTGCCTTCAACTTTGGACAGAAAAGTACCTTGAGATCCTCCAATGATTTTAAATATTTTAAATTTTCAATCATTTTCAATTTTTTATAGTTTTGCACTACAAGGTTTTTGAGAGAAGTATACTCTGCAAAACTCAGAAGCTCGTCTATCCCTATGCTCAGCTCTCGCAGTAATTTCATCTTTTCTAGACCTGCTATTTTCTTTACCTTGCTGCTATCATTGAATGTGAGATTTTCTAAAGACACCAATTCTGCAAAACAATGGAAGTTCTACCAACTTCTTACAGTTTTCTATCTGCAGACTCTTAAATTCTTTCAAATCACAGAAACCTCTGATGCCCTTCAACACCTCACAATATATAACATCTAACGTCTTCAATATTTCTATCAAAGTTTTCAGCTCCCTCAGATCATCATTAAAAGAGAGGTCAACAGTCTCAAGAGCGGGACAACTGTCTCCACCAATTGAAATCTTGGACACTTATGTATTGTGTAGAACGACGCTCTTAATAGAGTTATCACAATTAAGAGGATAATGGAAACTCTAGTGATCATGTTTTTCTTTAAGCTGACACTCATTTTCACTGAGAAGATTCTTCTAAAGCCATTTAATTTTCCATCTTTAGATAAATCAGGAATCGTCATCCATCAATGCCCTTTGTATTATCAATTGTGCATGTACATAATTTCTTGTTGCATTCATCACCTGGAAGTCTTTGACCTTTACCTTTTAACATACCAAACCGAGCGCATTTCAGAATGAGGTTCACTAAGTTATTAGAGGTCAGATACCTTGTAAGACATTTGGAGGCATTCAAAATTTCTTATTGAACCCGACGACTCAACATGTCGGTGAGCATCTACTGGTATGACTTGAATAAATTTGACCTCCGAACATCATTAGGAAGCCTTCCATAATCGATCTTTCATGCGTAAAGGACACTTAGCTGACTCGATGAGGAACTGATAATGACTCACTTTCTTTTCATTCTTTGTTACATGTATGCATCATTAAATTCTGCAATGAAAATTTGGTTTCCTTATAAATTCCATCAATTTGGGATCTTATATCAATTAATCTGAGGAGTGTAGCTGTTAGGATAGAGAAAACACCTCCATGCCAAGTTGGGAAATATCAAATAGAGCATCGGGTCCTATTGACCCATCAAATTCATTGCCTCCCTATGTTTCTGGACACATGGAGAAGTTTCACGGTGTCTCTTCAACTTGGTAGCTAGGTGTTATGGCCTGTCTAATATTACAAACATGTGGACATTTAGTCAAACGACTCACACTCATCTTATGTGTTTCTATGCATCAGATTTAGGAACTATGTGATTGTACAACCCGGGGGTGGTCATTGTCCTCATTATTGGTCTAATTTCCATCTCTATGTCGTGTTGAGGATCTTTACTCATGAACTATGCATTCTTTAACCCTTTATTTGATAAGGCTCCTCTATTTACTCTAATCACTTGTGCTTAGGTTCCTCATATATAATTAAATATGGGGATATTATGTCTTTCAATGCTCACTATGAGCATGCAAGCAATTGGCCTCCACAAAGTGTTTTTCTTAGTGAAACAATACCCTTCTAAACTAAATATTCCAAGTCAAGCTTTTCTTACTCGCGCCTACCGCAAGGATGTTTACCATCAATTTCCTATCATATAACCTAACTCAATAAATTAAGATGCTTCCCTTTTCATTCTAGATATTTCCTGCAATCATAGCAGTATGTGCAGTTCATCTTTTTTCAGAATAATTCAGGGCCTTCACTTGGATACATCTTCTTCATGAATATTGTGATTTAATCTTATCAAAATAGTGATAGTGATAGGTTATTTTAATCAAATTAGTGACACATTTTTTATAGATTATAAAAGTTAGCTTTGTTGGAAGTAGTAATATTTTGAGGGTGTTGGCTAATCTCCAAACAAAATGGACCAAAGACCAGAAAAGGTCAAACATGTTTATTTTTCAGATTTGCAAAAATAAAGCGAAAATTTGTCATAAATTTTGTTGTTTTCAATCACAAAATATACAGATCATGAAGATCAAATGCTGAAATTTTCAAAAAAAATCATTATATTTTCATTGTTTTGAAATTTAGTCAACGGTGCAATTTGTAGTGAGGATAGTTGCGTCCTATTTTGAGAGAGCGGTATTAATTAACTTAATCAGATTGATACATAACATTTACTAGAGCATTTAAAAAATTGATTCATAAACAAAAATTGCTTTCATGAAATAAGAATTAAATATAATATATCAATGTAAACAACTCATAGATAGGAGAGACAAGATTTTTGTGTCAAGTGGAAAATCCTCAACAGCCCTTCAATTTCTTCATAAGAGAAAAAACCACTGCATTTGAATCTACCATCTTTATTAAGTAATAGAACTCTGTTACAACAACATCTATTACTGCTAGGGAAACGACCCTTTTTCTATTCTTCTTTTCAAAGCTTACTCATTAATTGGATACATATAGAACTACATGGTTTAAATTTACATACACCTATACATGTAACAAATTCACAATTTTTCTTTTAATACTGTTGAATATTCTTCCAGTGTACAATGATATGATTGTGTGTCTCCACATTTTCTCACCACATTTTTCATATAATCATTCCCATTTTTTTATAAATGAAGAGACATCAAGAAATATTACATACATAATAGATTAGTTTTTAATAGCTATGAAATCCTTTTAAATGGAGATACTCCAAGAGTGTTAGCTTCTTAAAAGAATATGGCAATTTATCCAACTTGGTGCAGCTTCTTAATGTTAGGTGTCACAATTTTGTCAACTTACCAAAATTACTGGGTAGCGATGACAAATTTTGGCAATCTCAACTCCAACTATTCCAAATATTGGAGATTAAAAAATTATTGAGGGAGGTCCCTCAATGCATCTCAACTTGTATAATTATCATCATTTATTAGTATCTTTAGCAAATTCTTGATGCATCTAATTAAGCTTAGAAACCCTACAAAATGTTTGCATCTCCAGATAACTAACTCTCTTAATTGCAAAAGAGCCTACAACTCATGTTTAGTACCATAAAAGAAAGATACTTACATATGTATCTGCTTCCCACAAATGTTTTAAACTCCTGGATTTTTAAAGAGATAAAATTCTTAAGTTTTTCAATCCAAGCTATGGTGGAAGATTTTTATGCTCAATGTTAGTACACTGAAGCTAGATGAGCTCTTTGGATATCTCACTAAATTCCCCACTTAAAATTTCTCCATTGCCAAAAAAATCTCCAATCCAAGCAAGGAGGGTACGAGGCTTCGTTCTCCTTGGTTTGTGGTGTTTATTATGTGCTCCCCATTTCATTGGTAACAATTATAGCCAAATACAGTTGTTATTCCCAAGACTTGTATTGCATCTTGAATTATCAAAGTAAACCTAAGAAATATTTTAGAGCTCATTATAACTAGAGAATTTGGGTTTCCTATCCATGATTATCAAAGCCATAAAAATAAGGCATTGACTTCACCTGTTGAGGAGGAATATCTCAAGACAAAAGGTGGAACCATTCCATGACTAAAAAATCCATACAAGAAGCATTGCCTTCATCAAGATAACCTTCTTTTCAGACCAAAGGTGGTATGGTGGTTGTCCATTTCCAATGTCCCTTCCCATGTCACTCAAGTGGTTGTGCATTCTTATCTAAACATCTTTGTCCTCCTCAACAAGACATCTATTGAAAAGAATTCCCCAACCAAGTGTTCCATAAAACTCAATGTCCCATGCTAGAATGGCCACACTTCTTCTTTATCCAATGAAGAAACATGTTGCATCCAAGAATATATCCTTCTCTTGCTTCCCTGGAGCATCATAGGTGACTTTGAGCCTCTTTGTGATTTTCTTGTGGGGAATCTAGGAATACTTATACAATATTTGACGCCAATTTTTTTAAAATAATTTGGCTACCCATCACAATTGCGATAGCTTATTCTAATAGATTATCGACGCTCCCAAACCTAATTGTTGTTGCATATCCATCACAATTGGGATGGATTATTCCAATGGATAATTATCTCTCCCATAACACTGTTATTGCATACCTATAGCATTTGTGATGGCTTGTTCTAACAGATAGTCATCGGTCTTATAGCATAGTTGTTGCAATTGTGATGGAAAACTGAAAGCTTAAGCCATCATAAATGACATGGTCTACTATCGTAATTAGTATGGTGTGAAGATAAATTCTTGCCCTTTCCTTCTTCGAAGTTATGAAATCTTTATCCATTGCAATTGTGATGGATGAGCAAGTTTGTATCATGAGAGCCAATTCATGGTATTGTCACTTGGGCAACTAGTGGCCATCTCAATTGCAACATCATGTTGTCACAATTTAGGCCCAAATGTAGTAGTGAGGAAAGGATTGACATTTACAACAATATCTAGAGTCAAGTCATTAAAGGGCCTATGCATTCAACCATATTTCTCATTTGAAAGATGCTAAAAAATATAAACAAATCGATACACAACCATAAGAACAAAATAAGAAGCACACTTAAAAGAACTGACCCTATCATCAATCAAGGTATGCAAGAATAATATTTATTTATTATCTTATACATATATGTATGTCGTAGTCTTCACGTTTTTAAAAAAAAGCTTTTGAATACTAAAAAAATACACATTTAAAACCAACCTAATGTACATTGAACATAAAATGATTTTCTTCAAGAGTTCAATGATACCAATAAATATCAATAGAAAAAACTTGAAGTACAACTAGTTTATTGAGAAACTTAACCACAGACATACTGATATGAAAATTCATGCTACCAAAGAATCAAAAAGTAAGTTTCCTGATGTAGGAGCATCTCGCATGAGAAAATTTTATTTTATTTTTTTTTTAAAAGGAGAAAAATTAAAGGAAAAAATAAATAAATAAATAAAAGGGCAAAAAGGAGAAAAAGAAAAAAAGGCAGAATTTCTATTTTCAAGGTGAATAGGTGGGATAAAATAGAAAAGTAAAAAAAAAAAAAATTAAAAAAAAAAAATGGTTGTCGTTCCATTTATCGAGGTGTGTTGGTGGAATTCTAGAAAGTTATGGATATTGTAGAAAGTTGTGGATATTGTAGAAGGTTATGGAAGTTGTAGAAGGTTGTGGATATTGTATAGGTGGAATTCTAGAAGGTTGTGGATAAGTCATGCATTGGTTGCTAAGTTCCTATTTAAGCAAGGCATATGAGCATTTCTAATCAAGCTTGGAAATTTTTGGAAGCTTTGGAAGGTGAAAGCTTCAAGGTTTGAAAGCTGTGGAAGGTGAAGCTTGGGAAGGTAAAGCTTTGGAAGGAAAAGATTCAAGGTGTGAAGGCTTCAAGGTGTGAAAGAGAAGGAGGAAGTGAAGAGTGAGTTTTCCTAAGTCTGTGGATAGAGTGTTGAATGTGAGGTAGTTTATAGCAGAATTGTGATGGAGTTGTGAGTGTGTAGATAGAGCACCGAATGTGAGGTAGTTTACACTTGGATCTTGGATAAAAGCTAGTGACTACAGTTTAGAAACAAGGAGATTGTTTGGTGGCTAGGGAGCACAAGTTGAGATCTTGGAGGTTTCTACCAAAGTGTAGATCTGGACTAGCTTGAGTTTGGATTGGATCTTGAGAGATCTAGCAGAAATTTTATTGTAATTGCTATTAAATTTTCAATAAAATTGCTTGGGAAGCATTTTGTCATCTCTTGTCTCCATATTGTGGCATTTTTGGTTATGAATTGGTAGGGTGGTGTGGCCCTTCATCAAGTGGTATCAGAGCATACCTTCATCATTTCCCCACACTTGCAAATAAAACTTATTTCTCTTTTACAATATATGATATGATTTTCACAAAAAAAAAAATCATATTATTATAGATTGATGATGTAGATTTGTTACAAATTGTTCAATTTTCTTGCATACAGTTATAAAAAAGAATAGTAACAATAGAAAAGGATTTTTCTTCTTCTTTCATACTCAAGAAACTATACAACATATGCTACTACCAGCATACACATTGCACCTTTGAGTGCAAGTGCTAGTATTTAATTAAAACTATTCTAATTAAATGCAATATTATTCAACTTACCTATTGCACTCTTAGGTATGATTGCTAGTTTATTAGTTATGCTAAAGGCACACCTATACTGGAGTTGTTCTACTATAAAATATAATCTACAATCAAAAGTAAACACTAGACTGTTGCAAGACAATTAAGATAAATCTAATCGTCTAGTATTTATAGTATACTTGACTTTTGGTAATATTTTTCCAAAAAAAAATCATTTCCTTTACCACTTCTTTCAATGCCTCTAAGATGAAGTATTTTGATATTCTATGTTGTTTGTCTCAGAGAAGTTAAGATATGGTCAACAAAGAATGGTGTACCATTGATGGACAACCATTGAAATTGTTAAAAAAAATTAAATCTTTAATTTATTTTGTTATATGAGGATTTGTAAATATTGTTATTTTCCACAAACTAGAATTTTACACATATTAGAGCTTGACATGATAGGAAAAACTAGTTTCTTTTACTATATTTACCGTACTTTTCCACTTGTCAATATCAAAATTTTGGAAAGTTATTTTTTAATATAAAAATAGTAAAATTAAAATAAATAAAAAACTTTATATATGATTTCAGGAAAAAATTAGATCCATTTCTTTTCATACTTATTTTGTTTAGTAATTATTTTGCACAGAATAATATAGTTTAAATCAATTTTAAAGATAATTTTAAAGATTCAAATAATTACAAAATACATTAAATAGTTTTACTTTTTACTTATATTTAATACTAATGCACTTTTGAGATATAATAATTTATTTTTTTAATTTAAAAAAATTATTTTAGAAATTAGATAATTTAAATAACTGATTAAAATTATTGTATACAATTGTATTATTTAAATTTTAGTTACCAATTTATAAAATATTTTAAATATATATTAAATTTTATAATTTAAATATTTTTAAAAAATCTTGTAAGATATTGAAAATTTTATAAGTTATAATATAACAATATCATGATATAAAAAACAATTATATAACCATAACTAATATATAAATAAATTTAGGTTTTATGATATTTTTTGTTATTTCCAACTTTTAAATTATGAATTTAGATTGGGAATTTAATTTTGACTTAGGGCTATAATTATCTTTTAGGGTCAGGGTATTGCTAGGAATTAATATTTTTAGAATTATATTCCAAGTCTTTTTGTTTTTTTCTTTTTCTTAAAAAGTAAGTTTATTAAGTTATTATGAATAGACATCATTTATTAGTTAGGGTTTATATGATGTAAATATCATGGTTAGAGTTAGAGTCTTGATTAGAGTTAGAGTTCACTATTAGAGTTAGATGTAGGATTATAATTACATTTTAGTTAGGTTTGAGGTTTGAATGATTGTTGTTATATTTGTTATCATTTTGATAAGGATTAAAGGTTAGATTTATGTTTATGATTTAATACTAGGGTTAGGGTAAGGGTTAGGTGATAACTCATTTCTTACTATTATTGGTTTTTAAAGTATTAGATAGAAATTGAAAGAACATAGGCCTGACCCTACTATAAAAAAAGGTTGAAGGATCAGTCAGAGGCTACATCCCAATTATCTAACCAATACCAATTTATAATTTAAATAAAAAATAAAGACAAGTTCTAGAACATAGCGATCCTTATCATTAGTCATGTTACTAACTAGCAAAAAAAATGGATAAACATACTAGCAGCAAGGTGGCATATTACTACTATTAGTCTAGTAATTGATCATATACATATATAATAAAACCCCATAGGGCACTAAGTTCAAAGTAAAAAAACATAAGCAGGGCTAGTTGCTCATATTCTTTTTTCGTTCCTCATTCTTCTTCTCCTCAGCCTCTTCCCTATTGATGTCCACCCCCCCTCCTCTTTGACAGGTTTATCCAAAAGCATCTTTAGCCAATCCTTCGCTAGGAAGTCGTAAATGGAGGAGGTAGTTTCGCTCTCCTTTCCCAAATCATTCACATCCTTATTCACCTACAAGAAATAAAAAGTAGTGGTAGGTGAATGCATGACTTTCATGGAGAATTTAGAAAGGGTGTCAATTTTTTGGTAGATGCCAATGTGGTTGTCCCCCATCTCCCTCATTGACTTCTCTAGCCTCTCCAACCAAGACTTTCTTTGGCTCTGGCCATGGCTATGCTTCCCTTTCTTCCCCCCACCTTTGGGAGTGCCTTTCAAGGGGGAGGTGATGTCCTCCCCCCTACTTCTAGTTAGGGATGAGACAACTTCAAGGGTATCCGAGATGTGTGAGGGACTAGGTGGGTAGGAGATAGGCTTCTTTCCAATCTCCTCGTGTGAACTCTTCTTCTTGGTGGGCTTTTTCTCACTCTCAGTAGACTCAGAGCTAAAGTCTTGTATAGGGGGGGACTTGAATTTCTCCAATTTGAGTCATTTACTAGTTCTTGGAGCATTCTACTTGCTCCTCCTTGTGTCCATGTCTAACTCAATAGGCTTATTTTTACCTTAGAACTAGGTTTTTTTTTTTGTGGCTTGAGCCTAAACCAGGGACCATGGATATTTGGGGAATAATAGTAGCCAATAAGTTGACCAAAAGTGGTGGGTTTAAGGCAAGGTGATAATTGTAAAGTTTGTGCAGGAAACCCAAGTGAATGATATAAAAAGGTTTACCTTCCTCTTTATATTTCTTAGCCTTATAGGCACAGTCTTCAATGGAATTCAAAATACGATACAAAAAAGAAATATGATCCAAGTTCCTAAAATGGTTGGGAATGGGGAAATGGTAGTAATATAGTACCTAGAACTAATCTTCAAGGGTAATATGTACCTCATAATGAAAAATAAAATCACATCCTAGGGCTTCAAAAGATCCTCTCTAGAAAACCCACCATGCATGCAAACTGACTCCTTATTAAATTTAATGAACTTCCTCAGACTGGTTTCATCATTCACTTTGGCTTGCTTGCACCAATTCTTTCCCTCTAGGGAAAACCCTCCAACCCTAGCAATAACCTCCTTCGTGATTTTGAATTCCATCCCATTAATGTTCACTTTCCTATCATTCCATGAGTTGAAGAATTGCATTGAGATGTGCTAACCATGTTTTCCCATTTCTTCCATAAATGAAAGTAAATCACCTTTCCAAAGATAAACCATCACAACTTCACTCTTATGGATGCAAGCCTCTACCCCCACTAGATCAATGCGGTCACTAGCACCCATTTCTCCATCCAGCTCAACCACCAAATCCACATTTTTTTTGACATCTCCTCATCATAGATTTGGTAGTCAAAGTAGGTTAGATAAATTGCACTCAAGATGAAATTGTTAAGGCAAAAAAGACCCATCATAAGATTGCAAGGTTTCCCAAAAATTGAAAAACCTCCCTCAGCGACACCTGTGATCAATACCTTCCCTTCCGTAAAAACCCATCACTAGTTGTAATTGGAGTGGGATTTGATTAAAGTGCCTTTTTCATCTATCTTTGTGATTTTTTTATATCTTGACAAATCCACTCCATTCATCCTTTTTCAAAAATAATTAAGGTTCATAGTAAGAGGATCACAAAAGAAAATCCTCATGCAATCTTGCCAAAATTTAACTTTATGAAATAAAATCCACCCACCTTCCTATCCACATGGATTCATAAAGGTGCACCACCTATTGTGATGATTCATATGGCACTAACTGAAGTGCACTCGCATTCCATCATCACTTGATTTGGTTATGGAATTTGGCTAATATTCTTCCATTCAATTATTCATCTGACATTATGGCCAAATTTTTCCAACTCATACACCACTTCATTTCCTTCATGGTAAATGTGGTCCACATGGATCTATTGACACCTCTCCATCAACTTGCAAATTTCATCTATTTTTGTTTTGATCTTTCACCTACTTTGACCCTCTCCTTTAATAGCTTTAATAATTAACATTGAATCCTCTTCCAGATTTTCCATGAGATGTATAGTAGGATTATTATCCATAGATTTTTGAGATATGGGTGATACAGCGACCTGTTCCAATAAAAAATTTATTGTAAGCTTTCATTAGCACCCCACTAGACCTCCTACAATGCAAGGACCACCCTTGACACATCTAAAGGAAAAGGGTAGTGCATGAGAATATGTGGGATAGATTTTGCATCTTGGTAACATAAAATACATCAGTTAGCTAGCTAACACCCTCTCCTTTGAAGATTATCAATTATCATGATAGTCTCGTGTAAGGCCATCCACCAAAAGAAATTTATCCATGGGTGCCTAACCTTTCTCCAATCTCCCTATGCCACATCCCCACTTAGACAACAAATATAAGCTGATTTCACGATGAAGCCACCCGAGGGGGTAAGTCTCTAAACTAAAGAGTCATCCATGTAGGTGAAGAGAATTTGATAAAGCTAAAGAATATTTTTTATTTCTAGGGTAAGGCTCATCCCAATAAACTCTTGATCCTAAGTTCTTATCCATTGACGATCAAAGGTGATATAGCTTCTAGTTAGAGTACCATTATGTCTAGTACAAGTCGCACGCAGGGGTTGGAATCTAGTGTGCATGAGGGGGTCATCATGGAGCCATTTTTCTTCCTAGAATTCAATGTTGTTTCCACCCCCCACAATATAGTAACAATCAATCTTCAAATTTTTTGGGTGTGCACCACATATTTCAAAATTTTAGAACCTTGGGAGGGAGCACGGGTCGATAAGAGGTTATTGAATAAGTCCCCTTCAAGATACATGGCCATCAAAATGTTGTGCCAACTACTCAAAGAGTTCATCAATCTCCAACTAACCTTGGTTAGGATGGCCTTATTCATATGTCCTATCCTCCTTATATTCAAACCTCCAAGGGCCATAGGTCGGCAGACTTTTTACTAGCTCACCAACCTCATCCTAGATTTCTCTTTAGAACCTAACCATAAGAAATTTCTTTGGATTTTTTCAAGAATGACTCTATATCTACCTAGTAGTTTAAATATGGAGATGAAATACATAAGAATTCCCTACAAAGATGCTAAGAGGAGCTGGAGTTCACTAGCACTACTCAAGATCTTTCCTTTCCATCCCATAAGCTTTCTTTAAAAGCATTCAACTAGGCCATTATAGTAATCATTAGAGACTTCTTTAATTGTTAGAGGAAGACCAAGATAGGTATCTAGGAGAAATGCCTCCTAAAATGCTATATTCTAGTCACCTTTTCCCTCAGGCTAGTGTTTGTGTTGAAAAAATACACTTTGCTTTTTTGATAGTTTATGCATTTTCCCAAAACCATCACATTCTGATTCAAAATAGCTTTCCAATCCCTAGATTCAATGATGAAAGAGACTAAAAATAATTAGGTGTCACCAAAAAATTGTTGTATAAGTTGTGGTGGGCACAAGGATGTAGGCTTTGCACCTTTTATTCTTCCAAAGTTAGCGATGGCAACTAACTTTCTACTTAGCACCTTTGCCACAATGATGAATAGGTAAGGTGATAGGGGGTCACCTTGTCGCAAACCTTGGGGGGAAGAAAATAATCTTTAGGAGCCCCATTAAAAATAACTTAAATGTGATGACATTCACAACATTCCTCATAATTCTGATAACATTCTCATTAAAGCCTAAATTATTCAGGATAGCAAATTGAAATTACCTCCTAACCTTATCATAAGCCTTGGAAATATTAAGTTTAGGGGTCATACCTAGGTTCTTTCTATATTCAATAGAGTAAGCTACCTCATGTGTGGCTATGACCAAATCAAGGATCTGTCAACCTAACACAAAACAATTTTGATGAGGTCCTATAAACCTATCAAGAAGGTGCTTGATGTGGTTAACCATTATCTTGGCAAGAACTTTATAGATCATGTTTTGTAGGCTAATGGGTCTAAAATATTCCAAATATCTAGGGTCATCCATCTTGATGAGGCTAATTATTGCTCTATTTTATTATAATTTTAAATACTTTGTTTTAATACTGCCAAGACATTTGTGAACTTATGATTAAGTCCAGATAGAACCATTAACCTATGGGTAGATAGTATGTCATATTTTGCCAATATTATATATATAAATGCAGTATTTCATATAACCATTAGAATGTATCTTCTAACATTTGGATTTAATTTGATTATGCTTATTTGCAAATAATTCTGCATCATAACTAACTTGTTAGAAAAGAAGCTAGAGGATGATCGATAGCATTCAAGGAGGAACACTAAAGTCCAAGTCATGGTGGAAGAATCATAATTGTACCAGGAGACACAGCCACTACAAAGGAGGCATGTGGAGAATTTTTATATTCCTTCTAGGTTTACTATTGTGTTGAATCGGTTATCCAGACTTTATTATTTGTATCATGAACTGTTATCTTTCCTTCTTTTTCTCTAGTGGATTTGTAGTCAGTTTGTTTTCTTTCCTATTTTAGAATAAGAAGTCAATCCTCTATTTATAGGGATTGGATCAATAGTTTTAGGGGTTGAAAGAAAGTTTATGAAAATAAATTGTTAACTCTTGTAGTGAGTTGTCTTACAATTTTATGGATTGTTCTTATGTAAGGAATTTTTGGAATATAATGAAATCATTCTTGGTTTACACTTTGTGTTAGTATATTAGTAGAAGCCAACTAAGGGGGGCTAATTTGGAGGTGGATTATACTATAATATCATAGATTTACTTTCAATATTTCTAGTATTTCAAGTAGAAGTTGTAAGTTCCTTCCTATAGCATCATACTTTTTTAATGTTCCTGTAGCATGTGCGAGAATAGTTGTAGTGGATGGTCTAGGTTGGAATATAAGTTAGCATTTAATTGTATTTCTAGCATTTATTTTAGTAAAGAGTTAAGTGTCTTAGTTTCTTGCAGCACTAGTGTAGGATCTTTCTTTGCATTTTACTTTCCTACAGTAGAAGCATAAAGACTCCTTAAGAAACCTAGTGCACATACAGTGCTGATAATTTCAAGTATACGTCCTTAGGTTGAAAAATTAAAAATTATACATCCTTAGGTTGACAAATTAAATGCACCTCATGGTGGGGAGAATAATCCTTAGATTGAATATACTATTCCTAAGTAAGGCCTAGGGCATGGTTATCAAACACCTCTTGTGAGGCAGACCATTTTTGGCATCATTGCTGGGGATGGTGTCAAACTAGGAACATCTTTTTGGGTGATAGTTTTTAGTTAAGTTTTTTAGAGATTTGCAATCCGAAAATTTTCTTCAAAAGTATGAAAAATTCAATCACATGCATCAAAGAGGAAGATAATGAGATGAACATGGAAGATTTCTTCCATAGGGGTCTATTAATTTGAACAAAGAAATTGAAGAAGTTGAGTTTCCTTTTGAGGATGCAAGCCTTGATTTTCTTGTAGGATCTTCCTCTAGAGCAACACCTTTTGATACAAGTGGTCTTCAGCCTTTTGCTGAAATTTTAGCCAACTTTCTTTATAGTTTTCATCCAAATCCACCTATTGTTAACAATCCCATAGCCAGCATCCCTTTTCAGCAGCAACTACATAATCAAGTACCTTTAGTAATGGCACAACCTACTTTTCCATTTTCTCTCCCAAGCCTCATAACTAATTTTAATCTAAAAAATATACCTACGGTTTCTCTCCCAGAGATCTATGGCCTTGCAACTAAGGATCCTAATAATTTCTTTTTTGAGTTTGACATACTTTTCATAGATTTGACTATAACACTAATTCCCATAAGCTCAAGTTGTTTCCAAAAACACTGAAAGAATTAGCCTTAAGGTGGTTCATGGGCTTAGGAGCCAATGCAGTAGGTATCTGGGATGAAATGCAAACTCTATTTCTGGATAAATATAAAGAGTATGAAAAAGTAAATGATTCAAGAGGAGATGATATATTTAGGATATCACAAAAGGAGGATAAAACATTGGAAGACTATGTTTCACATTTCTTGTATACACTGCAGAAGAACCCTCAGCATGTACTAGAAAAGGATTCACAAAAGCTAGTCTTCTTGAGGGGGGTGAATGATAATTGTTTGGAAGCATTAGACCTAATGATTGGCAGTGATGTATATCAATCCTCTTGGGATGACCTCAAGAAAAATTGTCTTAACTACTCAAGGTCAACTATGAAGAAAGGAAAAGGACATCATTCCATAGTCACTAAAGGGATCAATCAAGGTATTTCAAATCTTGAGATATCTAATTCACTCTCATATTACAAGAAAGACATCATTAATGATGTCACTACACATCTCGACACAATGACTACAAAGAAGAAGCTTGTAGAAGCTAAATCACAATTGGTGGAGTACTGTCTACATTGCCACAAATAGAAGTAAGACTACACGTGTAAACTAGTAGCTAGCTTGGAGAATGAGCATTTGCCAATTGAGTATATGAAGATAGAAAGGGACAATGATCAAGTGTTCTTCATTGCTTAACATTGACCATGGGCCTTAAGGCAAGGTATGCCTCAAGATCCTCTACAATTTTAAAATCCTTATAATAATAAATGGAAAAACCAAAGCTATCAGAATCCCTCCCAATACTCCCAAAATAACCAGTGGCAAAATCAACAAAGTAACCTGTGGCAAAATCAGCAAAATAACTAGTGGCAAAATCAACAAAATCAATGCCAACCACCATAAGGAAATTTGTAGCCTAATAATCAATGGAGTGGACCTCCACAATGGGCTAACAAAAATCTTGGTAATCCACAACTACCATCTCCCATTTAGCAACCTACAATAATGCCACCTCCTACAACAATTAATGCTAATACTAAGCCAACTCAATTGCCTACTCAGCCTCAACCAAATGCAAAAAAAAAGCAACCATAATGGCAAATGTACACCACAGATACTCAACAATGCCCTACATATTCATTATAGGTATTTGACATTCATTTAAGATTGGGTACAACTTTTCCTACACTAGAATATCCTATTATCACGGAAGTTGCAGACACTCCTATAGCAGCCCTTCTAGAAGTTATACTACTAGATATCAACCCACCAACTGATGCATCCAGTAGGACTACTAACCATACTGAAGTGAATCCTCCCTTTCCACATAGGCTAAATAAAGAAAAGTCTATACCCCAAAAGGAAGAGACATTTGACATTTTTGAGCAAATAAAAATCATGCACATCCAAATTCCTCTATTTCAAGCTGTCAAAGATGTCCCTCTTTATGGAAAGGTTAATAAGGAATCATGTCTTAAGAAGCTAGGGTAGAAGAATAAAGATCCTCAATAATCCATGTTTTTTGGCAATTGTAGACATCATGTTAGGGAAGGTAGTGATACCAAAATATTCAGATCCTGGTAGTCTAGTAGTTAACTAGATCATAAATGGACAAGTTATGAAAAATTCTTTAGTTGATCTTAGAGAAGCAATAAATGTGATAAGTAAAGGTACAATGCATAGGTTACGTATGGAAGGCTTAAGGACAACTCCTACGGTGTTATGACTTGCAGATAGTTCAAATGTCACTCTAGATGGTCTCATAGAAGATGTGATAGTGACTTTAGATTCATGGGAATACCTTGCTGATTTTCTCATCTTATCACCCAAAGTCAAACTTGTTGGCTATCCTGTCATATTTGGGAGACCCTGGTTAGCCATCATTGATGCTAAGATTAGTTGCAGATCAAGCAGTATGACAATTTCAAATTGTCAAAACATAAGGAAGCTAGAGCTATATCCACCTTCCCAACCCCAACCAGACTTGGGGGAACCTATTTGGCCAAATTTAGGAGATGAAGAGGAAGAATTGAATTCTATAGCTCAACTCCTAATGTTGCATAGGCAATCTTTTCTAGAAATGCAGGAAGAGGATGATGTAGTACAGAACATTCTTACCAATGAGTGTATAGTGGCCAAAGGCATTGCTAAAAATTCTATCTTAAAGCTATGTACCTATGAAGATTGTGTCTAGCTAGCAAGCCCTAAAATAATGGACCAATTATTGCCAAGTGAAGTAGCTACAAGTCTAGTACCAGAAGTATTAATGGTAGAATTAACAACTACTATGAAACTTTCTCCTAGTCATAATCTCCATGTAAACAATAAGTTGTACATATCACAATTGGAATTGTTAACCAAGCTCCTCAATCAACATGAAAAATCCTTTGCTTGGGATTATAAGGATATGATAGCATTGAGTCCTAAACTCTACATGCATAGGATATACATCAATGATGAAAGCTTGCCACTCTGATAGTTTAAGAGGAGAATAAATCTAGCATTACATGAAATAGTTAAGACAGATTTATAGAAGTTGTTGGATGCTAGATTCATCTATCCAATCTCTGATAGAAAATAGGTATCACCATTAGTCATTGTACCTAAGATATGAGGCAAGTGGTGAATATGTGTAGACTACAGGGAATTAAATAATGCCCCAAAGAAGGATCACTTTCCTTTACCTTTTATTGATAAGGTTTTAGATACTTTGGCTAGAAAGAAATAATTCTCATTTCTAGATGGATATAGTGGATAGAATTTGATAAGCATTGCTTCAAAAGATCAAGAGAAGACCACATTTACATGTCCTTAGGGTACCTATGCCTATTCTATATTACTATTTGGCTTATGCAATGCACCTACTACTTTCTAGAGAGTTGTAATCAGCATCTTTGTTGACATATCACATGATTGCATGGAAATATACATGGATGACTTCACTACCTTTGGTGTCACATTTGAGGAAGCTTTAATGAACTTGGAGAAAGTACTCATCTGATGTGAAGAGCATAATCTATCTCTCAACAGTGAAAAATGTTTTCTGATGATGCAGTAAGGAGTGGTATTGGGACATTTTATCTCTAAAGCTGGAATCTAGGTAGACTCTACAAAAGTAGAGCTAATTCTCACACTTCCTACTCCTATAAAGAAAAAAGAAGTCAGATCTTTCCTAGGACATGTTGGTTATTATAGAAGTTTTATCAAAAAAATTAGTCAGATAGCTAGTCCTCTTTATACCTGGCTTACCAAAGAAATTGAATTTACCTAGACAATGGAATGTGGTAACTCCTTCCAAGAGCTTAAATCATTGTTAACAACTGCACCAATACTTAAGGGTCCTAATTGGACTTTTCCTTTTCAAATACATAGAGATGCTTCTAAATATGTCATAGGTGCAGTCCTAGGACAAAAATCTCAACATCTTGAAAATGCAATCTACTATATCAGCAAGAGTCTTCATGGACCAAAGCTAAACTATATAATGAATGAAAAAGAACTATTAGTAGTAGTCTATGCTCTAAACAAATTCTGGCATTACATAATTGGCTATCCCATATTTGTTCATATTGATCATGCATCAATTAAGTATCTCATCAACAAACCTACTATTATAGGCAGGTTAGCAAGATGGCTACTTCTTTTGCAAGAATTTGATATCACCATCATTGATAAACCTGGAGAAGAAAATGTGGTAGCTGATTCTCTATCAAGAATCCACCACGATGAACATGATACTACTTTGATAGATGATACATTTCCAGATGACAATTTGTTTCATATTTCTGTCAAAACCCGATGGTATGCACATGTTGCTAATTACATTGTAGCTAATGAAATGCTAACACATTTCACTTACAAGGAAAAGTAGCTACTTGTAGAGAAAAGTTTACATTTCTCTTGGATTGATAATATACTAATTTACATTGGACCTGATCAAGTTATGACAAGATGTGTAAGAGAAGACAAGACATATGACATTCTACATGCATGTCATAATGAACCATGTGGAGGACACTTTGCAGCAAAAAGAATAGCATTGAAGATTTTAACAACTTGGCACTATTGGCCTACACTTCATAAAGATGCAACCAACTATACATGGAAGTGTAATAAATGTCAATGGATGGGCCAACCAACAAGAATAGATGAAATGTCTCTCAATCCATAACTAGTGTTAACACTATTTGACAAATGGGACATGGACTTCATTGGTCCAATAGATCCTCCATCCAATGGGAAATCATATATCCTTGTGTGCACTGACTACCTGATAAAATGGGTTGAAGTCAAAGCCATGAAAAATGCTCATGATCATAAAGTTGCTAAATTTATGTATGAAGAAATCTTTACTCGATAGGGTGTACCCAAAGAACTTTTCACTGACCAGGGTCCTCAATTCACTACCAAACTGATCACAAAACTCATGAAGGGATATAATATCAAACATTGAAAATAAAGCACCCATCACCCTCAAACTAATGGACAAGTAGAAGTTACAAATTGGGAGATAGAGGCCATCTTAACAAAGATAGTTCATTTATAGTAAAGGGATTGGAGCAATAAACTACCAGAAGTTGTTTGGGCATATCGAACAACATGGAAGACTACCACAGGGTTCACACCATTTGAGTTGTTGTATGGAAAAATAGCAATTCCGCCCATTAGTTTTGACCACAAAACTTTAAGAAGAGCACTGGAATTGAATATTAAACTTCTTGTAGCACAGAGAGAGAATCTACTGCATCTCAATTCTTTGGATGAAATGCATAAGTCTACCTTAGAGCAAACATAAATTAGAAAGAAGCAAAGGAAATAATGGCATGACTCCCACATCAAGAGTTAACAATTTCAAATTGGTGAATGGACATTTCTTTATGATTGCAAATTTAAAGATATGCCAAGCAAGCTATTGACACAACTACTAAGAAAAGTAGTCAAAATGCTGAAACTAGAAATGTGCAAGAAAATGTGCCTTTAACCACTCTAATAAGCAATGTACCTACCTTTTCTTGAGTAAAGAGTAAATAGAAATTAAAAGGAGAAACCTCAATTGTGGTAGTAGAGAAACAAAATCCTATAGTCTCAAAGGAAAAGAAAACAAAGTTAGGTCATGCAGTAGTCACTCCTGCTTCAAAGACAATGTAAAGAGGTAGTAGGAAGAAGGCCATGATACTTGAGGAGACCCCTCTTAGAAGAATCCCTATAATGAAGGGACAAACTTCTAAAGTGTCAATAGAAACTTAGTCTACTTCACCCAAACCATCCAATGAAGAATCCCTAGTACAAATGGTCTCGGATGATTCTCTCAATCAGCCTAAAATTCTAGAGATTCTTGAAAATCCTAATGAGGAATGTAGGGTTGAGGTGAATGAAAGCCAAAATAATTCCCTAGTAAACCAACAACATACTTTAGGTTGTAAAGATGAAAAAGCCCCAATAATGCATTAGTCAACTTGTTCAAAGACTGGCCTAGTTCCCTACAAGCAAACATGGTTTACAAATTTCTTAAAACAATCATGGAGGGAACAAAGGAAGAAGAAAAATAACTATGAAGAAGAAAGTGGCCCAAGTACCTTGCAAAAGATTCTTTTCTAGTTTTATAATTAAAATTTACTTACTATAGCTCTATGGGAAGAGAAGAAAAAGGAAATCAAGAAGGTCGTAGTATCCCAAGGTGAAGAAATTACAGACTTGAGAGATCAATTGACAAAATAGAAACAAAGGATGGATCATGCCCTCAAATTGGCTAATCAAATACTTACTTGTAGACCACCACCTAGGATCTATGCTATGTGTTTGATAGAAAAATTCCTTTTATTCTATCTTATGTTGACCCACAAAGACATAAATGCAAAATTCAATTCATCTCAAGAATTCTATGGTTTATACCAAACCCTTCCATCTTGGTAGCAAAATTTACTCTATGAATTGTATGTGCACAATTTCATTGTCCCAATAGAAACTCAATGGAATCATTTATCTTACATAGGGGATATACACCTGAGAGCATTGATGTCTTGGATGCACAATGAAGCTAATTATGATAGACAATTGTGTTAGAAATAGATAATACTAAGAGGGGGAGTGAATCAATATTTTCAATCTTTTTGCCCATAACTAAATATTATTAATTACTTTAATATATGGATAAGGAAGTAAACCAACAATGTTGAATAGTGTAAACAACCATACATAAAGAGAGTTCATAACACCATATTTTTTTAACTAGGTAAACCCTGGCCAAGGGAAAACCCTGATGGGGATGAAACCCACAAGATGATTCACTATATAAAGGATCCAATTAAGGATATTGACCCTATTAGGAGTCTATGAAGAATGTATAGTGTCTCAAGTCCCTATTAGGAGACTAGGCCTTGTTAGAAGCCTCAACCTTGTTAGGAGTTGCTTCAACCCTATTAGGAGTTGGTAGATCATATACAAATGTGTGCAAGAAGAGCCCACTGCCCTAACATGCAACTATACAATTGAGTTCTTCAAGAGAATAGATATACATACAATACTGGATCTCTTTTTGTACTTCACATTTCCTTTGATTATCAGTTCTTCATACAAGGAATAATTGTGCATATATAAATGTGCATCATATCTTGCATCACATAACATTACTTTGCATGACATAGTATCTTATCGCATTCACACATAACTTTGCAATTGAAGTTATTTACTTATATCAAACATATTAATAAATTCTTCCTTAGTCAGCTCACATATCACCCTTAGAGTTAGCTTAACAAGATTTAGTAATTAACACAATTCTGCAAGTCGTATAAGTCAATTTGCTAACATGCTCTATTCTGTAATGTAAGATAACTGTATCAGTATTTCCTCTATAACTTGAACTAGGTTTCTTGTACAAACATGCGTACTAGTATGCATCATCAGGATGATGTCACACATCTATGGTTAGATGTGCAAGAGAATATTCTAAGGGAATATTTTGCTATCAACAAATATTGTCATGTTGTTGTAACACTATCCAATACTTAGACAAATTTCCTTCACAGATAATCATAACTAAACTGCAAAACATATGTTTCCATAAATAACAACCACATATCCAACCTTACTTGATTCATTGGTCATATTTTCAACAATCTCGCCCTTTGGCATTGATGGCAACATTTTGGGAAAATTGGCTAAGTCCTAAACATGATGTCATACCAATCAAAGTAAATAACCATAACATAGTAAAACATTGTATTCATGTTTTGAAAAAGATTACATCCCTTATAACTCTGATTAAAAAGTTTTCTTGAAGAAAAACTTACTACTAAACTTTAAAATGGGCAAAACCACAAACCTGTTTCACCCTTTTGTAAAGGAAAAGGCTAACAAAAGTATAACTATTCACCTTCAATGACATAAAATTAGTATTATTATTTTGAATTTGAAAATGAAATAAACTAATGAAATGTGTAGAAATGGATGAATTTTACGATTATAATGTTTAATAATTATTTGGAATAAGAATTTATATATTTTCCTAATTTTTATAAATGACTTTTTAGCTACTAAAAAATGCTAAAAATTAGGGGTCTAGTTCCCACCACAAAACTATATCGAAATAAACTTATTTACCTTTGATCTTAGACTATCTTATAGATAATATATATAGCTAGAACAATCAAAAATAAAAATTAGCTTTAGACCTAAATTTTCTCTTTTATAATGATTCAAATTTCAACTCACCTGAAATTGATAGCTTCCATCTCCTACAACATTCTCAAAACTGACATATTTTCAAGTGTTATAATATGTGCTTGTAGAATTTTTTAATTACAATATATTATATCTAATTAAAACACTATAAACTCTATATGAGATTATTCTTGACACCAAACTCTATAAAATGGTGTTTATATGTTATTAAAAATATATCATAAAAAATAGTAAGAGTTATTGAAATGCCACTTTTCTGAAATAATTTTATTTCTTTGGCAATTGGATACAAACTAGTATAAAACATGCATTTAATAGACATTTTCAATTGGAAAAGTGTGAGACCATATATAACTTAGCTAGAATGAATTTATCTAGATCATATGTTTGAACAAAATTGATTTTTAATATAAATACTCAAATCTAGTCGTTCTGATAAGTCAACCTAAAAGGTGACACAACTTTGTAATTTTACCCAAATACAGCTATGTAACTTGCAACTACAATTTTCCTTATTTCTCCCAATTTGACATCAATGATAAAGGTCTCGATAAAATGAAAAATCTTGCCAAAATCCAGAAGCTGCATCAAAATTTGGAAAAACAATCACTAAAGTTAGTCTTCAACTACACAAGGTGTTTCTTCTAACCATCTTTCAGTGCATCAGATGCACAAATTAGTGCACATAGAGCATATGTGGCTAACTCTGCTACATTCAAATCTGTAGCCACAAACTTGTCATATGAGGTCTTGGCTACCAAGCATTCCTCCAATGAATTTTTTAACAATGTAATCAGTGGAGATAATTGGTCCCTCAAAAGAGTAAATCTTTTCAAAACTTCGTCCTTTTCTACGTGTATATCCTGAATGCTATCATGAAGTGCTTGTATTTTATGCTCAAAGGTTTCTAACTTTTGATTCTATTTTAGAAAGTTATCAATAATTGTCTAAAGCTTAGTTATCTTTTCTTTAATTTTCACATCAAAACTACGAAGGCAAAGGTATGCCATGTTACACTTAGTATATATATGCTTCCCTTCCTCCATACTCTACCTTAATGCTTGAATGCATACATTTAATGTTTCTATATCATTCCTTATATTTGTACACATATTGTTAAGAAGTTTACTATCATGCTCAATCTGTATTTGAATTGTAGCCACATTGGTAAGTGTTGTAAACTCATTATCGAAGGTTTTGTAGAAAATTGTTTCTCTCTATTGAATGTTTATAGGTGTATCAATAGAACTTACTATCTTCTTCCATCTATTCAAAACTAAATTTAAATTCTTCTCAATGGACTCGACAAATTTCTTCTTTTCAAGAATTTTACTTAAAGAAGATATAAGATTTTGTGCCTTATCTTGTTCATCTAACTGTACTGCTACTATTGTGACCACTGTTGCTTGTGTAGGTGGTGAAGATGGTAATATTGCAACCATAGGCATATGTGTGGTAGCTACATTAGTGTTAGATTCAAAATTATTTCTAGAAGGTACATCTTTTTCCTTATGCTCATGTTCTTTTTGTTCATAAGATGAGCTATTGTAATCAACAATATTGCTAGCAATGCTGGAACCAAAATCTTTAAATGGGTTCTCAGTTCTATCTATTATCACGTTGGTGTCATCTACTTGCATAGATTCTTTGCTAATGGTAATATGTGGTGAATCACTTGGAATTGGTGTATTAGTTGATTGGTCAAAACTGTGAGCTGGACTAACTGATACTACAATAGGACTTGTCTCCTCTATCTGTGCACTCTTTTCAGACTTCTTAGGCATAAAGCTTGCCTTTTCTTGTTGCACACTCTCCCTAGATTCTTTCCACATAGTAGACATGTATGTGACGGTTGCCTTTTGAGTTTCCACATTTACTTCTTCATAATTTCCTCCCATAAGAAGAATGGATCTATTCTTATTCCTCAATAATGATGCTTTTCCTTTCAAAATTTCTATTATTTCTTCCTTATTGTTTATAATACATAACTCTTTCACCATATTTATCCTTTTTTTCTTATCCTCCTCAATTACTCTTCTTTTTTTGTTTAAAATTCTATTATACAAGTCTTCAGGTATTTGACATTTTATGTTATCAAACCTTTTATCTTTTAGGATCATATTTTTGACTACAACATTCTCTAGTTGTCTTCTATCCATATCATTATACAAGTCATAATACTTTTTCAATAGTACAAAATTATTGTCATTAATAATTTACATGTTAAGATTTTATACCTTTGGTTTCCATGCTTTTCTTCTTGCTAAAGTCTTTGCTTCTTGATATGCTGGTTCTACTAGTCTGTCACCAATCTCTTCTTTAGATTTAGAGGAACTAATTTGCAAGATTCATCTCCTCTTGTTTGGTCCACTTGTAATTTTCTTGACTCTTATCTTAGGATGGGTTTTGGCCTTCTCAAGCCTTGTGGACTTCCTTGGTGTTGATGCTACTTATGTCTTCTTTGGATGCCTCTGAGGTTGTTGCTGCACAACCACTACATATGGAAATGTAGGTGCTTGCACACTTGTCTGTGCAACTATGACCTCTTCAGTAGATCCAGCTTCTACAATAGGTGTAGGGGTCAATATCTTAGATTGACCACTGGCCTTCATTTCCAATGGTACCCCTTTTACCTCTTCAAATTCCTTTCTTGACATTCCTATTTCCTTCAAGATAGAATCAATCACTTTTTCTACCTTCTTCTTGGTGTCCTTGATCATCTAACTTGTTTTGACTTCTCTCATCTTCTTAGTATATGTCCCCCACCTAGGACATTCAGAATCAACTTTAGTGTGTAGAATTATCTATGCATATCCTTTAATCAGTTCATTACTCATTTCAGAACCCATAGGTTCAATGAATTTTACTCGAGGAACTACTGCTTCCATGCAAGTGAAATCCATTTTTACCATAAAATAGAGTTTATCCTTTTACTTTTCTACCAACGCAGGATGTGTCCTATAGCTTTGCTTCATTTTTTCTTGGAATGATTTCATCATTCTATCAATATCATTATCTATAACTATTTCTAGTTTAGTTCTATATGCATGAGTGATAGTCTGCATTGTGCAATCACTTCCATCCCAATTTGAAATATCAAGAAAATTCTTTGGTACATAGAAGAATATATGAGTCAATAGGGATTCAAACCTAAATAATTCACATCTAGACTTCTTGACTTTTTATATGTTATCCAACAACTATGTTCGCATAATGTCACATAGATTAACCTTTTCGCCCTTTACTGCCATATAGTCTACATGAAGAAATCTAGCAAGGACTGAATCTATCCTAGATCCATGGTTGAACTTATATCCCAAAATTTTACTAATAAATCTCACCCCATCATCTTGAATGGTATTGATCCTCATGTTTCTGCCATCAAAACTTATTTTGAGATTGGTTTCAACTAGCTTGCGCACATTTTTTATGTTCATGGGATTGCATACTTCATTACTCAAACCTGTGACCTTTTGAATTAGGTCATTATCAATGCATATAATAGAATCTCCTAACCATAGAAGGTCATCATGAACTCTACTCAGAATTATTCTTGCCCATTCATGGTTATCAATGTCCATATAGAACATGTGCTTAACTAGGTTAAGTTGTTCTAGGTATGCATGTTCTAGTTTTAGTGATAAATCATTGTTGCACATTTTCTCCAATTCCTTATGAATCTTTGTATCTCCTATGCTTTCAATTTTACAATGAATATAACCTCTTATATCATGTACATGAAGAACATTTTCTAGTACTTGCGAAAATGCTCTAGTAAGATCATCAAGTAGAGAAACAAATGGATGTTTCTTGAAGTTATATCTAGGCCTATTGCTTACATTAAACACTTATTCTCTTGCAATTTCTGAAAATATACTCAAAAAAATTGGAAAATACCTTAATTTTCCATATTAGGGTTTTTAGCAAACTCGTGTATCTACAAAATTATTTAACACTTCAAATCTCACTTCAATCTTGCACTTAAGATTTTGCACAAGAAAATGATGTTTGTAAATCAATTTGCATCCTTTAAATCTTTCACAATCTATACTTTACATTAAATGTTTCTCTGCCACTATTTTAGTTTAGTGTCTCTATATACCATAGAAGTTATTCTTCTTACATATCCTTATACTAATCATATCAAGCAATGCACACTTTACTATAGACTCCTTTGCAATCGTCTTCAATATGTTCAAGTTCATTACACTTGGTATGACATTCTTTCCTTCTATTATCCTCATCTTGTTTAGATTCTTTAAATTTCTTAGAGTGAGTAACATTCTCCTTGTCTTTAGATGTATCTTTCATTTCGCTTATGTTTAGATCCTTTTTTACTTCAGGAGTATCAGGTTCTTTTCTTTCAATAGATTTCTTAGCAGATTGTAAAAGGAAGAATCCAAGTCCAGTCTTGTCATAACTAGGTCTCTGTACAGATATTTTTTCTTCAATCTTTTCATTGCTAATATATAATTTCTCAAGTTGTTTTTTGGTTTGCACCAATTCACCTTTCACAATAGTGTTTTATTTCTCTAATTTTGCATGCTCTAACTAGATAGATTCCAATTTGGATGTTACCTTGCTTAACTAGGATCTTATATCCACATTTTTAGTGTTTATTTCAGAGTCATTCTTTCCTCCATTTTTCTTAAGAATAGCTAGAGTTCAACTATTTTTAACTCATATTTCAAGATCTCAATTTCTTTCTTTAGATCTTTAAGATCATCATCACCGGTTTTCTCACTACGTCCATTTTGCTTTAGGTCATCTATCTTGTCCTTTAGTTTACCAATGTAAGCTTTTTAATCTTTATATCTATCTTTTAGGCCATCTCGTTCATCACTAAGGAGATCAATTTGTTCAAGAGCTTCTTCAAGATTCTTCTTCAATTGTTCTATATCCATAGGGATCTTATTCAAGCTATTAAGCCTCTTCTGAATAAGCAGGCTCTAATACCAATTGTTAAAAATAGATAATGCTAAGAGTGGGGGAGGGGGGGGTGTGGGGGGGTTTGAATAAGTATTTTCAATCCTTTTCCCCACAACTGAATATTATTAATTACTTTAATACATGCATATGGAAGTAAACCAACAATTTTGAATAGTATAAACAACTATACATAAAGAGAGCTCATAACACCATATTTTTTTAACTAGGGAAACCTTGGCCAAGGGAAAACCCTGATGGGGATGAAACCGAAAAGATGATTCACTATATACAGGATCTGGTTAAGGATATTGACCTTCTTAGGAGTCTATGAAGCATGTATAGTGTCTCGAGTCCCTGTTAGGAGATTAGGCCTTGTTAGAAGCCTCAACCCTATTAGGAGTTGGTAGATCATATACAAATGTGTGCAAGAAGAGCTCACTACCCTAACATGAAACTATACAATTCAGTTCTTCAAGAGAATAGATATACATACAATATTGGATCTCTTGTTGTACTTCATAATTCCTTTGATTGTTAGTTCTCCATACAAGGAGTAACTGCACATATATATATTTGCATCATATCTTACATCACATAACATTACTTTGCATTACATAGTATCTTATCACATTCACACTTAACTTCACAATTGAAGTTCTTTACTTCTATCAAACATATTAATAAATTCTTCCTTAGTTAGCTCACATATCATCTTTAGAGTCAGCTCAATCGGATTTAGTAATCAAAACAATTTTGCAAGTTGTACAAGTTAATTTGTTGACATGCTCTATTCTGTATTGTGAGATAAGTGTATCAATATTTCATTCATAACATGAACTAGGTTGCTCATACGAACATGTCCACTGGTATGCATCATCAGGATGACATCATGCATCTATGGTTAACTACACAAAAGAATATTATGTAATCAACAAATCATGTCATGTTGTGGTAACACTATCCAATACTTAGACAATTTTCCTTCACAAATAATCATAAAAAAACTACAAAAAAAATATTTCCATGAATGACAACCACATATCTCGCCTTATTTGATTCATTGGTCATATTGCCAACAAAATTAATAATTACAGAGGTAAGGAAAGAATAAAAGCCCTGCCATTGAGAGCTAAGAGCAATAAACAAGAGTAAATCCTCAGGGATTGGTTTAGATTGACCTATTGGGATAAGCACAAGGAGATAAGGAAATGAATATTTGAGAGAAGAACAAGATATATCTAGAATATGATAACTTGCCTTACTTTACTTTTTATAGAGCCATGGTTGGTGTTAAGAGCAGATGGGGTACATTACTTGAGACACTCAAAAGATGAAAGCCACATAATCCTATTGATTTATAGGCTACCCTTCACTGAGCTCCAAAATACATACAGTTGGGAAGGCATCCTAGACTAGAACTGTGGTGCCCACTAACAATCCAGCCACTAATGCCCATGTGGGCCCTGTATGATATCAATTCTGAAAGACTTGATAAGATGGAGGAGGACCATAGAAGGGAAGTTTGGGAGAGAACATGAGGATTCTACCACACCTTCAAAAGTAGCAGAAGAGGGAGGACTAAAGTTGGAGATTTATGCTCAATGACCAGAAGATGCAATGCTTGAGGACAAGCATCAAATTACCAAGGGGTAGATGATGAGGATAATTATTGCCTCTATTTTATGATAATTTTAAATACTCTATTTTAATGCTACCAAGACATTTGTGAACTTATGTTTAGTTGAGCTTATTATTAAGTCCAGATAGAACCATTAACCTATGGGTAGATAGTATGTCATATTTTGCCAATATTATATATATAAATGCAGTATTTCATATAACCATCAAAATGTATGTTCTAACATTTGGATTTAATTTGATTATGTCTATTTGCAAATATTTCTACATCTTAACTAACTTTTTAGGGAAGAAGCTAGAGGATGGTCAACAACATTCAAGGAGGAACATTAAAGTCCAAGTCATGGTGGAAGAATCATAATGGTACCAAGAGACACAACTGCTACAAAGGAGGAGCTATGAGGAATTGCTATATTTCATCTATGTTTACTATTGTGTTGAATTGGTTATCTAGACTTTATTATTTGTACCATGAACTATTATCTTTCCTTCTTTTTCTCTGGTAAATTTGTAGTCAATTTGTTTTCTTTCAAATTTTAGAATAAGAAGTTGATCCTTTATTTATAGGGATTGGATCTATAATTTTAGGAGTTGAAAGAATGTTTATGAAAAGAAATTGTTAACTCTTGTAGTGAGTTATTTTATAGTTTTATAGATTGTTCTTACGTAAGGAATTTTTTGGAATATAATGAAATAGTTCTTGGTTTACATTCTATGTTAGTAGATTAGTAGAAGCTGACCAAGGGGGCCCATTTGGGAGGTGGATTAGACTAGATTAGTGTAGATTTACTTTCAACATTTATAGTATTTCAAGTAGAATTTTTAAGTTCCTTCCTATAGCATTATACTTTGTTAATGTTCCTGCAGCATTTGTGAGAACAGTTGTAGTGGATGGTCTGGGTTGGAATATAAGTTAGCATTTAATTGTATTTCCAGCATTCAATTTAGTAAAGAGTTAGCTACATTGGTTTCCTCTAGCAATGGTGTAGGTTCTTTCTTTGCATTTTACTTTCCTGGAGTAGAAGCATAATGACTTGTTAAGAAACCTAGTGCACATACAGTGCCGACCATTTCAAGTATACATCCCTATGTTGACAAATTAAATGCACCTCATGGTGGGGAGAATAATCCTTAGATTGAATATACTATTCCTAAGTAAGGCCTTAGACATGATTATCACACACCTATTGTGAGGTGGACCACATCTTATGGAATAGAACAATGAATGTCTGGTTAAGTTCCTTCAAAAATTTGCTAGTTTTGACAAAGTCATTAGCTGCATGAACCACATCATACTTAATCATATCTTAGAATTCCTAGAAAGAGGTCAAGGGAAACTCATCAGGTCCTTGGGCATTGTATTGATTCATACTTAACACTACCTTTCTTACCTCCTCCTCCTTGACCTTACCAATCATGGCCTCATTCATCTGGTGATTCACCACTGGATTAAATGACCTAAAAATCTCATTTTTCATGTTATAGCTAACCTAAACAACTAGGGGGTTGTAGCTTTACTAGAAATAGTTATTGACCTTATCTTCTATATCCTCTACTTCCTTTATCTCCTCATCATTATCATCAACCAACAGGTTTATGGTGTTTCTTATTTTTCTCCTTGGCATCGATCTATGGAAAAAGGTTGTATTTTGGTCACCCTCCTCCAACCACTGCACCCTAGATATTTGTTTCTAGAAGATTTCCTCCCAATTTAGGAGGCTCTTCCAGATGTTCTAACACTCCCTCTCCACCTATTGTTGTTCAACATTAGCATTACCTTGTGCCAAATGATTTTGAAGGGATTCCAACTTCTTTTTAGTATTCTTCTTTTCTTTGGAGATGTTTCCAAATGAATATTTTTTCCATCCTCTAACCTCTTTGCAGATTCTTTCAAGTTTTCTAGCAATACAAAAAATAGTCGTTCCTTCAAATAGATTATTCTACCACTGTACCATACAATCCTTCAACTCTATGTGTGAGTTCCACATGATCTGATACCTAAAGGACCTTCATCTGGTAGGTTGACTCTATGTCCATGAAAAACCTAGCATAGAGTGATTTGATATGGTCCTCAAAACATCTTTTAAGGATGAATGTTGGAGAATGTCTCAATCGATAGAGATAAGGTCCTTTTCAAACCTAACATGAGTCATATTTTTCCCCAATATATTGCTAGACCAAGTGAAAGTGGGACCTTGGAGATCAATATCAATCAAGTCATTCCTCCTAAGGAAGCAGTCCAAGTCATGCATACTTTCAAAAAAGTCCTCTAAGCCCCCTATTTTCTATGAAGGGTAAAGTGGGGTATTAAAATCACCCATACATAGTATGTTTTCTAGTTTCATAGCATCAACCACTTTAGTTTTCTCATCCCAAACAACCAGTCTACCACTTCGATTGTTGGGAGCATAGAAGTTGAACAAATTCTAGCTACCAACTTGGGAGGTGAAACCCATTACCACAAAATGGGTATTGACGATGATTACCGAGCCCACAAGCCCACTACCTTCTCTAGATTCCACAACATTGCAATGCCACCAAAAGCACCATTAGCATCACTATAATAAAATTTGGCACCTGGCCAAATGTAGGTAGCCACTCTAGAGAAAATCTTCTCTGTCATTTTCACTTCCTGCAAAAGAATCACATTAGTATTAAGTTCAATGATATTTTTCTTTAAATTTCATATTACTTCCTGGGACTGTTAAGCCCTCTCACATTCTAGGATATAATCTTCATCTCTTATGTGGTTTGGTTTCCTTTATTATTATTTTTCTCCTGTGTTATATCTTTTTATGTTTCCTTCTGATAGATGCTCCTAATCAAAGGCCTTCCTACTATCGTCATTTACCTAACATCATCCCTATTTCTCCCTCTAGTTTTCCTCTTTAGGTCTGTCCATTCAACTTCATTGCTTAGGTAGTCTAGACTTTGTACCTCAGAGGTAAGGGGATAGTATTTCCATAATACCTGGGACTGAAACCATAGGGTTCCATTTGTGAGTGGTGATTCATTCCCCTTATTTGGGGATATATTGTGGGCCTTAATCACTTCAAACACATCCTCCATCCCCTAGTTCAGCAATCCTCCTCTCGATTGAGCCAATTGTAGGGCTTGCACTTCAACAATCTCCATCTCCTCTTGCTCAATTGTTTCCTTTTTTATTAGTTTGACCACATATCTCCTCACCTTGCCCATCAATATCCACCTTCATAGGGGTCCTAACCTTCTCTCTATCTTTTCTAAGAGCTTCATTCAGATCATGGAGTTCATCCATGCTTGTGTCCATCAATCTTACCAGTTCCATGCTCTCATGGCATTTGGTTTGGTTAGCCATTTTAGTAGTGTTCGAGCTTTCTACCACCACCACACCTAGTGAGGTAACTTTGTCCTTGAGTTTCTCACCCTCCTTGCAATCCACTATAGAATTTCCAAACATGTTGCATCATTGGTAGAAGGGACCATCATTCTCATATCCTAATAGTTGTGACCAAGTACCCCATTTATATTTTAGATCCACCATGGTCAACAATGGTTTATTCATTCCCACATTCACAAAAAACCTAGCAAAGCCTAGTTTAGTCTTGGAGCTACTCATTATATCCATTTTAATGAATTGTGTAAAGGAGTTTCCAATCCATCTAAACACTCGCTCATCCCAAAATTCCAAGGGGAGTCTGGGTAACCTTATCCAGATTGGTGCAGATCTACAGAGGTCATGCTCTAGGTTAAGGTCTAGTTTCCATTTTGCAACCAACAACAAGTTTTTACCAAAGTTCTAGGATCCCACCATGATTGACTCATGATCCATTTTAGTAGTGAAGCTAAATAAAAAGAGAGCCTACCATCACAGCGATGGAAACCAAACCTGATAGTTTCCACCTAGCTGAGCACCATTTTGTCACCATATCCACTGTAGGTTGAAATGAGACAAACTTTCAAACAAGTCACAAGGAAAGAACCAATGAAATGAAATCAACCATAGAGTCTAGTAGTGAAATTTGTGGTCCTATAGCCCTTGAGGAAAATGTGGGTTTCTCTCCAAAGTCCATAGTAATCTTGGACCCAATGACAACCTCTAGCTAGTTTGACTTTGGGGTTGCATCCTTGCCCATAGCCATCATGGGATCCCCCAGAGGTTGGGGTCCCAAATAGACATAGTCGACAGTAACATCACACTGTTTCATTAGGCAAGGATCTACTGCCTAATGCAATACTTGGGCATTCTAGGACTTGGTGAACAAAACCAATTCCAGATCTAGGCATATAGGGGCCAACTTTGACAAGGGGTAGGGGGGGTAATGATGGGGTTGGGAGCCATCCCTCCAAAGACTGAGAAGGCATGAAAGCAAGTTAATGTGAAATTGTTTTGTTATTGTGGAAGTGTTAATGTGAAATTGTTTATTGGTAGAATAAGAAGGTTTGATTGTTTCTTGCATATTTGAAGACTAGAAAGAAATTTGTCAACTACTAGCAAGCTAATAAATGAAGGTGTGCATCTATAGTTTTCTAAAGGAGGTGCAAAAATGGTAAAAGGTGATATGGTGATAGAAAAAGGAATCAAATTGGGTACATTGTAATAACTTTATGCATGCATAGTTAATTACAATACTAAGATTGTGAGAAATTCTAGTCCATTTGAAAAGGAGAGGATATCCTTCTTAGTAGATGCTCATGGATTTTGGGTACTCAAGGGTGCTCAATATAGAGAATCAATGTTTCCCAAGCAAGGAAGGAAATGTTATTTCACCAGAGACTTGGCCATATAGGTGATAAGGGACTATGGACCTTGAAAAATATGAATATGGTTGATAGATTTAATTATTGTAAGCTTATGTTTGATTTTTGTCAACATTGTATCTATGCTAAATAGAACCAAATTTATTTTTACTTAGGTTCTGATAAGTCTTCATGTACTTTTGATCTAATCCAATCAAATATATTTGGTCTAGTTGATGTTCCTTATATTGGTAAATAATTTTTTTATGTTTCTTTAATTGATGATTTTACTAGAAGAACATGAATTTTTTTTCTTAATAGTAGAGGTAAATTCTTTAATTAATCCATAGAATTTAAAGCAATGGCTAAGCTACAAGCTGGAGAGAAGATCAAGTGTTTAAGAATAGATAATGACCAATAATATTGTTCCAATAATTTTGTTCCAATAATTTTGATGCATTTTTTAAGGATTGTGGTATTAAGAAACAAAAGATAACTCCATATTCTTTGCAATAGAATGGAGCTACAAAAAAATGAATAGGACCTTGATGGAGAAGGATAGGATTATGTTGAGTAGTGTTGGAATGGAATAAAAGTTCTTGAATGAACTTGTGCCTATTGCCTCCTACCTGATAAACATGCCTCCTACTTCAATTCTTTTTGATAAGATGCTAATGGAAGCATGGTTGGGCTACAAGCCTTTACTTCTACATCTAAGGATTTCTTTTTGTGAGGCATGTGGTCATGTGCCAAAGGAGAAGTGTACAAAATTGGATAATAGCTATTAAATATACTCATTGCTGCAGTTATGATGTGAAGAGATATAAGGTTTGGGATCATGTTGCACAAACGGTATTTTATTCACCAAGTATTATTTTTAAAGAAATTAAGACTTCTTCTTTTTTAGTATAGCCAAAAAATATGGAAGAAAAGAAATATATGATTCAACTATCTACTACACTAGATCAAGTTGAATTGAGACCCTTAAAAAGACAAAATGTTGAGGATAGATCTACTAATTCAAGATCATTAGAGGAAGAAGAGGAACCTAAACCTAAGCCTAAAACTAAACCTAGGATTGTTAGAAGGTTAACTAGAAGAGGAAAACAACCTAAAAGGTATTGTTATTCTTCTGATAATTGGAGATGCATATTTTCTTTGAATTCTAACATTAAAGAATCAATATTTGTAGAAGATACTCTTTCTATGAACATTTCACATTCTTAGAAGATATCCATGGATAAGAAGATGAAAACTTTTAAGAGGAATGATACGTGGAACCTTGTACCATTTCCCAAGGGACAAAATTCTATTAGATGTAAATGGGTGTTCAAAAGGAAGATGTGATCTAAAGGAAGCACTAAGAAGTATAAAGCAGTTGGTTGCAAAAGGTTACTCCCAAGTCACCCAAGTTGATTATAGTTAAAAATATTATCTTGTAGCAAAAATCATATCCATTTAGTTTTCACTTTATATTGCAACTACTTATGATCTAGAGATTGAGAAAATGAATGTGAAAATAAAATTCCTTGATGGAGATTGAGAGGAAAACAATTATATGATACAACTAGAGCACTATGTGGTCAAATGTAAAATTTATTTAGTCTATTAGCTGAAGAAATCCTTGTATGGTTTAAGAAAAGCCTTAGGATCTAGTACTAGAAGTTTGATACATATGTGTTGTGTTTGAGATTCATGTATTCAAAATATGATCATTGTAGATATTTCAAATTTGATGGTGATAATTTCCTAGTTATCGCCTTATATGTTAATGACATGTTGTTTATTGACAAAGAAAGAGGTTTGATTGTAGAATTAAAATATTATCTGTCAAAAAATTTTGAAATGAAAGATTTTGGTGCATCAAGATAGTTTTTGGGGATGGATATTATTAGAGGTAAACAAAACATAAAACTTTAGCTAGGCCAAAGTAAGTATGGTGGCACTATACTAAAAAAATTCAATATGTTGGACCCTAGACTATTGTATGTGATGAGAATGAACCTTACTAGTTTATAATGACCTACATCACCATTAGAGGAGGAAGACATGAGTTGAGTACTGTAGCAGAGTTTTGTTGGAAGTTTGATGTATGCATTAGTCTATAAGACTCTAGACATTGCACAAGCAATGGGAGTTATTTCCCATTACATATATAATCTAGGAAGAACACATTGATGCAGTAACAAGAATTTTTAGATTCTTGCATGGTATGACATAGTACTCTAAATATTTTCACAAAATATGAAATGAGTATTTCTTAGATATTTGTGGCTATGTGGATTTAGACTAGGCTAGAGATCTTGATAGTAGAAGATCATCTACTGCATATGTGTTTACATTATTTGGTGGTGCAATCAGTTGCATGACCACTTGTAATTTTTGTGTCCACTACATATGCATAGTATATGATAGTTACTGATGCCTACGAGGAAGCTATTTTGCTCAAAGGATTTTGTTTAGATATGGAGTTCAAATAGGATGTAGTGATAAATTATAGTGACAATTAGAGAGTAATATACCTAGCAAGAAAACTTGATATTTAAAGCTAGGGCCAACATCATTAATGCACAATAACATTTTGTGAGAAATATAGCTCCAAAGGGCAAGGTGAAGCTAGAGAACTTAGAAACTTTGATGAATGTTGATGATTCTTTAGCTAAGATTGTCAGCATAGAGAAGTTCAAATGGTATTCAGAATTTATGGGCCTTTCGATAGCTAGCAATTAAGTCCATGATAGTATGGATCCCCTAACTCTTGCAAGGTATTCAAAAAGTGGGAGAGTATTGAAAAAATATGTCTTAACCTCACAATATTTTCTAGATAGTTCAAAAATTAGTAGGGAAAATTTCCATATGTTGGTACCTTAGAAAAGACAAAATGTGTTGTCAAAATATGCCTTATCCATAGTATAATATAGGAGGGCCAATTTTAGAAGTTATATGACACATGTCATGAAAATTTTGAGGATCAAAAATAAGGTGAACACTAACTCTAACAAACTTTCCTTCATTAACCATGAGAACTCGATTAATAATCCTTACTACCATAATTTCCTTCAATGCTCGAGTGAGCTTGGTAGACACTGTCTTCGCAAAGTAATCTCTAGGAATACTTAGTATACAAGGAAAATTGTCTTGCTAACCAAGTGAGCTCGGTAAGCATAGACTGACAAGTGATATGAAAGTTGTGTAACATCAGAGACAACACAAAATTAGACAATTTTATCCAACAATCTCCCTCTTTGGCATTGATGGCAACACAACATGTCATAGCACAATGAAATTTGAAAACAAGACTTTCTATGATAGAAATTTTTCTCCCTCTTAGATTTTATACCACAAACTTCTTCTATGTAGTAATCTCCCTTTGTGAAGGAATTACATAGCTTCTTCAAAACAAATTTCAGAAATATATGATAGTAGACCCTCCCTCTTTGAAAACACATAACAAATGAGTATCAATGTACCCTGAGTACTAATTCATGTGTAACGTTCCCTTGACTATGCTCCATCAACTGATAGATCTTCAACTCAATTCCTATTGATACATCACGAAAACTTTATTTAGTGAACTTCATATAAGGGAATGACCCCTAACTTACCTCTTAGATACAAGAATGCATCCTTAGGTAATGGCTTGGTAAATATGTCTACAATCTATTCTTTTGTATGGACATATTTCAATTTAATTTCTTTATCCTTCACCAATTCTCTAATAAAATCATATTTTATAGCAATATGCTTGGTTTTGGAATGCATCACTGGATTCTTTGATAGGTTAATTGCACTTGTATTATCATAAAACATGGCAATTGGTTATTCAATCTCAACCTTCATGCCTTCCAATAATTGTTTAAACCAAACAATATTAGAAAAAATTACTGCTACTGCAACATATTCTACTTCTGCTCTAGATTGAGATGTGCAATTTTTCTTTTTACTTGTCCAAGATACAAACCTTTTACCAAGAAAGAATGCTCCACCACTTGAACTCTTTCTATCATCAATATTTCCTACCCAATCAGCATCAATAAATACTTTTAAGTCCATATTTCCTCCAAGTTTATACCACAATCCATGATCTTCAAAACCTTTCAAGCATCTCAAGATTCTTTTGATTGCAATTAAATGATTTTCTCTGGGTTTTTCCAAGAATCTTGCCACTATACCAACTGCAAGAGCAATATTAGGCCTTGTATGAACTACATACTATAATTTTCCAATCATGGATCTATATAAGGTCTGATCTATCTCTTTTGAGTTATCATCTTTGGTAAACTTTAATCTAGTACACATGGGGGTTCCAACTGGTTTTGAATCTTCCATACCAAACTTGTTGAGTATCTCCTTGGTATACTTAGACTGATTGATGTAGATGTCATTCCTACTTTGTTGTATCTGAAGACCAACAAAGAACTTAATCTCACCAAACATAGACATTTCAAACTCTTTATTCATTTTCTCTAAAAATTCTTTGCATAAATCATCATTCCTTGTAAATAAAGTATCATCTACAAATATTTTTTTTGATGAATAGTCCTTTTCTATTAAAAAAATATACTAAGAATACAATTCACAAAAAAGGAGCTGGGGGATACAAGATCACCCTGTGAAAGAGTTCACATGGCCGAAGCCAAACTTAAAAACACGGCCTCAGTCAGAAACAACAATTATTCATCAAAAAAAAATATAATAAGCATCCTCAAGCTGGCAAAGTAGTGCCATCCAAGGGAGGAGGATTATCTTTGTCAGGAAGACCCCATGCATCAGTGGGACTATGCGGTGGGCTAGGAACAGACTAGCCATCATCAGTAACAATAAGATCAGTGACAGTCTCTGCATCTTTAACCTCAAGCTGGGAAGGAGAAATTGCCAAGGCCAAGCGAGGATACTTTCCAAAATGTGCCTGTCGACGACTAGGAGGAGGAGCTAGGGACTAGCTAGAACCACCACAAGGTGGGAAAGTAGAGCGGCACCTCCATCCACCATCACCACCATTGGGAGAGTGGTGGCAAGAAGTTTGGGAGCGCGGCATGTGTGAGTAGTGGCCTAAGGACTGGTGCCAAGAACGGTGGCCACGAGGCATCAAGACATCAGCCAAAGCATCAAGAGGCACTCTGGCAATAGTCCAGGGAGCATTGCCCCAGTGATTTAACAACTCCTGCCGGTGAGAAACTTCTAGGGCAACCTTGTTAGCTTGCACCTAGATCTGCATAATAACATTGTTACAAATGCATGCCTTAGTGTACATAGAAATTTTAGAATCCAAGAAATTATGAGTGAATAGAACAACATTCCTATCTTTCCATAGAGAAAAAAAAAATTTCATCCTAAAGGTATGCCAAATCTGGGTGAACTTTCAAGGAATTTTGGGGGAATCACCCAGCAAGATCATATGCCATGAAAATGGTTTAGGCCTAAAAGGCTTGAAACAATCATGAATCCAGTGCCAATAATTTTTAGCATGCTTACAAAACCAGAATATATGCAAAAAGGACTCTAGTTGACCATAGAAAGGGCATCTAGGATCAGGAACCCCAATGCTCTTAAGCCAAGGCCCTAGGGGAAGACCTTGGAAGGCAAGGCACCAAGCAAAGTGGGCAATCTTGGGTGTTGTAATAGCACTCCAAATGGTGTCAAAACATTTTCTCCATTGAGAAATTGAAGATTGCAAATGCCAACACTGGTTAAGTGTGTCCACCATTGGAAGATGGGGCGAAAGCCATCTATACCCCATATTGGGCTTGTAATTGGAAAATGGACTTGATGAAGCCAATTTTCTTAGGCTGTACAATTAAAGGCAACATGTGCCTGACTTTGAGAGAGAGCACCTTGGCAATGATCTTATAACAAACATTCAGAAGGGTAATGGGCCTCCAATTGCATATATCCTTAGGATCACCAACTTTAGGTATGAATTTGATATTCTCTTTATTTATAATTGCTCCTAAGCTTTCAGAATGATATGCTTTGAGATAGACTTTTTGTAGATTAGGACCTATTTTCTCCTAGAGGTGTTTCTAAAATTTATAAGGAAATCCATCACACCCAGGGGACTTGTCATCTGCCATGGAGTAAACTACCTCTTTAAGGTCGCTAAGGGAAAGAAGTTTCTCACAAAAAGCACATTGCTCAACTGCTAGGCAGTTTGGAGTAACAGAGATACACATTTTGAAAACTTCCTCCTAAGCAACTGAAGTTCCCTACAAAGAAAAGACGTTCTCGTAGTGATGAACGAATACTTGTAGGATGTTGGGGAGACTGGATAGAATAGCAACTCCTTGTTTTATCTTTTTAATCCCAACATTGGTATGACAGGCTCAGAGAACCTGAAAGAACTCCTTCGAGGCCTTATTGCCAACCTCCAACCGGTGGAGATGGGCCTTGATTTGGGCTCCTCGAGCAGCATAGTTGTTAGCAATTTTATTTTCATGGCAAAGCTTGGCAAGTTGAATTTGTAGATCCACATAAAAGGGGTTGAAGGTGAGAGCCTTAGAAGCTTTTTTGAGGGCAAGGGTGTTGGCCTCATAAGAACATTTTTTGAATATAGCCAGCTAATGCCCATAGATGTGTAGGAATTGAGCGGTTTTGGTAATGGCATCATTCCACCATTGACTCCATCTCCTTGGGGAATGCAAACATGGCTCCAAATTTAAGACACATTGGATGTGTGAGAGGGTGGAAGCATGCAAAAAAATAGATGTGTTGAGGAAGAACTGAGAGTAGGCCACCTTGGGGACAACAGTTTGCTAAGAGATGAAAAAAAATAAGGGGGAGTGGTCAGACAACGTCAAATCTAGTAGGGGAATGATAGGCAACTCTTGATCCTCAAAAAAAGAGAAAAAAATATTGTGCAGTGATCATAGCATGATCAAGGCATTTTAATATGTGGTCGAAGCTAGCTCAAAAGTTGGACCAAGTGTGCCAAACTCCACTACCCTAGCGACACTTGGTATTAGGATCAAAAAGGCCCAATTTATTGTGCATGTAATACCAGGCTTGCCTTTCCCTAGCTATCCAGCGAAAGGGAAGAATGCCATCTTTTTCAGAGGTCACTTCAACCATATTAAAGTCCCTACACATAACCCAAGTAGCTAGAGGCAAATTGTCAGCCAGCCAGGCCCACAGCTAGGATCTTTCCATAGCATCATTGGAAGCATACACATTAATGACTCCAAAAGAATGATTATTAATGGAAATCAAAAGCCAAATAATTATATGCGTTGGATCATAACCATGCAAAATAATAGCAGAATGAAGGCAAGGTGAGAGGAGAGTAACTACACCACCTCAGCCAGCTTCATGCTAGGAAGAAAACATCATTCCATCTTACTAAATTATGCGGCATGCTGAGGCAAGCATCAAACCAAAAATTTTAACTTCTTACAGATAGAGAAAATCTAAATTACCAAATCTATGACGGACATCTCAAACATAGTACTTTTTGTAGAGGTTTGTGAGACCTTGAACATTCCATGAAAAGAAGTTCATGAGAACTCTTCCATATCATCTTCGTCCTTAAGAGAGGAATAACTATTCTACAAGAAGGTAGAATCATGGTTGACATCAGATGGAAAACCCTCTAGACTTACAGCCTAATGCTTCACCTTTGGTATCTCCGTATGTCTAGGAGGATTATGAGAATGTCGAGTCATTGATGGTGCTATGGAAGAGGCAATAAGAGGAGTACACACCCTAGCCAAGGCAGAAACCCTGGCAGCTTCCTTAATCCCCTGTGAGCTAGTAGGGTTTGAAACCTGTGAAATTTTGAGTGTCGTTCCTTTGTTCACCGCTTGCATCCCTGTGCTGGCTGGAATTGACGCTTTTATAGGGAAAGGAGGAACTATGACGACTGCAGCATAGGACTGCTTAGGGGGCAAGGGATTCAAGGGATCCTTTCCCTTACACCCAAAAGTAACCCATTCTTCATTTTTCCCATTGGCCTATTTGATAGGCACCTCTTTAGGCACGGGCTTGACCCTAGGTGTAGCCAGAGGGTAGTCCTTGATCTTGTGTTCTGCAAACTAGCACCTATAATAGGTGTTGGGTAGGTTCAAGTAAAGAACCTTCTGTGAGAAGGTTGTAGTCCCAATTTGAATTTCCACATAATCCTTGAGATCCTTGGAAAGATCCACCTCTACGCAAACATGTCATTACGGGTGGGCATTGAAAATTTTCTCAAGCTCCTTGGTGAAAGCTTTGCCAAGGGCTTTGGCAATGGACTCAATGAAAGGCCAACAAGGCAGGGGTAAACCTAGGAACTTGACCCAAACAGGAACCCTAATCTTTTTGCCATTCAAGATTGTGAAGTCTCGTGACCATTTTTGAAAAACAAGCAAGGAAGAATGCACAGACCATGGTCCATTATTAAAGACCATGTCTACCTATGAGGGGTTAGCGAAGCAAAATAAAAATAACCTTTAGTAAGGTTTTGCATAGCATCAAGGTGGACTCCATGAGGAGTCCAACTCTTGTTAACCCATTCACAAAGCATAGCTTCAGAGGGAGTCCTACCCACAAAATAACCTATCAAGGTGTGCTATTCTAACCAATCACATGCAACATCAAATTCTTGTAAAGGAAGGATAATGTTAGGATTACCTTGCGAAAAACCTTCGGAACAAACTTGCACGGGTGTTTGTTCAGAGGAGGTGCCATGGCAGTCCAAAGCAAAAGTGTGAACACCAGAAACAATTAGTTCACCGCTGGCCAGAGCCATTATAACCTAGCCTAAAACTCCTATAATAAATGTGGTGTGACAAGTGGAGCTAATAGAGGGAAAGTTCAGATGAAAATCCATACACAAAAAACTAAAAGATCACATGAAGCAAGAAACCCTAGTAGAGCGAAAAAAACCTCCCAATCCACTCTTCTCCACTATCACTTACTTTGATAAGTTGTTCTATCCATCATCTACAAATATTTCTGCCAAAACAATCTTGTTATCTAGTCCTTCCTTAATGTATAAATTATTATTATCATTAGTTCTCTGGAAACTGTTCTATATAAGGTAGTTATGTAATCTTTCATACCATGCTCTAGGGGCTTATTTTAGACCATACAATGCTTTGTTAATTTGCAGACCATGTCCCTTTTGTCTCGATCAACAAAACCTTCTAGTTGTTTAATGTAGACTTCTTCATCAAGAATACCATTGAGAAATGTAGATTTGACATCCATTTGATATACTTTGAATCCTTTATGTGCTACATATGCAAGTAAGGTCCTAACACCTTCCAATCTTGCAACAGGAGCAAAAGTTTTACCATAATCAATGTCTTCTTCTTGAGAGTAGCCTTTACATACCAATCTAGTTTTGTTTCTTGATACTTTACCATCTTCATTCAACTTATTCTTGAATACCCATTTTGTTCCAATCACATTTTTGTCTTTAGGCCTAGGTACAAGATTCTAGGTTTTGTTCTTCTCTATTTTCTCTATCTCTTCATTCATAGCCTCAATCCAACTTTCATTTTCCAATGCATTTTTGACATTTCTAGGTTCGAAATCAACAAGTAAACATGTACCTTTTAGCTTAATTCTTGTCATAGTACCTTCTAATTTATCTCCAATAATCTGACATGGTGCATGATGCCTCCTAATGTACTTGACATACTTGGCTAATACAAGTTCTTTGCCTTTTGAATGAATTGCATTGTCATCCTCTTGAACTTCAGCTTCTAGTTCTAGTTGCTCAGACTTGGTAGGCATTAGCTCAGTAGCTTCAAAATATGACTCAAGTCCTTGTGAATCAGTTTGAACTCCTTGCAACTTGGTGACTAAGGAAGACTCAAGCGTAGAAGTCTCCTTATTAATAGATGTGTCTGGCATTGTATCAGGTTTGATGTAAACAAATCTCCTATAATCTTCTGGTTCTTTTGTGCTTTCTTCTTCAGTCCTTTCTGCAAACTCATCAATTCTCACATGTGCACTTTCTATGATTTTATGAGTAGATATGTTCAAACATCTATATGTCTTACTTCTGCAAGAATAACTTAAGAATATACCTTCATCACCATTCACATCAAACTTACCTTTTCTAGATTCTTTCAATATATAACATTAAACTTCCAAAGACTTTTAGGTAACTTACATTGGGTTTATAGCCATACCATAACTCATAGGGAGTTTTATATGAGTCCTTCTTCAACTGTACTTGGTTTAAGGTATGAACTGCAATGCTGATAGTTTCCTTCCAGTATTTGATAGCAATGTTCTTTTCAATCATTAGCGTCCTTGCACATTCAATGATAGATCTATTTCTTCTTTCATCTATTCTATTCCGCTCAAGTGTTGTAGAGACTGATACTTGTCTTTTGATTCCTCTTTCAATGCAAAAGTTATTGAAATCATTGGAGATGAATTCACCACCTCTGTCTGATCCTAAACATTTTAGTCTTTTCCCTATTTCCTTCTCTACTCTTGCCAAATACCATTTGAAGTTTTAAAATGCTTCTAACTTCTCTTTTAAATACATAATAGTCATCCTTCTAAAGTAGTCATCAACAAAAATAATAAAGAATTTTTCTCCATTATAGCTTTCTATTCCAATAGGTCCACATAAATCAGTATGCACAATTTCCAAGATATCTTTAGACTGATAGTTTTTGCTTTTAAAACTAGTCTTTCCCATTTTGCCAATCTGACAATTCTTGTATAGACCAACATCAGATTTCTTCAAACAAGGAATGCTTCTTACTTTCCTAAATTTTCTTATTCTTACCATGTTATCAAAATTTACATGACATAACCTTCTATGCCATAACCAACTTTCTTCAATTTGAGCATTGAAACATAAGTAATCACCAAGATCAAGATAAAATAGGTTACCTTTTGTTTGTTTGTCTAATCCAATCAGTTTTCCTTTGTCATCTAGTAGTCTTTCCTTGCCAAGCATGAATTTCACCTTGAATCCAATGTTGATTAGCAGTGCCACACTATGCAGATTATGTTTTAGTCCTTCAACCCAATAGGCATTATCACATACAATTTCTTTGGTTAATGAGATTTGACCTTTCCCTTTTATGCAACAAGGTTCATTGTTTCCAAACCTTACACTACCACCATCATAGTCTTCAAAGTGTTCAAACTTTGTTTTGTCACTAGTCATCTGATGTGAACATCCATTGTCTATGATCCATGTATCATTTTTACTCACATGAGAGATAAGTGCCATCTTATCTTCTTCATCATTAGATTCATCTTTTACAACAATGTAAACTATTTCATCTTCACTATTATCAAAATCCTTAGCCATAAAACATGTCTTCTTACCATTGTCATTGAATGATTTGTGATTTTTGAAATCCTTCTTGCCATTGTAATTGTGACTTTTCTTCTCATCCCCACTTTTTTTGTTTGGGCATCTGGCAACAATATGACCAATTTCTTCACATAAAAAATAGATTAGGGGGACTTTACCTTTATATATTTCCTCTGCCTTTAGAGTATTTCCTTACAAGTGGAGCTTCAACAACTTCAAGGTCACTATCAGAACTTTCCTCTGATTCTTCTTCACTTTCTAACTGAATGTCCTTTATTTTCTTGCCTTTTTCCTTAAGTGAAAGCTTGGCCTCGAATGTAGATTCAATATTCTTGGAAGCTGGAACATAATTGTCATAATTATCTAGCTCAAAAGCTATCAATCTTCCTACTAAGCTGTCCAAAGTTATCTTATGTTTTGTTTCACACCTCCTTTCTTGAGTAGCAGATACTCTAATTGCATAGATAGGAAGCAATGTTCTAAGAACTTTACTTACAATAGTTTCTTCCTTGATATCTCCTCTAGAAGCTTTGATTGCACTAACACTTGTTTTGATTCTTTCCACATATTTGGCAATATTTTCATCCTTTCTCATTCTCATCTGATCAAATTGTCCTCTAAGGCTTTCTACTTTGGCTCTTCTGACATTGTCATCACCACCATAGATGTCCTTTAGCTTATTCCACATAGCAAAGGTGAATTTCCAGTCTTTGATATCATCAAATTCCTCATATCTAAGAGTAGATGCAATATCTATCATCATGGTGTTATGGTTCTTTTTCTCAGCAATGTCTACAATAGATAATGTACCAATAAGAGTTGAGTATTCTTCTCATCAAGGTATTTCAATCTTGAATCACCAATGGAAGCCAGATGAAGTCTCATGAGTCCCTACAATGCTAAAAAGTTATCTCTATTAAGTCTTGGAATTTCTCTCTTTGTAAGACATCTTGATCTTTAGCTTAGGTCCTTCAAACCTTTCCTGCAAGCACCAAAAGCTCTGATACCAACTTTTGGAAATATAGATGGAGTAACTAGGGGGGGGGGTGCGGGGCAATGAAACCCAATATGGGAAAAACCACCAATGTAACTAGTTGCTATTTTTCACTCTTCTAAAGTGAGCCCTATTAAGAGCCAACCTGGTTAAAGGTTACAAAACACACTATTAGGTGTGACCTTGTTAGAGGATTTAATCACCCTATTAGGAGTGGCCTTGCAAAGGTCTTAAAACAATTCAATAGAACTATCACTTGGTTAGAGGATTTACAACTGGTTGTTAAACCAACTTTGTTAAGAGATTTTGGAATCACTACTACAATGGTAAGAAAGTAACAATGAAATGACTTGAATGAGATGCTATTGAATTGCTTTGCTGCTCCACAAGGATATCTAACCATCCTTCAAGTTCGCTCACACTCTTTCCTTCTCAATCAATCAATACACTTGCATTCTATCACATACATTAGAATCTCAACTTGACCTTATATTTATACAATACAAATTATCAAGTCAAGTCAATCACAACTTACAATGGCCAATAAACATTACCACAGTCGGCTGAAATCAATACATGAAATGATTTAACTTCATATACCCAAATTAACAAAATCCTTCATTGACTGACCCTGCTCAGTAAATGTTGATCCTCAAATGATTTCCTATGTTAACCAACAGAAGCTTGGTTAACACTACAAACTTGCAAAATCCTTTGGCAACTAAGTGAACTCAGTGAGCACTAACTCTGACAAAGTTTCCTTTGTTAACCATGAGAAATCAATTAACACTACTTACTGCCATAATTTCCTTCAACACCTGAGTGAGTTTGATAGACACTGTCTTCGCAAAGTAATCTCCAGGAATGCTCGATAGACAAGAAAAATTGTCTTGCTAACCAAGTGAGCTTAGTAAGCATAGACTGACAACTGATATGACATTTGTGTAATATCAAAGACAACACACAATTAGACAATTGTATCCAACAAAACTACACCCTATATATTTTATAGTTAAAAAAGGGACTTCAAAATTTAAAAAATGAATAAATTCTTATACAAAAACATTATAAAAATTATAGGCATAAAATTCATCCAATTCTACATATTTCATCAATTTAAATCATCTTCAAATTCTAAACACAAATACCATTTTTAAGTCATTAATGTTGAACAGTTGCATTCTGATATCTTGTGCAACACAAGTCAAGCATGTGCAAGACCTTTCAAAGAGGTTTTTGCACATAGTAATGTAAAACTACAAGTGGTTTTCGAGAAGGGCTGCACAACTTTTTTCATCATTATTCTCCATATTCTATCTAGCTGCTTTGTGTGGTCTTCTTGGTGGTTAGTATTTATTCAAATTTTCAAAAGTTTTTGAATTGTATCCATTAAATCTTTGTAAAGTTGAGAGGATAGTTGAAGAGAACTATGGTTGCTTCTTCTCATCATTAAGAGAGAGATTCATATGTTCAAAAGAAACTAAAGAATGGTTGGACGATAGGATTTGAGGAAATATTGCATGGCTTTAATGCATTGGTTACCTTGTATCTAGTGGAGGGATAGAGCAATAACTCTATGACTATAACAGGCATAAAGGTTTTGATCGATGATGAGCTCGTGGCTAGGGTTACTAGGTTTTCAACAAAATGGTTTAAGTTTTACAAGGACTAGAAGACCTCTATTAATGACACCATCAAATTTTTGAAGATGGACCAAGAGAGGGATTTTATGGAAAAGAGTAATTCTTCTCTTCACAAGCCTGAATAAATTAAGAAAAATCTAGAGGGAAGTTCTCAAGCCCCATCATGGACTATTTCACTCTAGATAGAAGATACATTAGGATTGATGGGTATCATTTCATGATGCTCAACCATTCTCAACATAAACCTTATATAATTTCCTTTTTGTTTACTTATTATCGAACTCTAATTATAGTGTTAAGATGCACATAAGTAACCCTAAGAGATAAGTTATTTACCAGGGTTTGATCCTCCTTATTTGTGAGTACATTAGGGATTCTACTCCTTGTTTTGGCATTAAATAGAGGAAAAATACTAATGGGAGCAGACATACTAGTGACGTAATAAAGGTGGATTCAAAAGAGGTGGAGGTGTCCCATGACCCTCTTGTTAAAAATATTAAATTTTCTAATCTTCCAGAGAGTTATCTTTGAAGGGTAGGCTTGAATGAGAAGAGAAAGAGATAGAGACTAATGATGATTAAGAGGAGGGCCCTCCTACATGTTCAGAGAAAAGGGTTTCTACTTTCTAAAGGATGAGCCTTGCAAGTCTAGGGCTAAGGTCAAGTCATCCAAACAAAGGGTTGAATGGGGGAAAAATGGTATGGATATAGAAGACATGGATAAAGAGAGCTTGCAAGACAACCAAGACATTTCTCTCAAGAAGCTACACTCTCCTCCCCACTAGTGGAAATCAACAAAACTTAGAAAAATAAATGGAGAGTTTGAACTCCTTGGCACCCAAGCCTGTTAATGACAATGCGAGTAAAGGTAAGGATCCTCTATTAGAGGATTATGAGGGCATCATTGATCATGATGTGCATATTTCTAAATAGCCTTCTAAGGAGTTCATAGAGGAGTAGGATATTATTGTTAGACCCTCCTTTATTTGTTTAATGCTTAATGATTTTGAGGATGATAAAGAAGAGATGATTGTCGGGGTTTTGTAGGTAGCTAAGACTGTGCTTGATATTGCTCTCATCATATAAAATGGGTCTTCTATGAAATTTAATTCCTCAACTTAAAGTACCAGTCTCTATCAGTTGAGATTGTAGATCCATCTGAAGAAGAAGATGTGCAACCCTCCTACCCTCCCTATTGTTGGTGCCCTATAGACACTTGAGGAGAAAACAAAGATGTTGGATTTTGAGTAGGCAGAGGAAAAGAAGAATTTAATATATGAGGGAAAGATGGAGGATTTAAACAAAAGGGCTTATAGGATGAACACTACCTTCAAGAAGATTTTGCAAGACTCCTATAAGGTCTTGAAGAATCCTACGGACAGCATAAGAACTATGGTGGCTAAGCTAGAGAACTCTCTATAGTCTAAATTCATTGTCAAGGTGGAGTAGTTTCTTGAGCATAGTGTCAATGTGGTTGATGGTTCAGGTAGAAGAACTAGAGCTAGCACAAAAAAGAAGGTGCAATCCAACCTGAATGATATGTTGGAGCTAACAAATGTTGTTTAGAGGATGATTAAATTGAAGGAAGAGATCCTTGGGCCCTTAAAAGTCTATGAAGAAGACCCTCAACCGGTTCTCTTGGTTTTCTATTTAAATTTGTTTTGTTCTTGTATTTATTGATCTATTAATAATTTGTTGACCTTTTATTGTTCTTAAATGATATGTTGGTCTTTTTTGATCTATCGATCTATACTTACGTATGTATAGTAGTGAAGAACTCGAATGATTACTCTAATGTAATTGCTTTGTAAAAGATTCCAAATTCTTCGAAACCTCTCTTTGCTAAATTATGAAGACAATACCGAACTTTTTGGCATTTAAAGAATGAGCAAGGTAATCCGTGTGAACATCGAGCAAAGGCATTTTGTTTAGAATGCGTGAAAGGTCTAAGAAAAAAGTCAAAAAGGATTTGTTTCCAAATCCACATTCAATACTAGTCAACAAGTTTTGGCGGGAGAGTAGAATTCTTTCGTCCTTCTCACGCAAGGAAAATTCTTAACTTGGTAGGAGCTCCATAAGCGCTTTCCTTGCACTTTCTCATGGCTGCTAATTTCCCCGTTTAGTCTTGCGTAGGTAGAAGCTCAAAGGAAAAACTCGCGACACAGATTCCGTTAGTGACTTCCATTGACTTCATTCTTAAAATGAACCTATAACACTGATGTCTTATTTGCTGTTCCTGGGGATTGTCTTTGCGATTCCGAGATGGGGGAGATTGTTGCGAGTGCTCTCGCTGAATTCGGTTTGGTACAAGGCTTCAAAGCCGCTGAGAAAGGATTTTCCTTTATTACTAGCGTCAATTCTGATTGCCATAAACTTGAGGTAGATTTGGAAAGCTGGAAGCTGGTCGTCGACGAGATCTGCGAGTCGGGTTTGGAGTTGTCTCCCGCCTGGCAGAGCAATGTAAGAGTCTTTCAGGAAAAGCACGCCGAAGGGCTTTAGCTGGTAGAAGAATGCAAGAAAACTAGCAATCGAAAGCTCCTCAAAAAATTCAGGTATGGAAAGAAGATTCGGAATCTGCAGAGCTATCTTGGCGATTTCATTAAGACAAACATTTTGCCTCGCGTTACATTGGGTTTATTGAACTTGCCCCAAGATGTGAATAACATTTCCTCCAATTCTGAGATAAACACCAGAACTGAGAATCCCATCCCCACCGTAGAGCAACATGAATTGAGACACTGTGTCCCAAATATGCCGAGCTTCTTCGTTGGTTTGGATTCGATAGAGGAGTTGAAGAAGCTTATGCTAGACACCAATGTAAGCGCTGTTGGGATTACCGGACTGAGTGGAGTGGGAAAGTCCACATTAGCAACCGCCCTTTGCTATGATCACCAAATCAAAGGTAAGAACAGCTTTTTCCTCCAGACCATTCATAATGAATAGATCTAGCAATTGTTATTTTGAAATTCTGTATTAGGTTCACTTTGCTCTGTTTCCATGATTTTGGGTACTCTGCCTTCTAGCTTTTAGTACAACAGAGATATTGGGTCTTATGAAAAGGACAAAAATGAATCTTTGTGAACTTTTCTATTATGATTTTCAGAACACTTTAAAAGAGTGATCTACATCACTGTTTCAAAAAATCCGAATATCATGGATATGCTAGAGAAGATGTGGGAAGACATTGTTGGAGGCCCAAAACCTAGTTTTGGGAACTTGGAGGATGCACGCAACCAATTACAATGTCAAATAAATAGAAGAAATCAACGAACAATGGTAGTATTAGATGATGTTTGTTCCAGGTCCAACCTTCAGAAATTGCTATTTCAAGGAGAACAATACAAGACTTTAGTAACTACAAGAGATGAAAACATTGTCCGTAAACAGAGCAACGTGGAGCTTTTCCCGTTACAATCCTTACAAGAGGAGTACGCCGTTCAACTTTTCTGTCACTATGCCTTTAACCAGCTTACCGTTCCAGCTACACACGATGAAGAACTGGTCAAACAGGTAGCCTGTTGTACATGAAACCTAACTTATTATCATGCTCTCTTTAAGTCCAATATAGTTTTCAACGGTATTCACATTTGAATGCTAAATTTAGCTCTAATCATGTGCAGGTAGAGTCAAAGTGTGATGGTTTGCCACTTGCTCTTCAAGTAATTGGTAGTTCTTTGAGGGACGAGCCCACCCCAGCTTGGAAAATCGCTAAGAAGAAGCTTTCAAAGGGAAAAACTATATCTAATTATCATAAAGAGGAACTTCATGAACGCCTAAAAACAACGAGTATAGATGTGCTGGAAGAGGATGTAAAGCAGTGCTTCTTGGACCTTGCTGTAATTCCACAAGAAAGAACCTTTTCTGTAGATGTATTGATAGACATTTGGGTTTATGTACGTGGAGTGGAATGGGAGGAAGCCTTCATGGTTCTATGTGAATTATCAGCTCGCAGCCTGTTGGAGTTGAAAAGGGATCTTTGGTAAGCAACATTTCTACTTTGACAAACCATTTCTTACCTTTATTATGTTTGCTGGAACATTGCAGTCTGATGTGATTGAAATTAAATTTCCTTAGTGGAAGAGTGTGTGAGCAGCTATTTTGGAAAGAATAGAGTTACTTTGAGCCTATGTTGGTTAGGTATTTCTCCATGGTTTAGGGTCAGTATACATTTGCTAATTTGCAAAGAAAGTCCACCCTTAATAGTAAAACAGTTGTTCATTTGAAAGTAAACAAGTTTTGTGTATAAACCACACAGTTTATAATATTTCTTACAAACACAATCTAGTAATATTTGATACCAGGGGGTCGGGGATCACTCAGGACTGCTCATACGAACAATTTCAGTCCTTGTACTAGGTTGTGTACGCCTGAAAAGAGTGATTGCATTCCCAATTGGGGAACAGCTCAGCCATGTAAAGCTCAGATGGTGTCTATTCACACAGGTGACTAATACGGCTAGTATTTTAGATAGTATTTTAGATTATATTATATATGCTTTGGATTTTCCTTCTACATTCCACAAACGGAATATTTGTCATTTCAGGTAACCCTGATATTTCTATCAGAACTAAACTATGTAGATGCAAGCTCAGTTGTGCATTTTTGATAATTAGAGATTGACAATAATTCTTTCTTACAAGTGAATGGTACACTTAATTTAGTACTTATTGCATTTAGATGATATTCATATATAGATGAAGCAGTGCTTCTTCTTGAGAGCTTATTCATTCCAGTATTACTTCAATTCAAACACACTTAACTATAAAGTTACCATTCATGAGATGACTTCTTATGAACCACTACTCATGAAACATAGATCAATGAATTTGATTCAAAAATTACACAATTCATACACGATAGCAATATGATAATTTGACATAGCATAGAAAATATGTTGTCTTGATCATTTCACTCACTATTAAAAAATTAGTTAAAGATATTTTGAAGATTAAATTGTGGGATATTTTGAAGATTAAATTGTGGGATATTTTGAAGATTAAATTGTGGGACTGATTTTGATTATTGTTGGCAATATATAGGCACAATGGATGAAAAACAATGGGGACAAGTGGAGTTCCCTGAGGCAGAGGTTTTAGTCTTGTATTTCACTGCAAGCAAATACAGTATTCCGACTTTTCTCCGTAAAATGAAAAAATTGAAGGTTCTTATAGTCCACAATTACGGTAAACGAAGAGCCACACTCAATGGACTGAACCTCAATGGACGGAACGTTTTTAATGCACTTTCTCAGCTTAAAACACTGCAACTTGAAAAGTTGATAGTTTCTCCTCTGTCTGATTGCTTCAATTTTCCAGAGAGTCTGGAGAAGCTATCCCTGAGTTTATGCGAGGGCCTTAATAACATGAATGAATTAGATGACGGTGAATTTTTCAACTTTCCCAGGCTTTCAGAAATTAATGTAGACCACTGCAGTGATTTAGAGGAGTTGCCAAAAGGTATATGTTCTTCGAATTCCATGAAAAAAATCTCTGTCACAAACTGCCACAGGCTTGCAAAGTTACCTGATGAGTTGGGGAATCTTGGCATGCTGGAGATGCTAAGATTGTGTGCAAGCGCAGATTTGAAAAAACTGCCGCCTTCTATCCGTAATCTTCAGAAACTAGAATTTCTTGACATTTCACATTGTGGGTGTTTGAAGCAGTTTCCAGATGTGGATATCATGAGCTAACGAGTTTGAAGAAGCTGGATATGAGGGAGTGCAAAAAACTGAAACAGTTTTGCAAAACTCTAGGGAAACTCCCATCTCTAAAATATGTGATTTGTGATAAGGAGAACGAGAAGGAGACACGTGAAGCCAACTCCACCAGTAAGTTTACTGTTGAAGTTGTTGAACAGGCATTCGGTTTGGAATGGCTTGAAGATTGAGCAACTTACAATTTTCTTCAACCACACTAGATTTGTATGTTCAGTTAATGAAACAACAGATTTGAAAGTGTCTATTATGTTGTCTGAATTAAATTCCAATTATTTTGCTGGTCGCAAAATACAGGTTCAATGTAATACCGCAATGTGAATAACCTGCTTTTGGACAAACTTGAATTCTAGGCTTCACTAGAAATATTTGTGAATTGTTATATTTTACTTATTTTTCAATGCAAATTTTACCATAAGAGCATTATGCATTAAGGATTTAAACAATCGGTATGAAACACTTGGGCTTTCGCAAGATTTTGAGAGTTTGTTTATAAGAATAGATAGAGAACTATCAGATGTTATAAAACTTGGTTTTAAATATGATGCTTGGGAGGGAAAAAAAACCTATTTCGAGTCGACATAGATTTGCATGCATAGCCACAAAGCTTCTCATTTTTCTTACAAATATTATTAATTGAAGGAAAATAGTATTAAAGTTTTTTATTTTTTATTTTTTGGAAAAATGTATATATTCTAAACATAGGAAGAAAGTTTTACAGTGAAAGTAACGAGAAGTATTTCAGCATATAACTTTAAGTGATACAATGCAAGCAACATTCAATTTGTAATAAGATAGATATATTTTTTTCAGGAATATCAAGCATACGAGTATGAAACATATGTTCTTCAGCAATAAAATTTGTAATTGTGAATAGAGATCTATAATGATCTTGGGCACAAGCAGTCTGTTGAGACTGAACTGACTAAATTTGTGTCTTAAATTTTAGATTTTAGCTTGACTTTCTCTTTACTCCTGTAACCGGAAAAGAGTATCAGAAATAAATGAAAGTGCCATATAGATTGATGGCAGGCCTTATAGGGAATGCCAGGGGATTTACCTTTAAGAACAACGAATAAATAATGATCGTAAGCGTCCTTCAATCGAGCTTGACTTCTCCTTGGAAAAGGACAGACTGGCCCTCGAGGACCAAGCATGAATTTCCCTTGAGAATTCTTTGAGAAGGTTTGCCTTTAAACTCCCACGATCATGCGAGAGATATTCTTTTTCTACAGTTCTGCTAGTTTTTTTGAGTTCCTCTGGTTCTTTTGTTAATTTCATAGTGTCTTTTACCTCCTCTTGGTGTCTTTTGTGGTGGTTGCCTAACTAATCTTTAATTTGATTCATAACTGTAAGTCGAGTAAAAGCCCTTACCAAATGAAAGAGAATTGAAAAACACGTATTTGCAATGTCTAGAACCATGTCTGAACTAAGATTAAAAACAAGTGAAGTGGGACAGAGACGAAAACAGACACCATATTTGCCTAAAATATATCCTCAGCCTTGGAGTAATTAGACTTGAAAGACAGAAAACCCATAAAACATATACAGAACAAAGGTATAAAACGAAGAAGAAAATGAATTCTGTTACGAACTAACAATGTACAATCCTATCTATCGTGAGATAATTACCTTGCTGGGGCATCCAACATTTGGGGGAAACTTGAAATGGCTTCAGTTGGCAGATAAATTTCAGAGAAACAGCTCTCCCAGCCTCTACAAAAGATTGTTACACAAAGTACATTCAATATCTGAAGGTAGTTCTGAGGGTTTCCATTCTAATATCTTATCGAACATCATGTTATATTTAGATATATCATTCCAGCCAAAAGGAATGACTGAATGAAATACACGTGCTTGTGCTTATAGGTATGAATTGAATGGGAAAACTTACTGTACAATCAGCCCTTTCCACAACAAAAAAAAAAACAGCTTTTATCTTAAATCTGTGCTAGGTTTAATTGTCCCTGTTTCTATGCTTGTGGATCTCTCGGTATTTTAAGCAGAGTTCATTACTATTTGTATTTTGCGGAGATAAAAAAGTCAATCTGAGGTCATGGTTTACAGAGTACCGGTTTTAAGAATGTTGACGAGGCATTGATGGATAATGGCCAAAATAATGCTTGTCATTACCCACATCGCATCAGTTTTAGATGTTGAAATATTTAGTGTTGAGAAACATGTGTCTCAATTTTGCAATCTTTTTTTGGAAAATTTCAAAATTTGTTTGTGGAAGTTTTCCATTTGTTTATGCATTGGAAAATGGTTAGTGAGTTGTTAAAATGAGTCTTGTCCATAGTAGAATATAGGTAGGTCATTATTAGAGCTTTGATGACTCATTTTGTGACTTTTATGGGGGTCTAGACTAAGAGACAAAATTGTGGACAGGATTACTATTTTAACTTGGTTGTTTTTCCATATTGGAAATGTAAATGTCAAAAATGGGTAACACATAGCATGGTAGTTTTGCCCATGGTTTTGTCAAATCATAAGTGATTTTCAGGTTGTTAAATCACTATAAAAAGAGGGCTTGGGGAGGTGTTTGCCAAAATGACATTCATTAGATTTTTGCTTTCTATTGCAGTAGCTTATGATCTAGAGATCGAGCAAATGGATGTGAAAACTGCTTTCCTTCATGGAGATTTGGAGGAAGAAATTTACATGTCACAACCAGAGCACTATGTGGTGAAAGGTAAAAGTCATTTGGTCTGTAAATTGAAAAAATCCTTGTATGGTTTCAAATAGAGTCCTAGGATGTGGTACCAGAAGTTTGATACATATGTGTTGAGTTTGGGATTTATGCGATCTAAATCTGATCACTGTATATATTTCAAATCTGATGATGATGGTTTCCTGGTTATTGCCTTGTATGTCGATGACATGTTGTTTATTGGCAAAGGAAAATGTTTGATTGCAGAGTTAAAATCTCAACTCTCAATAAAGTTTGAAATAAAAGATCTTGGTGCAGCTAGGCACATTCTAGGAATGGAGATTATAAGAGATAGGCGAAACAGAAAGCTTTGGCTAGGCCAAAGTAAGCATGTTGGTACTATTTTGAAAAGATTCAATATGCAGGATGCAAGACCATTGAGTGTTCCTGTTACTATGGGAACAAAGCTTTCCAGCTCACAGTGTCCTACATCCCCATTGGAGATGGAAGAGATGACTCAAGTACCATATCAAAGTGTTGTTGGAAGTTTGATGTATGGTATGGTTTGTACAAGACCAGACATTGCCCAAGCAGTGGGAGTACTTTCTTGTTATATGACTAATCTAGGAAGAGCAAATTGGGATGCAATAAAAAGAGTTTTCAGATACTTGCGGGGTACCTCTGAGTACTCAATATGTTTTCATGGAATAGGAAGTGAGCATTCCTTGGATATTCGAGGCTATGCGGATTCAGACTGGGCTGGTGATGTTGATAGAAGAAGATCGACCAGTGCATATGTGTTTACATTATTTGGTGGTGCAATCAGTTGGATAAGTAAGCAACAGGATGTGGTCGCTTTGTCCACTACTGAGGCAGAGTATATGGCAGCCACTCATGTCTGCAAAGAAGCCACCTGACTAAAGAGATTGTGTTTAGATATAGAGTTCAAACAGGGTGCAGTGACAATTTATAGTGATAGCCAGAGTGCAATCTGCCTAGCGAAGAACCTGACTTTTCATGCGAGGACTAGGCACATTAATGTACAATATCATTTTGTGAGAGATATGGTCGAGGATGGCAAGGTGAAGCTGGAAAAAGGTAGAGACTTTGGTGAATGTTGCAGATGCATTAACTAAGCTCGTAAGCACAGAGAAATTCAGATGGTGTTTAGAGTCTATGGGCCTCTTGGCCCCTAGCAATTAAGTCCATGATATTTTGGATCCCCTGACTCTTGCAAGGTGTTCGACATGTGGGAGAATGTTGAGAAACATGTGTCTCAATCTTGCAATTCTTTCCTGAAAAATTTCAAAATTTGTTTGTGAAAGTTTTCCACTTGTTTATGCATTGGAAAGTGGTTAGTGAGTTGTTAAAATGAGTCTTGTCCATAGTAGAATATGGGTAGGTCATTTTTAGAGCCTTGATGACTCATTTTGTGACTTTTATGGGGGTCTAGACTCGAGACAAAATTGTGAACGGGATTACTATTTTAACTTGGTTGTTTTTCCATATTGGAAATGTAACTGTCAAAAATGGGTAACATGTGGCATGGTAGTTTTGCCCATGGTTTTGTAAAATCATAAGTGGTTTTCAGGTTGTAAAATCACTATAAAAAGAGGGCTTAGGGAGGTGTTTGTGTAATTGAGTTCAGTTTACAAGACTAGTGCTAGAAGGAGTCTCTCCGAGTTCGAGTTGAGGTGATGCACTCCTGTAAGAACTTGTATTGCAAGTGTATTGTAATCATCTTGGTTTGATAATACATTATGTGAGTTTTAGAGGGTGGGGTTTTTCTCCTGGAAGGGTTTCCCTGTGGTAATCACTGTGTTGTGTGTTCTTTATTATTTTGATTATGTTATTATGCATTTTTTGAGATCTTTGCAATAGTTACTTGGATTTGCATAATCGTCCTCTCAAAGATTAGCGTAGGAAGTGATTCCCCACACCTTTGCTTCCTTACATTTATGAGTATTTGTTTCCACTTGCCATTTATAGAATTTGTAACTTTCTAGAATAAAATTTAGTGGTCGAGTTTCTATTTATTAGTTTGTGATCAAGAATTAATTGAATTTTTTTGGTGGGCAAGAGAACTATAAGAAAGGTTTGAGTTAAACTGTTTATTGGATACTATTAACTAAAATTTTATTAAAATATTATTAGAAACATTAATAGTAAAGGTGTTAATAGTTTATAGTTATTATTAATTAGGAAAATGTTCATTATAAAAGATTTTGTTCAATTATGTTAGTATTATGATGGTCGATATTTATTGAAATATTTGTTTTTTAAGTATGAAACAATTATAAATTTAACCAAACATTTGATTAGACAAATATCAAAACTATTCTAAATCAAAGTAATAACTAACCTATTTAAGTGACTAAAGAAAACAAATATTCATCTAAATCTGAATTTATAATTACAATTAAACCAGTGCTAATATCTTTTAAATATACTATTTAAAAAATAAAAAATATTTTATTATTTTATTTAAATCAATCGTTGTCTATTCCAATAAGTTAATAGTTTTAGCAAAGAAGCTTTTGCACTAGAGAATAATAATATATAGAAAACTAAATCAAATTTACTTCCAAACCAACCTAAAATTGGTCAAGATAGGAGTCTATTTGAATGAGGAAAGGACATATAGGAATGGAGTTGGATATAACAAGACAATGGAGATGATACAAAGAGCAGGATAGAAGTAGTGAAAGTATAATTTCTGCATGATGAATTTGGAGATACACAAGTAAATGCGTCAGAGCCTTGGTTGGAGTGAATGATGGTTGGATAAACCCTAGCGATTGGGTCTCCTAAAGAAATGGATTGAAATTATTTCAAAACAAGAGATTAAACATACGATTATCCTTTAGATTTCAAGTTTTGACAATAATCTCTAGTTGTCAATTGGAGGAATTGTTTTGATTTGAAAAATGTACATGTAGAGAGAAAATTCCACTTGTCTTCTTTCAGAATAAAATCTAAGATACTATAAAGAGACAGAGTTTGAACATCAAAAAATGCTTAAAGATATTGAAAAAAAATATTAATTAAAAAATATTTAAAGAATTTTATAATTTTAATTAAGGACTATCCATACTTAGAACACTCAAACACTAAGGTTGCTAATTCGAGTAGATCTTACAAAACAATTCTAAGAAAGTTGTTGCAAGATACCTCAATGGGTTGTCAGTCTAGTTAAAAACCAAGACAGAGATAGAAGAGAAGCCAAGGAGAAATCCAAAATATGGGTTGTGCTGAACACACAACCAACTTATTCTATTTATAAGAAAATATAGTTGCTTACACTATGGTAGAAAGTTGGCATTACAATTAATGTTGGATGGTGAGGCTGGTGTGTTGGTCGATGCTTGGACAGTGGTAAACGGTTGCACCTATTTTTATTTCCTTCCCATCTATGCCAACCATATTGTTGGTTGGATAATTAATTTACCACTTTAACATCCCCCCATAAATTATTTATCAAATTGTCATAGAAACCCCTCCATAATCTAGAATTGATTGGTCCTAGCCTAAAGCCTTGTTAGATACCCATTTACAATCACTTCTCAAATACCAAGATTCATTTTGATTCTCCTCATCACAATCATTTTAGGTTTTCACGGATTACACATAATCAATGCTTTGAAGTGGTTTCAAGCTCACCATGTCAAGAATTTGAGAAACATCACACAAGTGGTTTCAAGATCACCACAAACTTTGTATGAAAGTGGTTTTGACTCACCACAAAGCTCACTTCAATAGGATTTCAAAATCATTATAAACCTCAAACACTCAAGTGGTTTAGGATTACCAAAAACCAAGCACACACTAGTTCGAAATAATCATCACAAGGAAACTATCATCACTTGGGCCTTTATCTTTTAGTACTTACATCAAATTAATATTGAGTCCATATAAAAAGAAATCCATCTACCGAGATAAATGGGTACCTAGCTGCTGTACTTGCTAATTCTATAGGAATCCTTTTTAGATACATGGTTCATCAATATGTCAAACAAAAATCCTTTGGGATACACAACTAATAATGCACCCCATACATTCACATAGCCCATTAACAATCATCACTAATTCAATTTTAATCACTTTGTTGAGGGGATATCAATTCCACAATCTTCTATTACATGACCATCTTGACAACAACACTTTTAGATAGACATATTCTCTCACTTTTGATCCAATACTTTAATCCCAAATCAGCACACACAAGCTTTGCACCATGACAACCAAATCACCACCAATCCAAACTATATTCACTAATTACAACTAACTTCCAAAGCTAATTTGTAACATGACAACAAACTAGACACACATACTTTAAACACAAAGACATAATAAACACTTTCCATGATCAATGTCTTCCATGCCATGTGTATGTATTCTTTGGCACTCCAACTTGATGCTCCACATTCTTCTAATCTATGAATGACAACTTTAGACAATGCTAACCTTAAACACACTTCAACTTTGGCTTTCTTCTTTTTATGACTTCTCTCAATTCTATAGCTGGCCTTCAACCTCTCATTTTATTCTTTTCACCCAACTCAAAACGTATATTTCTAAGCCCACATTGCTTAGATTCCTTGACAACTCCTATTGGGGTGAATGGAGAACACAATAGTAATCAAACACACAATATGATGTACTGCTGCATAAACAATTGTTAATCACTTCAACACTTTTCAGCTCTTTCACCTCGCTTAACAAATTAACATTCACCAATTTTCAATCAATCTCTGTAATGGGCAACCTTTTCACATCAGCAGTCTTCTTCACAATGCAAAAGCAATCCTCTACACTTCTCAATCACAATCTTTCACTCCACAATTTTCAATCACACTCTTTCACTCATAGGTCTCTCGAGACTCTTGGATCATTTACCATAAGCTCTGATACCAAGTTAAAAAACCAAGGAAAAACTCAAAATATGGGCTCTACGGATCACAGGCCTAGCTTACCCAGCTTATTCTATTTATAAGAAAATGTGTATTAAACATTGCTTACACTGTAGTAGAAAGTTGGCATTACAATTAATATTGGACGCAGGTGTGTTGGCCGGTGCTTGGACGACGGTAAAAGGATGCACATGTTTTTATTTCCTTCCTTTATGTGCCAACCATGCTTTTGGTTGGATAATTAATTTACCAGTCTAATAGGTCTAACTCATGATTAATTGGCTTTTCTAAAACTAAATACTATAATAAAGCATTTCAATACACTCTGAAGAAGATGTGGGACGGTGGATATGGGCAAAATTTTATTTTTGGAAATCCCTACTCTGACATAACAAATGGATTCCAGCACCCAATTGCCTGTCGCCCTCCAGATTTTTTTTTCTGAAAATTCCTCCACTCGAGTAGCTTTTTTCCGAAATAGCATTCCTCTAGGATCATGCCAAATTGCACCTAATCAACAAAACTTTCAAAGGCCAAGGAGTTTGGTTTTGAAAAACACTAAGCAAAATGTGCGGTTTCAGAAGCCCTGGGCTAGAATGGTAGCTCGTAATCTTCAAAATTTTTGAATTTCGGATATGAATGAAGACCTGACCAACCCAAATATTTCCAAGCTTCGCGCACCTGTGCTAATCAGTAAATTTTATGAATATGCCTCTGATATCCTTGTGCTACTTTCATGGGAAAATCAGGTTTGGATGGGGTATATGAGATTTTTTAATATGCACGAAGAAAAAGGCCATTTTATAGCAACGTTTGATCCTACAGCAGGTAAGAATATACAGTGTGTATGTAAAAGGTGTAATTCTTTAATTGGTTAGGTCTTTACCTACAGCCATGGGCTCTCCACTTGAATCCCTTTGCAATGGTTGTACATTTTATCCCATTCCAGGTCCCAATGAAAGGCTTGCCCTTGGAATACAAAGAAGATAAAATGCTTGAAATTTTGGGACACTACTTTGGGATTTATCATAAACTGGGTAGGACATTTCTACGAAATGCCCAACACTATGTCCGAAATTATGCTCTGCTAAATGTAAGAAAGCCCTTCCCCAAAATACTTGCTTTTCAATCAAATCGTGGGGTTTGGAAACAAGATATAACCTAAAAACCATTTTCAGTTTTGTAAAGACCGTTATTTTATAAACCATGCCAGTACCCCATGTTCTATTCTTTAAGAGGAATGTGTTTCTCTGGAATAGGCTTCTCCTCAACTGGATACGATATCTCATATTGTGAACACAAAGGAAGTGAGTCAGCTCGGTAATCATGATGTAGAGTGCTCTCCGGATTGAAGTCAGTCACTGAATCCTCGATGATTAGAGGACCTCACCATTTCATAGCTAGGATCAAGAGGCACCATCTAAACATCTCTCTCCTCAGGCAGAATAATGCCTCCATCAACCATCACCTCAAGCTAGAGATCTGATAATTCGTCTCTCAATACAACATCTTGAAGTATTTCTCAGAAATAGGAGCAACAAGTTTGCATCCCTTTGTTGAGTGAAAACGGGGTAGGTAAATCCCCAATAGATGAGCTTCTGAACTTTGAATTTTTTTGCCTTTCTCTCGTTCGCAAAATATTGAAAGAGAAAATCAAGAAGTCGATCACTGCAAACCAGATGTTGATCCTCTTCATGATATCAGAAGTTTGTACTCAAAAGAACAGTAAGAGAAAATGGTAATTGAGGTTTTACTGCAAGAAGGCTCTAAAATCGTAGAGGAAATCAAGAGGAGGACAATATGAAGGATTTGGGAATAGACTTTACTCAACTTTTGTTCATAAGAAAATCGGACAGTCAAATGATCATTTCATCACCTCTGAAAGCACGTCCTCAAAGAGAATACAACAAAAAGAATTGATGTTGGTATTCACACTATCAAAAATAAATATTATAGATTGAGCTATTATTCTCCTCCATTTTCTAGTTTTTCATGTTTATGGTCCAAATTCTGGAGTCGATAAGAAACAGTTATGAGATATTTTCTTTGATGTCCTATATTAGTTCCAAGAAGAAAATTTGTTGTTAGGAAACGTCATTAAATACAATCATATTTCATTTTAGCCAGTTCATTGATTGATCACAATCTTGCAAACGACTTCTTTACATCGACAAATATAAGGAAAGTTTATCTTAGACTGCAAGACAGCTTGACATGTTTTTCTTAGATTGCAAGATAAATTGACATGCTTTTATTATCATTGTTCAGTTTTTTTATAATAATTTTAATTTCTATTTTTTTGAGCTCAAATTATTTTATCATTCAGATATTGCTCCAACCTTTTAAAATATCAAACTTTGGATCATTTAAATTTGAGAAAATATAATTTAGAAATTTTACTTTCATTCTCTTGTTCATTTACATTTAAGTCAATGTAGTTTAGAGATGCCACTTTCATCCTTTGGTTGAAACAAAGGTTTAAAGCTTCTTCTTTTATTATTCGCTCAATGATATATCGATGAGGAAGAAAACATTCATATTCGGTATGTAAAATTAAAGAATATGATTTTCTTCATTGAAAAGAACATGTTTATTCAAAAAACAAAAAACTTGTCTTTATTAGACGAAGTTGATAAGGTCATTAAAAAAATGGTAGGACTCTCTCTACTTATCAACCTAAAAAAGGGCTCAAACAAGATCTTGTAGAAGCATTAACCGAAGAGGAATTTTAACAAAGGAAAAAGTATAGGGAAACATGGTTTAGAGAAGGTGATACAAAAATATTGTGTTTGTCTCTCAACTATTGTAAAAAGCTAACAAACATTTTATTTTTATTGTTGTTTAGTAAGGATAGATACTACAAGAAGAGAACACTATTAAACATAGAGCAATAAGATTGTTGGAAACTACAATTGGAACAATTGTTATGCTAAAAAAACATTAATGTTCGATACGTAAAATTAAAGAATATAATTTTCTTCACTGAAAGAACATATTTATTCAAAAAACAAAAAACTTCTCTTTATTAGAGGAAGTTGATAAGGTCATTAAAAAAATGGTAGGATTCTCTCTGCTTATCAACCTAAAAAAGGGCTCAAACAAGATCTTGTAGAAGCATTAACGGAAGAACAAAGGAAAAAGTATAGAGAAACATGGTTTAGAGAAGGTGATACAAAAATATTGTGTTTGTCTCTCAACTATTGTAAAAAACTAGCAAACATATTATTTTTATTGTTGTTTAGTAAGGATAGATACTACAAGAAGAGAACACTATTAAACATAGAGCAATAAGATTGTTAGAAACTACAATTGGAACAATTGTTATGCTAAAAAAACATTAATATTTGGTATGTAAAATTAAAGAATATAATTTTCTTCATTGAAAGAACATATTTATTCAAAAACAAAAAACTTGTCTTTATTAGAGGAAGTTGATAAGGTCATTAAAAAAATGGTAGGACTCTCTCTACTTATCAACCTAAAAAAGGGCTCAAACAAGATCTTGTAGAAGCATTAATCGAAGAGGAATTTTAACAAAGGAAAAAGTATAGGGAAACATGATTTAGAGAAGGTGATACAAAAATATTGTGTTTGTCTCTCAACTATTGTAAAAAACTAACAAACATATTATTTTTTATTGTTGTTTAGTAAGGATAGATACTACAAGAAGAGAACACTATTAAACATAGAGCAATAAGATTGTTGAAAACTACAATTGGAACAATTGTTATGCTAAAAATTGATGTCAAACCTATTGGTGAGATAGTTTGCTATCTAATCTAAGTGTCATATCTATTTGATTGATGAAGAGGATTTAAAAAGTTATTCGTAACAAAATCATTTAGAGGATAGGTTTTTTTATGAAGACGAAACTACAAATGTACATTTTATTAGTTGGACTTTGACAAGATAAATTGATTGTTTAAATCATGTTATAATTGGTGAATATGGTAATGTCGAAGTCTTGAAAGCATGAACAAAGATAGATCAAATGCATAGTCTTCATCGAGCAATAGAGTAGAAGATTTAAAATTTGAAGTATATGCTGACTGATGCTAGTATTGATTAAGTGCCAAAACAATCTGAGCAGAATTAGTGTTGACTAAACATTAGTATCAACCAAGTGATAGTGTATGTGTCAAGCAAGGACTTTAATAGCGACTGAGTAACCCAATGATGACTAAATGTCAAAACTTAGTGTTGGTCAATGAGCAACATTTTAACTGTTTGTGAGAAATTCTAATTTCTAGTTGAATAAACTAAATTTTTAGGATATGGAAAGTGTGTTGAAGATAAGGATCAATGAGCTAGATCATTTAATTCTAGGAGAGGATTTGCTAAACAACTTAAGGAATGGATTCCAAGAAGAGTTTCTAGAAAAGAAGAGGAAAAGTAAAATGGCAATTAGATTTATTGTATTTTACGAATTCAATTGCAAACCCTAAGATCTATGATGGTGTTTAAGTAGCAAAAAAATAGAATAAACTATTCAATGAGGTACAAGGTCTAACCTATAGTGTGCATCTATATATGTGCCTATTTGTGGATGCTTGTAAAGTTGAAGCAGTGACTGATATTATTGATAGGAAAATCTAAATACAAGGCTTAGAAGAGTTGAGAAGACTTGAGTGACTTCTTGAAGGATTGCCAAGAGAATTAGAGATAGAGATGAGAATGGAGGCCATAAAGTGAATCAATATATGAGATCTAAAAAAAGATTTGTACATGCAAAGTGAGTTGTACTTAACAGATTAAAACCCTGATGTTACTTTCTAACCATTGTAAACTATATTTGAAATCCTTCACTCAAGGTTGACCTAAAAGTCATATGTAAATATTTTAGTAAGGTGACATTCTAATCTAATGTTTTATAGTCCTCTAACAAGGAAAATCCTAATAGGGTGATGAAATCCCTTAACAAGGTCACATAAAACAATGTGTTTTGTAACCTTTAACATGGTTGGCTCCATACAAATCTTACTTCAATAGAGTGAAAATTGTGACATGTTACTAGTGGATTTTCTCAAATTGGATTTTAACATTAAATCCTAGCATCAAACTTGTGTAGATGTTATTACAGTATTTTATTAATTAATATTTAAGTTCTACAAGTCTTTGATTTTAGGATAGTGAATTGTTAGTTGATGTTATCAAAAGTTTATAGTAGAGATCGATCAATGAAATGATAAAATATGATTTTGATTAAGTATTTGTTTGATTGGTACATTCTGACCTTGGATAATTGATTCATCCCCCTTTCTCAGTTATTCTAAATGTTCTAACATAAAATTTCCTCCAATGTGTATAAGAACTATCTGTGATCCTCTAAATTTAAATATATTATAAGAATTTCAATATGAAGACCATCATTAATACTCAATCAAGATGATTATGAGATACTCCTGCAACCAATTTCTCATGATGAAAAAAACTAATAGATTATTGTCTCCCTACAAATAAGGCATTGGGACACATTTGGTTTACATGATTAATCTTTCCACAAGTGTTGGTAATTTATTGTGAGAAATATTTTGTTGGCTCTCAAAGATTCAATAAAAGATCAGTACTATTCATAAGAAGTTGAATACTACTCAAATGGTTCTTATCCCTCAAAAGGAAAAAAATCCTCTTTTGTTAATTTTAAGCCAATATTTTAGGTAATCTACTCAGGTCTTTTTATCAAAAGATATTACAAGTAAATTGAAAAAATCAATTTAAAATTTTTTTCAGAGGAGCAATGAGCTTTATTTTAGGCAAGGAAGTTGTTTAGGGTCTAATAATAACTCAATAAGTTCTTCATTATATCTATCAATATAAACTCCCAACAATGATTATCAAGTCAGACGTGATAAAATTATAATATAGGCTTAGCTGGGATTTCCTAATGAATGTCTTACAAGATTTATATTTTACAATAAGTGGTGCAAATGGATCAACTTTTTGATCTCCAATCTAAAGATATTAGTGTTGGTAAATGAATCATGATTTTCCTTTTCCAATATTACTCAACAATTTAATTTGTTTGGTCTAATGGACAAAGTCTTTTAGCTTCTCAATAGCAATGGAAGGGTATACCAACCACCAAAACCCATATTAAAATGACATAATCTCTATTTGCAAAGACACTTCCTTGTTCAAAGGAGGCTAAAATTATTAATGGAGGCCTACAAGACATATTATGCTATTTAAAGTTAGAAAATCAAAGCTTTTAAGTCAAAAATAATTTTTGATGACTCTTTTGAAAGTGTTAGGCATAGTGGAGAGGACCTAGGAGTCGGTCAATCTAACTTCACACTTCTAAAAGTCTTACATAAAAAAATTCAAATACTTAATCTTTTAAAGAACTACTTGCTTGGCAAGTCCTTTGTTTATAACTATGGTTTCATTGTCAGACCATCAAATATGATGTCCCGTCAACATGTTTTAAACTAAAGAGAGAAAAACAATTAAAAAAATGTTAGACAAACATAGTGTAGTAGAGACACCCCTACTTATGCAACTGATGTGACATCATATTATTGATTACATTTTAGAACAAGAGATACATTTCAATTAATTATCGGTACTCATCATTACTAAAATAACTTTACCATCACAATTATTAGTATAATGTACAATAAAAGTGATAGATAGTAAATCATAAGTATGAATATTAAATTAAAAGTATTATCAAAACTATTAGAAAGCATTCAACTATTGTTTCCTCTCCCCTGTTATAAAAATTCTAAACATAAGATAGTTGTCATGTCAATAGTTAGAAAAGTATATGGCTTACACTATCAAGTAAATGAAAAATGATTGGAACATTCCTATCAATGATCCCAACTTTTGTTTCCATTCTTAGGATTTCTATGACATATCATGAAGATAAAGAATAAAGATCAATGATTTTCTTTGGCAAGAAACTACTTCAAATAGGAAAAACTCCCACTAATCTCTTGGAGTAAGTTATGTATATAGAAATTTAAGCATAGCATCCAAGTATCCATAATCTTAAACAAAGGAATATGTCCCTTATAGTGCCACTCCAATCTAACAATGTATTGACAGGTATAGCTTGCCATTCATTGATAAGAAGATATTGACTAATATTGATTTAAGGTAAACATGCTTAATAATGGTATAGTAAGAATAGAGACTATAGATACTAATTCTAGGTGACCAAACTTTGGGGAAGGTAAGCGACTTTCTTATACATATAGGAGATGAACAAAGTATCCCATAAGAGGTTTATTATTGAAAGGAAGCGATAGATAAATTTCAAAGGGGCAACATTAAATCCTTCATGAAAACCACAATGGATGAAGTTGGGATGTTAGACAAAAACTAGTTAATAAAATGGTGGGAGACATTTGATTCATCTACCAAAAACCTATGATCTTCTAGTGGCATAAGGTTGCTTTGTGGGGAAAAAGGATGCAGAGATAGGGGACAAGCCTAAGACACAAAGAAATGAAAAAGGAGAATACATCAAGACTAATTTAAAATGTACACAATAAAATTGATCATTGAAATCACAATTAGAGTCGATACACTTGTCATATCTGTAATCTAGATCCTATACACATGTCACCATTATTTTATTAAGCTAAGATTGAGTTCTAATATCATCATGCCTGTGTTCTTTCTAATTTTCTTTGTTATCAAAAAAAGGATAAGGACTAAGGTGAGTTTCTTCCTTCACGTATCAATTGTTGCAAGCTTATATTTGTTGTTATCAAAAAATGGATGAGGACTAAGGTGATTTTCTACCTTCACATATCAATTTTTGCAAGTTTATATTTGTTGTCCTCTTAGCACCTCTAGTGCAATTTGCCAATTTTGGAATCAAACCATGGGGCATTATAGAGACTACTATTAAACTTGGTTTTCCTTAACTCTTTTTGACCTTGGTAATTCCATTGTCAATTTGAAAATGGCTATTTTGACTATTTCGTAGCCCTTCACCACTTGTTTCTCTAACCACCAAGTTAACCTTGCAATGCTATGCTTCCTGTCAATCTCTACTTCACACATCTATTTTCCTACTTAGCATAGGAACTTGCAAAGTGGAAAAGTCTTTATTTAATCCTTCATCTCCTCACTGTAACTATTTACCATTCCATTTCACTTACCTTAGAGATGTACCAATGACCTTCAATCTAGCACTATCGCTACATCACAATGTTAAAACAAATTGTTTACAACAATCTCGTGAAGTAGCAAACTTATAAAATTTTGTCCATCTCATAGCTTCATAAACTTTTATCTTTTTACTTTACTAACTGCAATGAGCCAACAAAATGATTACTTGGCCTTTTATTGCAACATTGTTTCCTCAGAATCTAACTGTGGCTTAACACATGTGAAGGCGTGGAACTACTCATCTCCTCATCATGGATTTCCTTCTATACTAACATTTTATCCTTGTGAAGCAATGAAACCCTATTTTTTGACTACTTTGAAACTTCTCCACTTTTTATGATTTAACACTTTTATTACATGTAATGTTGTGAAAACTTCTTCTTTAGCATTATTGCCACTTCACAACTATTAGACACACTACATTCATAAACTACATGATGATGAGATGACTACTATAATTAACTATTCCTTTGTTCCATGGTTTCACGACCATAGAACTTAACTCATGATTAAATCTTTTGATGGTGCGATGGCAAGCTATCTTTACTTCTCCACCTTAACCTCAAGTTAATGTTAATTGTCCATGATGTAGTGATAACTTCAAACTTGACTGTCATGGTTATAATTCACATCATCACAACCTAAAATCTCTTAAGCCGAACACAAGCTATGACCTTGCAATCTTTAGTTAATCTCCTCTTCATGGGCCTAACTTGAAAGTAAAAAATGACACCCACGATGTTGTGATGACCTTGTAGATGATAGCTTCATGACTTCATGGCTACCAAAATAGTTAGAGAGAAAAATGAAAAGATGAAGTGATTAAAAATATTTCACAACATCACAACTTAAAATATTTAGGGATATGACTTATAATATATGAAAATATCAAATGAATTAGGGATATGAAGAAATTAAACATATAACCAAAGTTTTAGTGTATCCCTATTTAATATTTGCATACCAATTATGAAAAACTCATCAAAATATAAGGTTTGATTACTATTCTAGGGTTTTTTCCTTAAGGAGTAACAAAATTCTAAGAAAACTCTAAGCAAAAAAAAATATTTTCTTTCTAATTTTCACAAAATATAATTTTTTTTAAGATAAGTGAAAATACATGCCATCAATGGCTCTATCTGGAGATGATAGATAACTTGTATCGATGCAAGAATCTAGTATTTATGGAGAGAAATGCCTCACAAAGTAGGGGAACTAACAAAATAAATAGGAACAACAAGACTATAGATGAATTTACATATAACACAAAACCTAAACTAATGTTTGTGGAAAATAGGTATTTCAATAGAAATACCTCTTCAGAAATTGTCCATGAACTGGGAACTCTAGAATGCCTCCTGATAGTTCTTTAATAAAATAAGAGTCTTCTCCCCAATTTCCATGGATCAAAGATGGGCCTAACCAAATGGGATCCAATTTTCCATGTTTGCCATTTTCTTCTAGCCTAGCATTCCATAGTAACACCATATCATCAGGTTGGATTTTTCTTGCTATCGCCTTCTTGTCATATAAATGTTTAACTTGAACCTACAAGTTCACATTTTTGATAGAGGAATCTCTTCTTATCTCAACCAACTATAAAATATCATCCATTTTCATCTACATTTCATTAATGATTTCTTCATCATATTACTGGGAAAACTTATACATTCCCCTTAAATTATTTTGGGGCAGCTTGGCTTGTATTCCATATACTAGATCAAACGGTGCACATCATATGCCATTCTTTATTGTTACCCTATCAGCCCATAGTGCTAGTGGCAATTTGGAATCCCAAACTCTTTTATTTTCATCTAAGATCCTCTTGATAATCTTTAGTAGGCTCTTATTACTAGATTCCACCTATCCATATCCTTAGGGGTGATATGAGGATGAAGTAGATCTTGTAATACCATATTTTTCAAAAAAATTAATAAATTTCTCTGATCTAGAACACATGGCATTGTCAATGAAAATTCTCTCAGGACAACCATATCTAGTTATAACATTATTCAATAGAAAATTATTTACCACTTTAGTAGTAACATTCTTGGTAGGAATGACTAATACCCATTTTGTGAAGTAATCTATTGCCACTAATATCCATGAATAACTAGTACTAGACTTGGTTGGAATTTCACCTATCAATTTCATTCCCCACTACTACAAAGGTTCTTGCACATGTACTAGTTTTAATGATAGATTTCTAGAAATTTTTAATTTTTCACTGAATCTTTGACAAGCATCACACCTTTTTACAAGTTTGTGTGCATCCTTAAAAAGGTTAGGCCACCAAAATCCTGCTCCGAACACCTTATTAGTTTTTGTTTTAGCCATACAATGGCCTCCACATACTCCATTATGCATCTTGTTCAAGATTGTTACTAAATGATTTTCATCAACACAATTGTGCAACACACCTTCCATACTCCTCCACCATAACTACCCACTTACAATAACATATATGATAGCCTATAACTCTAAATATCTTATCTAAAAATCACTCAATCTTGGTGGATTCTTCATGTATTGCAAGTAAAATACCATATCTTTATTCGAATCATAGATATCCATATCATATAATCTATTTTTGCAATCATCATCAAGTTGGTTTATTTAATTTGCTTCAAGATTTTCCTTTGCCATGAGTTTAGCAAGTCCATGTCCTCTTACCAGCTTAGTCATCTAGATATCTATATTTAATTCTTGGATCATATTGATCCATCTGCATCTTCTCCTTGAAACTTCTTGTTATGAGAAGATGTCTTTTACTGTATCATTAGGTACAAAAGCAATTATAGTAGCTCTCATTAGATATCATCTAAATTCTTTGACTACCTTGACTAATGCATAAGCTTTCTTCTCATTTATGTCATACTTCAATTCTGTAGCCTGCAAGGATTTACTGAAAATACTATTGGTTGTTCATATCCATCCTCATTCTTCTATAATAAAACTATTGCAATAGTATGGAATGAGGAAAAGGAGAATTTTTGCATAGGCTTAGAATAATTAGGGACTCTTAAAATAGGAGCATCTTTTATTGCTTGTTTTATTTTTTGAAAAGCCATGCTTGGTTAATCATCCCATCTAATTTCAGAGCCCTTCTTCAACATTTTAGGAATAGGTCTACTTATTTCAGCAAACTTTGTAAAAAACCTTCTAAGGAAGAAGAATTTCACAAAGAAAGATTGAATTCCTTTCACATTCTTAGGCTTCTGAATTTTTTCTATAGTCTCCACCCTCTCTGGATCTATCCTAACTCCTTCTTTTCCAATCAAATAACCCAATAGTTTACCTTTAGTGTCATCAAAGGCACATTTCCTAAGATTCAAAGAAATGCAATAGTTAAGAGGTCTAATAAATACCTTTTCAGGATGCATACAATCATCATTTTCATCCTTTGAATATGCTATCAAATAATCTTGATATACTACTAGAAATTTATCAATTATATCTGCAAAGGTCATATCCATGGCTATCTAGAAAGTAGCACTAGCATTACTTAAACCAAAGGGCATTATGCTATAAACATATGTTACCGAAGGTGCTATAAATATAGTCTTATATTACTCTGATTCATTTACAACCACTTGATTGTAGCCAAAGAAGCCATCCATATAACTCTTATCCAATGACTCTTTGTAGCATGACTTCCATGTTTGGAAAACCATAATTGTCCTTTAGTGAAGAAATATTTAGTTTCCTAAAATCCACACATAATATTATGTCATATTCTTCATCCTAATAGGGACCAAATTTGATACCCAAGAGGAATGCCTAATTGGCTTGATGAATCCTACATCCCTCGACTTTATTAATTCTTCTTGAATCTTTGGTACAAGATTTGGATTTATAGGCCTCTATTTTTTTCTAAATGGTTTAGCTCCCTCTTTCAATGGAACTTCATGGTGAAAGTGGTCCTCTCTATAGGCCTTCAAATCATCATATGACCAAGAAAACACATGTTTGTACTTTCTCAGTAACCTAACCAAAGTATGCTTGATTTTAGGAGATCACTTCTTCCCTATATATATTCTTTCTTTGGTGCTTCTTTGGTTCCAAGGTTAATCTCTTCTAAGTCCTTTGCATCATGTTCAATTTCAATTGTCTTGAACCTATCATGGTTACCAAAAATAGTTTCCAATACAGCCAAACCTTTGGGAATCTTATTTGTTTTTAATTGAACTACTTCACCAAAAATTGTATCCTTACCATCTACTATCTCTATAAGTGATGCACAATCAATTTCTTGCCCCCAAAATTGGTCCTCATAATTAAAAAACCTTATAATATCTTTCTCTTCTTCAAAAACCTGCCAATTTTGGATATTATCAAGGACTAAAGGTTTGGTTTGTACTTCTACTTTTGATAAACCAAAAAAGGTTATGAAATCAGGCTTTATAGAAATATTTTTCAACAAGTCACCCATCTTTTTATTATTCCTATCCTTCCACATTCTCCCAAAGGCATTAAAACCTTCTATCATATCCCAGACAGCATTTCTATATTATTTCAATCTTTTGTTCTTGGAGACATATATTCCTCTTACTTGGGAAATAATTAACTCAGAATCACCAATGACATAGAAGCACTAGATTCCATGTTTATGAGTCAATCTTAATACTAAAAGTAAAGCCTCATATTCTACTATGTTATTTGTACATAGAAATTTTAGAGTAAAAGAGAACTTATAACTACAACCATCAGGAGAAATCAAAAGAATACCTACCCCTGATCCTTCTTTATAGAAAGGTTCATCAAAGTAAATTGTCCATAAATTACCCCTTTTTTATTTTGACTCAACTTCAGCTACAATGGGTGACTTACTTTTATCTTTCTTTAATACCATCACTTCAACCCTAAATGCATTAACATCAGTGTCTACAAAACATGTCATGTCATCTTCAATTTCTTACTGCTCCATATTTATTTTTACCATCTTATCATCAATCTCAAAGGTTACATATGATATATCACATTGAAGGCATATTAGGGAGGGATATCTACAATTACTACACTCATTTTTTGTTCTTTATCAAGATAAGTATATAACTATTGGATAGAATTGTTGGATTGTGTGTTGTCTTTGATGTTACACAAATGCCATATCAGTTATTAGATAGTTCTTACCGAGCTTAGTTGGTCAAAAAAGTGAATTTCTATGTCTATTGATTATTACTTGACATTATTCTATGTAGATAGTTTCTATCGAGCTCACTTGGGCATCGAAGGAAAATGTGGCAGAAAGTAGTGTTAACTGAGCTTCTATTGGTTAACACAAGAAATCATTTCAAGAACATTATTTACTGAGTAGGGTTGGCTAATGAAGATTTTTTTTTATTTTAAGAAATAAAGTTTGATTATTTGAAGTAATGTTTCTAGCCAACTGAGGAAATGTTTATTGGTGATTTTAACTTGTAATTGGGTTGACTTGATAATTTTTAAGGTACAAATAAAAGGTCCAGTTGAGAATTCCAAGTGCGCATGAAATGAGGAGCATTCAAGTGTATTGTTTGAAGAAGTGTGAGTGAACTTTGAAGGATGGTCAGATATCCTTGAGGAGTAGCAAAGTTTTATTTGATTGGGAAGGATCTAGTGAAGAAAAATAGAGATCTATATCAGCAATTTAGTTGTATCTCATTCAAGTCATTCATTGTTACCTTCTTACCATTGTAGCATTGATTCCAAAATCTCTTAATGGATTTGATCTAATAGTCATTTGTAAATCCTCTAACAAGGTGACACTTCAATTGAATCCTTATAGGGTGATTAAATCCGCTAACAAGGTCACACCTAACAATGTGTATTCTAACCTTTAACTAGGTTGGCTCCTAACAGGGCTCACTTCAAAAGAGTGCAAATTAGTAGCTAGTTACTTGGTGGTTTTTCTGATATTGGGTTTCCATGTTAAATTTGGTGTCTCATGCATTCATGTTATTTCTTTTATGGTTGCATGTTAATCACTATGTATGTTTAAAGTTCAGTAATAGGTTAACATACACTGCATTTACTGAGTTACAAAATTTTTCTATATGTTTACTAAGTGACAATAGTAACTAGTTTTATCAGACATCTAAGGGATCTATGGATTTTTTTTTGTGGTAACTAATTCACCCCTCCTCTCGGTTGCTCCATCTATATTACCAACAATTGGTATCAGAGCTTTTGGTGCTTACAGGAAAGGTTTTAAGGACCTAACCTAAAGATCAAGATGTCTTACAAGAGGGAAATTCCAAGGCTTAATGGGGATAACTTTTCAGCATGGTAGGGACTAATGACACTTCATTTGGCTTCCATTGGAGATATAGGATTGAAATACCTTGATGAAGAATATGTAACTCCTTCTGGTACATTATCTATTAATGACATTGCTAAGAAGAAGACTCATAACACCATGATGATAGACATTGCATCTGCTCTTAGCTATGAAGAATTTGATAATGTCAAGGACTGCAAAACTACCTTTGATATGTGGAACAAGCTAAAGGACATCTACATTGGTCATGACAATGTGAGACAAGGTAAAGGACATGGATAAGTTTTCCATGTTAGTTGTTCAGAAAAGAATTTCTTTTTAGCCAGACCCACTTTGGGGCCTGACTAATCCTATTAGATTAATAAGGTGATAAAAAAAAGGTGGAGAGATTCAATATATCAAAGGATAGACCTTATTATCAAGATCAACCAAGAAAAGGGTATTCATCAAAATTGAGCCTCTCAGTAATGACAAGACTATTCTTTATTTAAAAAAATTTCTTAGTTGAAAGTAAGAAATTTTCTTGCTGATGTAAAGAATGGGGTTTTAAACTTGTCCATCCAAATGTTAAGACAATGGAGTATAAGAACACTAGCTTCAAAAAATGGAGGTTGGAGAACCCTTCAAAAATTCCCCAGTGTTTATAATGAGGACATGCTCAAGCTTTGGACTTTATTGTAAGTGAAGCCAAGGAGAATAAAATTAGATTGATTTTGAGCATATTGAACAACTCATGGGAAGCCTACGGAGGGAAAGCACAATATGTGAAGTGAGGGAAGAAGGATGGTTTAACTCTTAAATCTAATGGTGATTTCTTGATCGAACCCTCAAGACCTATTTTAAAGCCCATCTTAAGGCTATGTTAAACAAGATGAATATAGTGACAAAAGTGATATACAAGGATGATCCCACCATTTTTGCATGGGAACTCATGAACGAACCCCATTATCAGTTTGACTCATCTAGAAATGCATTGTAGGCATGGATGGAAGAAATGGAAGCATACATAGAATAGGTGGATTCAAAACATATGTTAGAGATAGAGATGGAAGGGTTTTACGGGTTTTAGCTCTAGACAAACTATGACTCAACCCATATAGTACCACGCAAGGTGAGGGTACGAACATCATTAGAAACCACATGGCTTTTGACATCGATTTTGCATTTTTTCATATCTACACAGTGTGTTGGGTTGATCAATACATTATTCCAAAGCACCTGCCATTTGTGAAGAGCTGGACACAAGCTCATTTTGAAGATGCAGAAATGACTCTAAAGATGCTTGTTCTTTTGCTGAGTTTGGAGTGTCTAAGAGATATGGAGGATAGAACATTGGCTATAGAGACACATTTATGCAAACAAAATATGGAGAGCATGGCGTTAGGGAGGAATACATGGTAACAGAGGTAAAGGATGGTTTAAAGGAAGTCAGAGGTAGCTGCACATTGTATCAGACAAGCATTCCAATGTAATAGAGTTCCCACGTAGTTAAAAAAGTAGCCCATGTCCAAGCCACATTAAAAAAAAAAAAAGCATCAATAGGAAGAATGAGGTGGATCCACATAGGGGAAAAGAGCTCAAGCCAAAAGAGGAATAAAAGAGAGGTAGTTGTCTGAAGAGTGTTGAGGTGGCATGTTAAGAAAACATACCGGCATATAAAAAGTGCTGGCTAGCATATAAATTACAGTCATAAAAGGAGGAATCTCAGCAGACACAAGGAAGAAGCTACCAAATGCTAGATAAAGGAAGAGTGCTCACACATTGAGGAAAGGCAAAGAGGCCATTTAAAAACAAGAAGCCCTAGCTAAAACAAGAGCAGTAGTCGCCAGTCAAAGATAGGGTCGTTGTTAATGCAAGCAGAGCTCATTTAGTTTATCCCATATTCATGGGGGGGCGAGGACTTTTAATATGTAAATAGATGGTTGCGCAATGCTTAAGTGTCTTAAAGATACATTAGTTTTTAAGGCCACATCCTCATGTGGTATGATCGGCTCATGGGTCCACACAGTTGTATGACCGGAGAGAAGTTTCAAAGATATTACGTTGTTATGCTTACCCCATGTGGTTGGGAGCCAATTTTTGAAAAGTTTTGATATTATGGCTAGTTGTATGATTGTAGAAGGATTCTCAAATGTTCTTGGTGTTATGCTCGACATGTAAGAACGTAAACCAAAATCTTTAGCATAAGAATGTAAAGGTAAAGCCTTGGGTATTACAGTGCTACAAAATTTGAGGCCCATATGGTCGGGAAGAAAAATTTGCATGCTCAAGGTGCTACGGGAGAATAAGCAATGTATTAATAAATAAAAATATTTCAGGCATATGAATGTAAGCATGTCCCACCGTACAAGCACAAAAGAAAAATTGAAATATTTCAAATTGAAAATAAAATGTGGGACCCACCTAGGTTGTGAGCCAATCAAAAAATTGACATGTGACATAATAGGAATGGAGGGATAAGGATAAGGTAAATATAAAATCAAATTTAGATTTAAAATGAAGAATATGAATAAATTTAAAAATTTAAATAGTTTTAACTATGTAAATTTTGAAATTTTTGAATTTTAAAGGCCTGTTCATAATCCAGGAGCCTGTTTTTCAAATGGCCATATTAGAGGCATTTTTTGTCCAAAATAGGTAGTGCAATATACTGTTGGAACTAGGCAGAAGTAAACTATCCATTTTTTAGGTCAGATTATGCACAGGTCTTCATCGATATGTTATGTAAGCAAATTTGCAATTTTAGGGGCATTCTCAGTAAAAGGGGCAGAATTCATCATGGGATGTCAGAATCAGTTGGGGAACATATATTGATATTTGTTGAAGCTTAAAATGAATTTTGGAAATTTTTTTACCCTTCTTGAGTTCATTTTTAACCAAATTTTGTTGTTATAGATCAGGCATCAAATTAGTTACTTGTTCAATCAGATATTTTAGATTGTTTGTGCTTTTTGGAGGCAAAACTGATTGAAGATTTGATTCACCAATTGATGGGAGAGATTAGAAAGAAGTTATTTAGTTGTAGGAGATTGAATTTCAAGTGGACAGATGTCAATTGCATAACGGATCTAAGAATTCACTTCTTGATATATATTTCTTTCTTTCATTGATTGTAAGGTGTTGGTAGTTTTCTTTGGGTAATACCATCAAGGTTCCAGTGTTTTATTGTTGAAACCAGGGATTGTAGATGGTTTTGCTTCCTGTCTATTGAGCTGTGTTTTGGCAATGAAGGCCACGCATCCACCTCTTGTGCAAATTTTCAATTCATTCTCATGTGTTGTTTTCTGAGATTAATGGAGATTGATGTTAGATTATGTGAATTATTTAGAGTTTCATTTAGTTCTACCAGTTCATGTATTCAGTCTTTCCATGGATGAATATAAAAAAGGATTTACAAGAATTATCTGAGTTTCCTTGTTCTATCTCCTAATTCTTCATATGTCATTAACTTTGTGATTAATGGATACCGTTCATTTGATTTAAGGCAACTTGGATGAGTTGTGTATTAGATTTTTTGTTGCTTGTAACTCAAGGAGTTAGGTAAATGCTTTAGCATTCTGATAGGGTTTCTGGGTGTATGAAGGGGATATTGCATAAGAATGGGATTTGGGATTTTTAGTTGATAAACTTGATTGTAATGCAAACAAATTAGGTCATCCTACTGGTAATGACTCTATGTTTTAATGGATAAGGCACTGAGCACTAAATTAGATGTAAGCTGATATGAATTTCATTTGCACAAAATCTTTTATTCAAAATAAATTCAGTATTTCACATTTTTTTAGTGGTCTGAAAATAATTAACCCTCACTCAACTTGTGAATATCATAGGATTTGCAATTTTCTACTAGAGATATGTGTTATTACATGAGTTATTAGGAGATATAGGGGTTTTCATCTACAATAAATAGGTTCATATTTATGTTTTAAATGCACTATTACCATATCTCAGAACCTGAAGGTTAACCCACCTAGGTCTTGTAGAGCCTGAAGTGAAGAAGGGTCAAGCCTTATAGTTGGCCCAAGATTGTAGTCAGGTGCATTCATCATAGGAATTTTCTAGCCTTAGATGCATTTGTCTGGTTTCTTGGTTGTTTGTAAAACTATTAAATAAGGAGCCAAAAATTTGGTGACTCTACTGGAGAGTTACATACAAAAGAAGCTAAAATCTCTAGCATGAAAGAGATTGGATACAAAAAATATATAGCAAGAGGTGTTTCTTATTTCCTTGCTGAAGTTTCATGCACCCCAGTAAGTTTTTATCCATCTACAACAGTAATTTCAAGTTTGAATATAGATTGTGTTACTAAGTTTTATTTCTAGTCAATTCAACTAGTTGTTGTTTTCATAGTACTACTGAAAATTTAGCACCGGAATTATTTTAAAGGGTTTTCTCTCTTCAAGTTGTTTAAAGTTTTGCAAAGTTCTACAAAGTGACAATTCAGTTAAGATCTGTAGTGTTATGAATTATGTTTTAAATCTTTCTCGTGAGTGGCAACTCTCTAAAGGATCTTTGAACTAGTGTAGATCGGTTATGTATAAATGTTTTCAAGAGTTTTCAATTGAAATAGGTAGATCTAAAAGTTGGGTCAAAATTTTGAACAAGAAGAAAGATATATATACGTTCTTTACTAATAAGTTTTAAAGTGTTGTTTGATCTGTTGTCATAAGTTTTGAAATGTTAAAAAATGAACCACAGTTGTGATTTCATTTAGTTCTCCTCAAAGAGATAGCAACTCTACAAAGGATATGATCAATGGTGTGAGGAATTGAGATGAACACTAGGCCAACCAACAGATCAATGTTTTCAGCATGACACTTGAGGTATTTTATATTTTCATGTGATTCCTATTTCATGAAAGTGAGTTATACATATGTGTTTTCCATCAAGTCAAGTTTCAACACTAAGAGGAAGAGAATAGTGTAATAGGTTTCATACACTTCATTAGATCAAGTTTCGTTCGGTTGTATTTAAGTTTGTGAAGTATGTTTGAAGTTGAGATTGGTAGAAGGGTATAGATCTGCTGCAAATTACAAAATAGAATTATGGGTGAATGAGTTTCATTTTTTTTAAGGATGTCAAGATTCATTTCACCTAAGATGCAACCAGTTAGTCAAGTTCCTGGATCCATTTCTTCCAAGAGATATATGTGATTATGTTTCAATGGTATTCATGGTTTCCTGAATGTCATTCCTAATGATGTTAGAAAATTTTTGACTAAGTTTAATGGGAACCATCTTGTTTCATCTAATCATCATGTTGAGTTGTTTATTGATTTGATGGGTGACTATGAAATTGCTCATGAAGACGTGCACATGAAGCTATTTGTTCAAACCTTGGAAGGAGATGCTAGAGACTAGTTTTTTTTTTTACCAACATGATCTATTTAATCTTGGAGTGAGTTGCATTCCACCTTCATGAAGCAATTTAGAGAATGGGTAAGCATATCTGATTCTTATGACAAGTTCTTGAATATTCGTATTCAGAGTGATGAACTTGTCCCTCAAGTTAACATCAAATTTGCAAGAGTTTTGAATGAAATCCCTGAGAGTTATAAACCTAATGATCAAATGTGTTTAGCTATATATTTTGATGCATTTGATACGAAAATGAATTATCTACTAAGAGATAAAGAATCAAAGACATTATATTAGGCTTTTATGACTGCTAGGGATATTGAGAACAATATGAAGTATGGATTGACTAGAGGCCATTTTTCTATGAATGATTGCCAGTATAATGGTCATGAAAGAAAATTTGAATATGGTGTTGATTCTTCAGTTTTGAATAAGCTTATCAATACCCCTACTATAATGAATAATCAGATTGAAATTTCAAATCAGAATGTATGTGTAGAGACGAATGAGTTTATTGCAAATAAAGACACATGTGTTCATGATGTTACAGCAATAAGAAATTTTTCAGACTTGATAGGGTTCAACGCTATGCTGATTTTATGAATCAAGGTTTAGTTACAATAGTAAGTTCTTCTCAAGATGATTATATGTATGATGATGTAACTAACACTTCAAATTTTGAACTTGTTGCACCTATATCTCAGTTCTGTGTAGGTGAGGAGGCTAAAAGTTGTCTCTATGATCATGAGTTTAATGTTGCTGATCTGACATGTCGTAGTGAGATAACACAAGATGAAGAATGTCAGTCACATTTATCTCAATCAAAATTAGAGGAACAAAGCACATATATTTGTAATGTTTCAGTAGTGGATGATCAGATAGATTCACTTGATCAGTCAGATACACAAGAAATGAATTATCTTATTAAGAGATTGCATTCTGTTGAGAATATTATAAAGGTTGAATTTGAAAGATATGCATCTCAATATGAGTACGAAGATGTTGAAAGTCACCTTTCAATTGATGATAATGAAGTTTTCGATCCAGTATATTATCAAGAGGTGTCATACGAAGTTGATGATGAGAGTTATCACTCGAGTCAAGGAGAGGATAGTCATAGTGTATGTTCATCTTCATATGAATCAAATGTAAGTTGGGAAGAAGAAAGCAATAACAGGAGTGAGTATTCTTATGTCAGTAAAGAAATGAGTTCTATTTCTAAATTTGAAAGTAAATTCCTAGTTTAGAGTTATACAAGTCAACTAGATGTTGAAAGTTGTGAAGATTTGTTTACACAATACGAGGATAAAGAGGTTGTTTATAAGAATGGATTACCTAATTGTGTAGATGAATGTCTTGAGAATGAATGCAATGATGATCAGTATATGAATGATTCTAAGGTTAATGCATTAGCACCTATTACTAAGATAAATAATGATAGGTCTGCAAAACATTTGAATTTCCTACATGAAGACAATGAAAGTAACTTTGATTTATATTCTACATGCTTCGTTGATGGAATAGAAAGTGAGTCCGCATGTAGTTCTGATTTTTCTTCACATGTTGAAAGTCTCCATGAAGACAAGATGGGTAATGGTTTTAAAGTATATACTAATTCTCTATATGATGAAAATCTTGAGGATGATTAGCCCATTTTTTGTCATAATGTTCAAAGAGGATCAATGCATGGAGTTATCAACCTGTTGTTTGAAGAAGGCATGGAAGCTTTAGATTTAGTGGAGAATGAGTTTAATGATGATACTTTATCATAATGCTATAATAAGTTAGATTATTCTTCTTCTAGGTATGATAGTGAAGATAATGATGTTGCATCGGATGATATGGATGACAAGGTGTTTGACAAAGTAATTATTGAAAATCAGTGTGCACCTTGTAAATATTTTTATGATGAACCTTCTAATGTGAAGACTAATCTGTTTGTTGACTTTGAAGAAACATTTGAAGATTATGGATTAGCATTAGATTCTGATATGGATGACATGTGTGAATATGAATCTAACTACTCATTTGAGATTCAGTTGGCAACACTTGAAGAGATGCAAAGTCAAGGTGAGTTGAAAAATCCTGATATATATAACTCTTTCCATGAATCTGAATATGAACACTTTGTGTTTCTAGTAGACAACATGCATGAATCAGTCAATAAATATTAGTTCCAATTTGATGTTGACATTCATGAGCATGCTGATGTTCTTTTTCATAGTGAGCAAGAGGTTAAAGTTATGCTAAGTTTTTACATGCATTATGAAAGTGAAGGGGTTGATTTCATTTTGCCAAGTGATTTGTTTCATGATGTTCATCTGATTGGTGAAATTGATAGAAGTAATTTCAGTTTACCTCATGAGGAAAGGAATGAAAATCAGGTGTACGATAGAGGTAAACAATTTTGTTGAGGTTCGGTGGCTCGGGGCCATCGTGTGTACATAATATTAGTGGTAGTTTTCCTATTTTCAATAAAGTTGTTCAAGAGAAGTTTTGAAGTTTAGGTGTGTGGTCTACTTCTTGTAGAGATCTAAAATCTTTCCATGCCCACAAGGGACATGCATTCCCAGATAGAGCCACCGTTGGCGCTCAAAATTGTAGCCCAAATTTTGAGTACCATTGAGAAATCAAGCCACATAAATGCATGTGTACCCAGCTATATCTTTGAGGCCCCTAAGGTGTATACTGATTCTAACACCTTCCATTTAGCCCATCCACATGTTCCATGAAGTTAAATCATCATTCTGAGTCATTTCATGAAGTTCCATTTTGAGAAATTGCTAAATCTACATTTTCACCCAAGTGTCAAACAATGATAGAAGGTTGTGTTTGCAAGTGAATATCTCACACCCAAGAATATTTTATGATTTTCCACTTTGGGAGTATCTAATATCTGTACTTGAGAACCTATGTTTTATATTTTGAGTCATTTCAAATTTGTTTGACTAGGTTTCAAATCCCTCAAAGTTGGTCATTTACTATTCTATGCATTTGTGTAGTTGTTCACATTTCTGGAAAGCCCTGTTGACCAAAATGTTGGAATTCCTATTGTGTTGTATTGGAAACATCAGAGACTTGTTATGTTTCAAGTTTCAGCTGATGAAAAATCCATTTGATCAGATTTTAAATGCAATTCCAAACACAATTTCTATGTTTTTACTAGTGTCATAAAGTGTAGATTGATTGGAACCGTTGTTCGTGATGTTATAACTTGAGATCTATGATTGCCTAGATTGAATGGATTGTACCACTATTTTTTCCTTTGAAAATACTTTAAGTATGCCAATTTTCAAGTCATGACGCATCCATTTGCACACTTTTCCAGGTCATTTCCATTTGCAAAAAAATCACTTTTTTGCCATTATTTCCAATTAGCAAATCCAAGTAGCCTACTTTGACTAATCAACATTTGCATCTTGTTATTTGTCATGAGCCCAAATCAGAAATCCATACTCTCCTCATGACAATGAACTGATGCCTTAAGTTTCATCCCTCCAAGTGACCGTCTACCTAGTTTTTGAAGCCAATGCCATACACGATTTATGGTTTTCTAACATGTTTTCATGCAGGTGATTTTGAGAAGGAAACTTCGATAGTGAATATATTTTGACCCTAAATTTTTAATGAGATAAGATTCAATAGGGTGAAAATATGTGGAATACAGAATTAGTATGTTAGATTTCAAAGCTCGGCAAGGTGTTTATGTTAGTTTTTAAAGCCAGGCATGTCAGTTTTTAAAGCCAGGCAACAGGCCTCCTGAAACAGATTTCACAATGGTGTAGAAATGTTTTAAAATGAGTTTTAGTGGTGAACATGTAATCAAAGTTGATTCCATTTAGGTCAAGAGGGTTGATGGATAAGTTTTCCATGTTAGTTGTTCAGAAATGAATTTTTTTAGATGGACCCACTTTGGGGCTTGACTAATCTAGTCAAATTAATAAGGTGATAAATTAAGTTGGAGAGATTCAATATATCAAAGGATAGACCTTATTACCAAGATCAACTGAGGAAAAGGTATTCATCAAAATTGAGCCTCTCAGTTATGACAAGACTTTTCTTTATTTAAAACATTTTCTCGGTTGAAAGTATGAAATTTTCTCACTGATGTAAAGAATGAGGTTTTAAAACTTGTGCATTCAAATGTTAAGATAGTGGAGTACAAGAACATTAGCTTCACAAAATGGTGGTAGGAGAACCCTTCAAAAATTTCTTGGTGTTTATAATGAGGACGTCCTCAAGGCTTTGGACTTTATTGTAAGTGAAGCCAAGGAGAATAAAATTAGATTGATTTTGAGCATATTGAACAACTCATGGGAAGCCTACGGAGGGAAAGCACAATATGTGAAGTGAGGGACGGAGGATGGTTTAAATCTTAAATCTAATGATGATTTCTCAATCCAACCCTCAAGACCTATTTTAAAGCCCATACTAAGGTTGTGTTAAACAAGATGAATATAGTGAGAAAAGTAATATACAAGGATGATCCCACCATGTTTGCATGGGAACTCATGAATGAACCCCATTGTCAGTTTGACCCATCTAGAAACACATTGCAGGCATGGATAGAAGAAATGGAAGCATACATAAAATAGGTGGATTCAAAACATATGTTAGAGATAGAGATGGAAGGGTTTTATGGGTTTTTGCTCCAGAAAAACTATGACTCAACCATTACAGTGCCACTCAAGGTGAGGGTGCAGACTTCAGCAGAAACCACAAGGCTTTTGGTATTGATTTTGCATTTGTTCATATCTACACAGTGGGCTAGGTTGATCAATACATTATTCCAAAGCACCTTCCATTTGTGAAGAGTTGGACATAAGCTCATTTTGAAGATGCAGAAAAGACTCTAAAGATGCCTGTTCTTTTTTGAGTTTGGAGTGTTTGAGAGATATTGAGGATAGAAAATCAGCTATAGAGACACATTTATGCAAACAAAATATGGAGAGCATGGCATTAGGAAGGAATATGTGGCAATAGAGGCATAGGATGGCTTAAAGGAAGTCAAAGGTAGCCATACATTGCATTAGACAAGCATTCAAATGCAATAGAGTTCCCACGTAGTTAAGAAAGTAGCCCACGTCAAAGCCACATTTTTAAAAAAGAAAAGCATCGATAGGAAGAATGAAGGTGGATCCACATAGGGGAAAAGAGCTCACACCAAAAGAGGAATAAAATAGAGGAAGCTGTCTGAAGTGTGTTGAGGTGGCATGTTAAGAAAACATACCAGCATATAAAAAGAGTTGACTAGCATATAAACTGCAGTCATAAAAGGAGGCATCTCAATAGACACAAGGAAGAAGACACCAAACACTGGATAAAGTTAGAGTGCTCACACATTGATGAAAAGAAAAGAGGTTGTTTAAAAACACGAAGCTGTAGCTAAAAGAAGAGGAGTAGTCACTAGTCAAAGATAGGTTCACTATTAACACAAACAGAGCTCATTTGGTTTATCCCATATTCATAGGGGGGGCGGGGAATTTTAATATGTAAATAGACAGTTGCACAATGCTTAAGTGTCTTAAAGATGCATTAGTTTCTGAGGCCACGTCCTCATGTGGTATGATCGTCTTGCATGTCCACATAGTCATATGACTCGAGAGAAGTTTCATAGATCTTACGTTGTTACGCTTACCTCGTGTGGTCAGAAGCTAATTTTTGAAAAGTTTTGATATTACGCCCAGTTGTATGATTGTAGAAGGATTGTCAAATGTTCTCGGTGTTATGCTTGACGGATAAGAACATAAATCAAAATCTTTAGTGTGAGAATCTAAAGGTAAAGCCTTTGGTATTATGGTACTATGAAATTTGAGGCCCGTATGGTCGGGAAGAAAAATTTGCATGTTCACAATGCTATGGGAGAATAAGTAATGTGTTAATAAATAAAATATGTTAGGTGTATGAATGTAAGCATGTCCCAACATAGTAGCACAAAGGAAAAATTGAAATATTTCAAATTGAAAATAAAATGTGGGACCCACCCAAGTTGTGAGCCAATCAAAAAATTGACATGTGGCATGACAGGAATGGAGGATAAGGATAAAGTAAATATAAAATCAAAATTAGATTTCAAACGAATGATTTGTTCAAATGAAGAATATGAATAAATTTAAAAAGTTATATAGTTTTAACTATGTAAATTTTTAAAATTTTGAATTTTAAAGCCCTGTTCATAATCTAGGGGCCTATTTCTCAAAATTTCATATCAAGGGCATTTTTTGTCCAAAATAAGCAGTGTAGTATACTATTGGAACTGAGAGGAAGTAGACTATCCATTTTTGAGGTCATATTATGCACAGGTCTTCACTGATATGCTCTGTGTGTAGATTTGCAATTTCAAGGGCATTCTTAGTAAAAGGGGTAGAATTCATCATGGGATGTTAGAATTAGTTGGGGAACAAATACTAATGTTTTTTGAAGCTTAAAATGAATTCAGGAAATGTTTTTACCCTTCTTGAGTTCATTTTTAACCAAATTATGTCGTTCCAGATTAGGCATCAGTTACTTGTTGAATCAGATATTTTAGATGGTTTATGCTTTTTGGAGGAAAAACTGATTGAAGATTTGATTCACCAATTGAGGGGAGAGATTAGAAAGAAGTTATTTAGTTGTAGGAGATTGAATTTTAAGTGGATAGATGTCAATTGCATAATAGATCCAAGAATTCACTTCTTGCTATATCTTTCTTTCTTTCATTGATTGTAAGGTGTTGGCAATTTGCTCTAGGTAATACCATCAGTGTTCCAGTGTTTTATTGTTGAAACTAGGGATTTTAGATGGTTTTTCTTCCTGTCTATTGAGTTGTGCTCTAGCAGTGAACACTACACATCCACCTCTTCTGCAAATTTTTCAGTTTATTCTCATGTGTTGTTTTCTGAGATAAATGGAGATTGATGCTAGATTATGTGAATTATTTAGAGTTTCATTTAGTATTACTAGTTCATGTATTCAGTCTTTCCATGGATGAATAGAAAAAATGGATTTACAAGAATTATCTGAGTTTCGTTGTTCTGTCTCATAATTCTTCATATGTCATTGACTTTGTGATTAAATGGATACGGTTTATTTGATTTAAGGAAGCTTGGATGAGTTGTGTATCAGATCTATTGTTTCTTCTAACTCAAGGAGTTAGGTAAATGCTTTAGTGTTCTGATAGGGTTTCTAGGTGTATGAAGGGGATATTTCATAAGAATGGGATTTGGAGTTTTCAGTTGATAAACTTGATTGTAATGCAAATGAGTTAGGTCATCCTACTAGTAATGACTCTATGTTTTAATGGATAAGGCACTGATCACTAAATCAGATGCAAGCTGATATGAATTATTCAAAATAAATTTAGTATTTCATGTTTTTGTAGTGGGTTGAAAATAACTAACCCTCACTCAACTTGTGAATATCATAGGATTTGCAATTTGCTACTATATATTTGTGTTATTACATAAGTTATTAGGAGATAGAAGGGTTTTCATCTACAATAAATAGGCTTAGATTTATGTTTTAAATGCACTAGTACCATATCTCAGAACCTGAAGGTTAACTTGCCTAGGTCTTACAGAGCCTGAAGTGAAGAAGGGTCAAACATTATAGTTGTTTCAAGACTATAGTCAGGTGTATTCATCATAGGGATTTGCTAGCCTTAGATGCATTTGTCTGGTTTCTTGGTTGTTTATAAAACTATTAAATTAGGAGCCAACATAATCTTTGCTTGATAGTAGCACAACTTTCAATTACTTTAAAGATTGATCCTTTTGTTTACTATACAATCTTATACTCATAATCAAATTTTGACGTAGGCATGAGGATGAATAACTAGGGCCAAAGGCTCACCCAACTATCCAAACCACCCTTCAAGAGTTAACACAACAGAAATGGACACAAAGAATAGCAACCAAAGTAGGAAGAAGAGTGAATTACTTTTATTGATTCATCAAGATATCTTCTTACATGCCAACTATAAGTCCTTTCGGGTTATAGCCAATTACAAATACATTCAAATTCAAAGATCTGACTGCAAATTCGTTCTTTCAATTTTGCTCTCTAATCTTCTTCCCAAAAGCTTCTTCTCCAAAAACTTCTTCTCCCAAAAACTTCTTCTCCCAAAAACTTACTTAACTCTAAGCCTAAACTCTCTATTTATACTTTCCAAAATGGCTTATAGAACATTCTAGAACATAGAGAAGCCACAAGTCAGCTCTCAACAAATAGAACTACTTATACCAAAATTAAATGTGAGCAAAGTCAGCCCAAATAGGAACCAGACATAGATTACTCGGCAAAAGAAAGCTTCCCAAATATGGCACTTGGCATACACTAGGTAACTTGGCATATGAAGGAATACTACAATAACTTTGCACATGAAGAGTGCTATAGTCACTTGACACATGAAGTAATGCTACAGTAACTCAGCACATGAAGAGTGCTACAGTAACTTGGCACATGAAGAGTGCTACAGTAACTCAGTACATGAAGGAATGCCATAGTAACTTGGCACATGAAGAGTGCTATAGTAACTCAACACATGAAGAGTGCTACAATAAATCAACACCAACTAAGTGCTTTAGTAACTTGGCACATGAAGGGTGCTATAGTAACTCGGCACTAACGATAGAATAAACAAAAAATGAGTAGGATAACAAGGCAACTGAGGATGCTCCTGCATCAGACAACTAGGGTTGAAATAAATGATTCTCCTTAATCACTGAGATGCCCCAACCTGAGCTAAATCCAACTCAAATTCAGAAATCTATGAAGCATCTTCAATAGGTCTGTTCTTCCACTTCACCAAATATTCATAGCAATCTTTTCCTCTTGTACTCTTGCCAACTCTCTGATCCAATATCTGTTCAACTTCCTCAATCTATTTCTTAGGATAATCATCTAGTATAACAACTTTATCCTGTGACTCTTGATACTTATACAAATCAGCAATATTAAGTATAGGAGATATATCCATGTCATCAGGTAACTCAACTTCATAAGCATTACCACTATCAAAATTATTCAAGATCTTACAAGGTCCAAATTTTTTCATCGTCAGCTTGCTATATGTTCCAACTGAGAATCTTCCTTTCTTCAGATGAACCATCACCTCATCACCAACTTGAAAATCATGGTGTCTTCTAGACTTATCAGCATTCTCCTTATACTTTTGATTGCTTTGTTCCAACCTCAACTTCACTTCCTTATACAAGGACTCCATAAAATCAACAAATTCTTCTCCTACAGTGTTTTTCTTTTCTTCACCAGCAACATCTCTCAAATCTAATATACCTCGAGGATGCATTCCAATAACAATCTCAAAAGATGCTTTCCCTGTACTCCTATTCACACAATTATTATATGCAAATTCAGCATGTGCCAATACTATCTCCCAATTACTTGGCTTATTCTCAACTAAACATCTCAACAAATTTCCCAAGCTTCTATTCAAAACCTCTATATGTCCATCTGTTTGTGGATGGAATGTAGAACTATACTTCAATTTAGTACCCATCTTCTTCCACAAAGTCTTCCAAAAATAATGAAGAAACTATTGTCTCTATCTGAAATAATACTTCTTGGTAATCCATGCAATCTCACAATCTCTTTAAATAAAAGTTCAACAGTATTCTCTACATCTGATTTCTTCTTACATGGTATAAAATGAGCCATCTTAGAAAAATTTTCCACTACAACAAATATACAATCATACCCCTTCACTATTTTAGGCAATCCAAGAACAAAATCCATACTAATGTTAGTCCAAGGTTTCTCAGGAACAGTAATAGGTGTATACAAACTAGTATTTTGACTCACTCCCTTTGCAACTTGAAAAAATCCACAACTCTTTACAAATTTCTAAATATCCTTATACATTTGTGGCCAATAATATTTCTCTTTCAACAAACTCAATGTCTTATCAATTCCAAAATATCCAACTAATCCACCACTATGCTTTTCCTTAATTAGATTCAACCTCATAGGACTTCTAGAAATACACAACTGAATACCTTTGAACAACATACCTTCTTGAATGAAATACTCATCATACTTACTTATGTGATCTATTAGATTTGGTGCTCTACACTCTCTCCATGCCTTAGAAAAATCAAGATCAACATCATATAACTCTTTCATCTCATCAAAACCAAGAACTTCAACCTTCATTTCAGTCAACAAATAATGTCTTCTACTCAATGCATTAGCAACTTTGTTAGTAACTCCACTCTTGTGCTTGATCACAAATGTAAAACTCTACAAATACTCAACCCACTTCATATGTCTTTGATTCAATTTATGCTGACTTCCCAAGTATTGTAAAGCTTTATGATTAGTATACAACACAAACTCCTTAGGCATCAAATAATGTCTCCACTTCTTCAATTCTTGAACCATAACATAAAACTCTTGATCATACATAGAATATTTCCTTTTAGCATCATCCAACTTGAAATACTTTGTTGAAATCAGGTAAAGCCAATACAAGTAATTCAGCAACCTTTTGTTTCAAAGTCTCAAAACTCTTATCAGCTCCAAGTGTCCACTTGAATTCATTTTTATCTCCCCTCATTGTTTCAGTCATAGCATTACAAACAACACTGAATTTTTTTATAAACTTTAAGTAAAAACTAGCCAAACTATGAAATGATCTTACCTCACTCACATTATTAGGTGTAGGCCATTCCAAAATTGTTTTAACCTTCTCAGTATCTATCTTCAAACCATTAGCTGAAATCACAAATCACAAATACACAATCTCCTCTTGCATAAAAGAACACTTTTTTAGATTAATCAGCAACTTTTCCTCTTTCAACCTCTGCAATACTTGCCTAATATGCTCAAGATGTTCTTACTTAGTCTTGCTAAATATCAAAATATCATCCGAATAAACAATCACAAACTTACCCAAGAATCTTTTCAAAACTTCATTCATCAACCTGATGAAAGTACTAGGTGCATTAGTTAGACCAAAAGGCATAACCAACCATTCATACAAACCATCTTTTGTCTTGAAAGTAATCGTTCATTCATCACCTTCTTTGATTATGATCTAATGATAGCCACTCTTCAAATCAGTCTTGGTAAAATACTTTACTCCACTCAAACAATCCATTATGTCATCCATCCTTGGCATAGGAAACTTATATTGCAATGTTATCTTGTTAATGGCTCTAGAATCGATACATATTCTCCATTCTCCATTCTTTTTAGGTGCTAATGTAGTAGGTACAACACATGGACTCAAGCTTTCTCTAATCAAACCTTTCTATAAAAATTCATGCACTTGTCTATTAAGTTCTTCATTCTCTGCAAGTGTCAATCTATATGGTGCTTTGTTTGGCAAACTAGCTCCAGGGATTAGATCCATACAGAATTACTAATTTTCCATTTATTCTTTCCTTTGTCATCATTCTTCCATTTAGATTTACCTTTATCCTGCATAGAACTTTCAGATCGGCCACGTTCACTATAAGTTCTACCTCTACCTCTTTGGAATCTACCACCTCTACCTCTTTGTCTTTGTTCATGCTTCTTTGTCAAGATCTCCTTAGCCTTCAAGGCATATTGATATGCTTCTTCTACACTTTCTAGCTTCACAAAACTTATTTCATCTTGTATTGCAGATCTCAATCCATTAATGTACCTTGCAGTTTTCTCAACATCATCATCCACATGTCTAGATTTGATGTCTAATCTATAAAATTCCTCAATATATCCTTTTACAGTCATGTCTTTTTGCTTCAAATTTTGCATCTTTCTCAAAAAGCTAACCTGGTAATTAGCAAAAAAGAATTTTTTCTTTACCTTGTTCACCATCTTTGGCCAAGTTCTGATCTTCTCCTTTCCTCTCCTTTGTCTATCAGTTTGCAAGTGCTCCCACCATAGTGATGTATGGCCTTTCAACCTAGTGACTACAATCTTCACCTTTCTATTATCAGGAGTGTTTCCATACTCAAAGAACTTCTCCACATTAGAGATCCAATCCAACACAATATTGGTGTCCAATTTTCCATCATAAGGAATAACTTCTATAGCAAGCTTTGAATTCACTCTAGACAATGCTCTCAACAATCTTTCTTCATCTTGATCTTCTTCAGGTATTGGATTATGGTTTGGTGTTGTTGTTTCTTCATCACTTACATCATCAAGATGTCTTGCTCTCCTTTGGGCTATCTCCATAGCATCTAATCTGGCTGCAATTTATCTCAACTAATCCAATATAGTATTATCAACATTATTTCCTCTACAATGAACCATCTTTACAAATCAGGTTCCTACAAGATTGTAACCCTCTACAAGTTATAGGTCAAATCCACATATCTGTCACCCTACAACCAAATCCAAATTAAGGTTCTACACGATCCAATCTCCATAAGGACGAACCTCAAGCTCTGATACCAATTGACACAGGCAAGGGGATGAATAAATAGGGCCAAAGGCTCACCTAGCTATCCAAACCACCCTACAAGAGTTAACACAACGGAAACAGACACAAAGAACAACAACCAAAGGAGGAAGAAGAGTGAATTACTTTTATTGATTCATCAAGATATCTTCTTACATGCCCAGTTGTAAGGCCTTTTGGGTTATGGCCAATTAGAAATACATTCAAATTCAAAGATCCAACTGCAAATTTGCACTTTCAGTTTTACTCTCTAATCTTCTTTCCAAAAGCTTCTTCTCCAAAAACTTCTTCTCCCAAAAACTTACTTAACTCTAAGCTTAAAATCTCTATTTACACTTGCCAAAATAGCTTACAGAAAATTCTAGAACATAGAGAAGCCACAAGTTGGCTCTCAAAAAATATAACTACCTATGCCAAAATTAAATGTGAGCAAAGTCATCACTCAACATACACTGGGTAACTCGGCACATGAAGGAATGCTACAGTAACTTGGCACATGAAGAGTGCTACAATAACTCGGCACATGAAGGAATGCTATAGTAACCCAGCACATGAAGAGTGCCACACTAACTCAACACATGAAGGAATGCCACACTAACTTGGCACATGAAGAGTGCTATAGTAACTCAACACATGAAGGAATGCTACAATAACTTGGCACATGAAGAGTGCTATAGTAACTCAACACATGAAGAGTGCTACAGTAACTTAGCACCAACTAAGTGCTACAGTAACTCGACACATGAATGGTTCTACAGTAACTCGGCACCAACTGTAGAATGAAAAAAAATGAGGAGGATGACAAGGAAACCTAGGATGCTCCTGCATCAAATGTACTAAATTCCAATGTAGTACCTTTCAATAACTACTACTCTCATTGTTATTTTGTAGGGAATAATCTATTTTATGAAAAACTCAATGATGAATGTTTGTGTATATTTGGGTCAACCATACACACATGGTATCATATTTTGATTTCATTGCTAGATTATGTTTACTTGGATCAATTTATTCAAGTAAATTAATAGGTAGGTTCAGTTCATTTATGATTCTAATAGTTTTTTTCTTTTCTTAATAGGTGGAATTTGCAAATGAAAGAATTAAAAGATAAACTCATTGATGCCATGACAACACTTTTTGGACCCAACATCTTTCAAAGACTTAGGCTCCTTGAGAAAGTGGGCCAAGATTTGAAGTATATTAAGTACAACTACAAGACCCAAATGAAAAACAAAACCCTTGTTATGAGCGGACCCCCTATATTCCTATTATTGAGTGGGAGAATCTTAAACAGAATGTCACTGAGAGAAAAACAAGAGATGGTGGAGAAATGGTTCCACCCGAGGAAAGAAGGTATATAATAATATTAAGAATGAAATTATGTAATAATTAATCTTAATACTTTTTTGATCTAACATATTTCAAACTTCACATAGGTTGCTTGACACATCAAGGACAACCGAAACAAGAAAATAGAAGCACAAGCAGCACAAGCTTGGCTCGGGTAGATATTCAAAACTTGTTGCATGAATTGTAATTATAAGTAAATGAAGAATTATATGAAAATATTTGTGAATAGTAAAATATTTAGTCTTGATGAAATTTATTACAAAAAAATATTCATGATACCAAGCAAAAATGTAGGCCATGGAGTTTTTTAAAAAAGAACTTATTAAGAGGACAAGAAATTAGCCTATAGAGAAGGCTATAGAGATGTGACTAAATGACTCTAAGAAATGAGTGATCAAGGTTCTTCTACTAGATCTATCATTGAGGTAAATAAGTCAATTGATTTTTATTTCAAATTGAATACTTAAGCAATTATGTATTTGATATTAAGTTCAAAAAAATAAGTCATTATAATTGTTTTAAGTAAGAAAATAATGATTATATACTTGTTTAAAAATTTTAAGTGAATATATTTATATGTATTAAAATGAACGAATAACATTTCTTATTATTTTTCTTATATTTATATGTATATATTGTTCATAAATGCACTAATCATTTACATTGGATTGCATCCTACCAATCTTGATACATTAGCCGAGCACCGTGGAGGTGTTGATTTGAATGTGGATCATAGTACTAAAGGTATATATGTTCTATTCAATTTTTTATTTTTGAATTATTAATACAAGTAAACATTTTAAATTGAATATTGGGTATGTGCAAGATCATGGTGTACCAAACTATGGCCTTAAGTGGCATTGAAAAAACAACAAATCAGGGTTACGTCAACTTGACACATAATTTTAAAGTGGTTATGGACTTTATATCAAAAAGTTGTAAGAAAATAATCTATAGGAAATTGAATGTAGTTTCTAAAATACTAGGCCTTATTAGGAGAAAAAATTAATTGATTGGTCAAAAGTTTGGATTTAATGCAGTACTACTAAAAATTTACTGCGAAAATAAAAAGTAGGTGTATGTCTCACCACCTTAATGAAAATGAAATGATAATATTTTTAAAATATAATTATAGATATAAAAATTAGACTCATGTCCAGATGTGACACATATTTTTTGATATTTTTATTCCAAATAAATAATTAAATATGAATTTTCTACCAAAGCATACTTGGAAAAAAAATCTCCTGTGTCTGACCACCTTAACTAATAGAGAATTTTACCAATTTTCTTTTTTTTAAACATTTTTCTTATACTAGGCGAAGCATAGAATGTGACACAACTTTTAGATTTAAAAAATGTTATACCATGTGAAAGTTATTGCTATTTTACAAGCAGTATGTCAATTGGTACTCTACAATAATCTTCATTGATAATAAACTAATAAATACTTATCAAACTAAGAATTTGACAACAATAATATTGATGGAATCTCGAGAGTGATATTGAAAAACCATTTTCATTTCATTCAATTTTGATCAAAATAACATTTTCAGATGGCTACCCGAAGTTTGAGTGTCACTAAAACCTTCCTCAAACATGTTTTTTGGGTTGACCCAGCAGGGTTACTAAATACCAGGCCTAATTGGATATCCGATCTCAAATCAGATATCTGATATGGCTCGGTGATTCCCATCCCTTTAAGGTGGGAAATTCAAAAGGCAAGTTTTTTTAATTTTAAATATGGAGGCAAACAAATTTAAAGGGGAATAAACATAAAACAATAACTTTAGACAATTTTAGAAGAAATTATATATTTCGTGAATGTGTGAACATTAATATTATAATTATTATTACATCATATTGATATATATGATTATTATTATTAAATATATATAATAGTATTAAATGACAAAATTATTCTATATAATAATATATATTGCTATTATTATTATTAAATCTATAATCTAGTAACATATATGATTATTATTGTTATATAATCTAATAATATTTTATTATTATATTAAAATATAATTTATAATATAATTATTAAATACAATATTCACATGTAATGGGTCAAAGGGGGTCATAAGTCACCCTATGACCCCCTTTGACCCATAAGAATGATTCAAGTATGTCCTTAGCAGTCCTAGGACCCCTACAAACATATGTCATCATGTAATGGGTGGAAGGAGGTTATAGGTCAACCTATGACCCCCCACATATGTCATCATTTAATGGGTTGAAGGGGGTCGTAGGTCACCTTATGACCCCATTTGATCCATAAGAACGATTCTAATATGTCCCTAGGGGTCCTAGGACTCGTAGGGAAATATGTCATCATGTAATCGGTTGAACGTGGTCGTAGGTTACCCTATGATGCCCTTTGACCCATAAGAACGATTCTAATATGTGCTTAGGGATCCTAGGACCCCTAGGGACATATGTCTTCATGTAATAGATTGAAGGGGGTCATAAGTCACCCTACAACCCTCTTTGACCCATAATAATGATTCTAATATGTCCCTAGGGGTCCAAGGACCCCTAGAGACATATGTCATCATGTAATGGGTCGAAGAGGGTTCGAAGAGGGTCGTAGGTCACCCTATGACCCCCTTTGACCCATAAGAACGATTCTAACATGTCCCTAGGGGTCCTAGGACCCTTAGAGACATATGTCTTCATATAATGGGTCAAAGGGGGTCGTAGGTCACCCTACGACCCCCTTTGATCCATAAGAATGATTTGAATATGTCCCTAGGGATCCTAGGACCCCTAGGGACATATGTCATCATGTAATGGGTCGAAAGGCATTGTAGGTCACCCTATGACCCCCTTTGACCCATATGTCGTCATGTAATGGGTCGAAAGGGGTCATTAGTCACCTTATGAACCCCTTTGACCTATAATAATGATTCTAATATGTCCTTAGGGATTCTATGACCCCTACAGACATGAGATCATGTAATGGGTCTAAGGGGGTCATAGGTCACCCTATGACCCCCTTGGACCTACAAGAATGATTCTAATATGTCCTTAGGTGTCATAGGACCCATAGGGACATATGTCATCATGTAATAGGTTGAAGGGGGTCATAGGTCAACCTATGACCCCCTTTGACCCATAATAATGATTCTAATATGTTCCTAGGGGTCCTAGGACCCCTAGGGGCATATGTCATCATGTCATGGGTCAAAGGGGGTCATAGGTCAACCTATGACCCCCTTTGACCCATAAGAATGATTCTAATATTTCTCTAGGCATCTTAGGACCCCTAGGGGCATATGTCATCATGTCATGGGTCGAAGGGGGTCACAAGTAAACCTATGACCCCTTTTGACCCATCAAAATGACTCTAATATGTCCGAGGGGTCCTAGGACCCCTAGAGACATATGTCATCATGTGATGGATTGAAGGGGGTCATAGGTCAACCTATGACCCGCTTTAACCCATAAGAATAATTTTAATATAACCCTAGGGTTCTTAGGACCCCTAAGGACATACATCATCATTTAATGCATCGAAGAGGGCCATAGGTCAACTTATGACTCCCTTTGAACCATAAGAATAATTTTCTAATATGTTAGTAGGGGTCCTAGGACCCTGAGAGACATATGTAATCATGTCATGGGTTAAATGGGGTCATAGGTCAACCTATGACCCCCTTTGACCCATAAGAATGATTCTAATATGTTTGTAGGGGTCCTAGGACCCCTAGCGACATATGTCATCATGTGATGGGTCAAAAGGGATCATAGGTAAACTTATAACTCCCTTTGACCCATAATAATGATTCTAATATGTTCATAGGGGTCCTAGGTCCCTTAGGAACATATGTCATCATGTGATGGGTCAAAGGGGGTCATAGGTTAACCTATGACCCCCTTTAACCCATAAGAACAATTCTAATATGTTCGTAGTGGTGCTAGGACCCATAGGGACATATGTCATCATGTGATGGGTCGAAGGGGGTCATAGGTCAACTTATTACCCCCACTACCCATAAGAATGATTCTAATATGTTTTTAGGTGTCCTAGGACCCCTACGGACATATGTCGTCATGTGATAAGTCAAAGGGGGTCGTAGGTCAACCTAAGACCCCCTTTGATCCAAAAGAATGATTTTAATATTCTTATAGGAGTCCTCGGACCCCTAGGGACATATTTTATCCTTTATTGAGTCGAAGGGGGTCGTAGGTCAACAATTGACCCCCTTTTACCCATAAGAATGATTCTAATATGTCTCGAGGGGTCCTAGGAGCCCTAGGGACATATGTCATCATTTAATGGGTCAAAGGGGGTCGTAGGTCAACATATTGCCCCTTTTGACCCATAAGAATGATTCTAATATGTCCCTAGGGGTCCCAGGACCCCTAAGGACATATGTCATCATGTAAAAGGTCAAAGGGGTCATAGGTCAACCTATGACCCTCTTTGACCCATAAGAACAATTCTAATATGTCCCTATGGGTCCTAAGAGCACTAGGGACATATGTCATCATTTAAGGAGATGAAGGTGGTCATAGGTCACCCTATGACCCCCTTTGACCAATAAGAATGATTCTAATATATCTCTTGGGGTACTAGGACCCTTAGGGACATATGTCATCATGTAATGGGTTGAAGGGGGTCATAGGTCAACCTATGACCCCTTTTGACCAATAATAATGATGCTAATATGTCCTTAGGGGTCTTAGGATCCCTAGGGACATATGTTGTCATGTAATAGATCAAAAGGGGTCATAGGTCAACCTATCATCCCCTTCGACCCATATTAAGCATTCTAATATGTCCCTACAGGTCCTACGACTGCTAGGAACATATGTCATTATTTAATTAGTTGAAGGGGGTCTAAAGTGAACCTATAACCCCCTTCAACCCATACAAAAGATTCTAATATGTCGCTAGGGGTCGTAGGACCCCTAGGGACATATGTTGTCATTTAATGGGTCGAAAGGTGTCATAGGTCAACCTATGACCCCATTCAACCCATATGAATGATTCTAATATGTCCCTAGGGGTCCTGAGATGCCTAGGGACATATCATCACGAATTCATATGAACGATTGTAATATATCCCTAGGGGTTTTAGGACCGCTAGGGACATATGTCATCATGTAATAGGTCGAAGGGGGTTATAGGTCACCCTACGACCACCTTCAACCCATATGAATGATTCTAATATGTCTTTAGGGGTCGTAGGACCCCTAGGGACATATGTCATCATTTAATGGGTTGAAGGGGGTCATCGGTCAACCTATAACCCCCTTCGATCCATATGAAGCATTCTAATATGTGCCTAGGGTTCCTAGGACCCCTAGGGACATATGTTATCATTTAATGGGTCAAAGGGGGTTATAGGTCAACCTATGACGCCCTTCTACCCATATGAAGGATTCTAATATGTTGCTAGGGGTCCTAGGACCCCTAGAAAAATATTTTCTCATTTAATAGGTCAAAGGGGTTCATAGATCACTGTATGACCCCCTTAGACCCATACAAAAAATTCTAATATGTCCCTAGGGGTCCAAGGACCCCTAGGGACATATGTCATCATGTAATAGGTTGAAAGGAGTCATAGATCACCCTACGAACCCCTCCAACCCATACAAAGGATTTGAATATGTCCCTAGGGGTACTAGGACCCCTAGGGATATATGTCATCATGTAATGGGTCGAAGGGGGTCATATGTCAACCTATGGCCCCCTTTGACCCATATGAAGGATTCTAATATGTCACTAGAGGTCTCCTAGAGACATATGTCATCATGTAATGGGTCAAAGGAGGTCGTAGGTCACCCTATGACTCCCTTTGACCCATAATAATGATTTGAATATGTCCCTAGAGGTCCTAGGACCCCTAGGGACACATGTTGTCATTTAATCGATCAAAGGGGGTCATAGCTCAACCTATGACTCACTTCGACCCATATGAATGATTCTAATATGTCCCTAGGGGTCTTAGGATCCCTAAGGACATATGTCAACATGTAATGGGTCAAAGTGGGTCATAGGTCACCCCACGATCCCTTCGATCGATATGAAGGATTCTAATATGTCTCTAAGGGTCCTAAGACCCCTAGGGACATATGTCATCATTTAATGGGTCAAAGGGGGTCATAGGTCAAACTATGACCCCTTTCACCCATATGAAGCATTCTAATGTGTCCCTGGGGGTCTTAGGTCATCATTTAATGGGTTAAAGAGGGTCATAGGTCACCCTATGACCCCCTTCGACCCATACAAAGGATCTATTCTTTTCCAAACCATTCATCTTTTAATTCAAACTTTTTAAGAGATATTAATTCTATGAGACCTTAAAGCCCATCTAGTCTTGGACAGTCATATATCAGGAGCTTATACAATAATGTGATGTTTTCTAAACTTTCTATCTTCTCAAATTTCATACACCATCCCAATTCTAATTCTTTAAGGACCTATTTCATTGCTGGAATAGGAATAGAAAATTTGGAATACTTTTCTATTTTCCATTTGGTTTTTCAATTGGAATAGGAAATATGAATACATATTCTCATTTTGCCTCTAAAATTCACTTATACCTATTCCCAATATACATTCTTATTCTCCATTCCTATGCCTACAACCAAACAGACCTTAATGAGAAATTAATTTTTCAACCCCTGGAATCCCAACTAAGTTTGGACATGAATGCATAATGAGCTTCTCTAGTCATCTTATGTTTTATGAGTGGAAACTTCTACCTTTTCCAGCTTTTTGCAAAACCACAATTGAATTATTTTTAAAGAAGCGATCTCTTGGAATCTTGTAAGTGCCTTCAACTTTGGACATAAATGTACCTTGAGATCCTCCAATGAATTTAAATATTCTAAATTTTCAATCATTTTCAATTTTTTATAATTTTGCAATACAAGTTTTTTGAGAGAAGTATACTCTGGAAAACTCAAAAGCTTGTCTATCCCTATGCTTAGCTCTCGTAGTAATCTCATCTTTTATAGACCTGCTATTTTCTTCACCTTACTGCTATCATTGAATGTGAGATTTTCTAAAGACACCAATTCTGCAAAACATGGAAGCTCTACCAACTTCTTACAGTTTTCTATCTACAAACTATTAAATTCTTTCAAGTCACAAAAACCTCTGATGCCCTTGAGAACCTCATTGAACTTGGTGTAGCTTCTCAACGTTAGGTGTCACAATTTTGTCAACTTGCCAAAATTACTGGGTGGTGATGACAAATTTTGGCAATCTCAACTCCAAGTGTTCCAAGTATTGGAGATTAAAAAATTATCGAGGGAGCTCCCTCAATGCATCACAACTTGTATAATTATCATCATTTATTACTATCTTTAGCAAATTCTTGATGCATATAATTAAGCTTAGAAACCCTGCAAAATGTTTGCATCTCTAGATAACTAACTCTCTTAATTGCAAAAGAACCTACAACCCATGTTCAGTACCATAAAAGAAAGATACTTACATTTCTATCTACTTCTCACAAATGTTCTAAGCTCCTAGATTTTTAAAGAAATAAAATTCTTAAGTTTTTCAATCCAAGCTATGGTGGAAGATTTTTATGCTCAATGTTAGAACACTAAAGCCAGATGAGCTCTTTGAATATCTCCCTAAATTCCCCACTTAAAATTTCTCCATTGCCAAAAAAAATCTCCAATCCAAGCAAGGAGGGTATGAGGCTTCATTCTCCTTGGTTTGTGGTGTTTATTATGAGCTCTCCATTTCATTGGTAACAATTATCACCAACTGTAGTTGTTATTCCTAAGACTCGTATAGCATATTGAATTATCAAAGTAAACCTAAGAAATATTTTAGAGCTCATTATAACTAGAGCAATTGGGTGTCCTATCCATGATTATTAAAGCCATAAAAATAAGGCATTGACTTCACCTATTGAGGAGGAATATCTCAAGACAAAAGGTGGAACCATTCCATGACTAAAAAATCTATAGAAGAAGGCATTGCCTTCATTGAGATAACCTTCTTTTGAGACCAAAGGTGGTATGGTGGTTTTCCATTTGCAACGTCCCTCCCCATGTCACTCAAGTGATTGTGCAGTCTTATCGAACCATGTTTATCCTGCTCAACAAGACATCTATTGAAAAGAATTCCCCAACCAAGTGTTCCATAAAAATCAATGTCCCATGATGCAATGGCCACACTTGTTCTTTATCAAATGAAGAAACATGTTTCATCCAAGAATATATCCTTCTCTTGCTTCCCTGGAGCATCATAGGTGACTTTGAGCCTCTTTGTGATTTTCTTGTGGGGAATCTAGGAATAATTACAAAATATTTGATGCCAATTTTTTTAAAATAATTTGGGTACCCATCGCAATTGCAGCAGCATTTCCTGATAGATTGTTGACACTCCCAAACCTAATTGTTATTGCATATCCATCACAGTTGGGATGGATTATTCCAATGGATACTTGTCTCTCCCAAAACACTGTTATCGCATACCTATAGCATTTGTGATGGCTTGTTCTAATGGATAGTCATCAGTCTTATAGCATAGTTGTTGCAATTGTGATGGAAAACTGAAAGCTTAAGCCATCATATTTGCAATGGTCTAATATCGCAATTAGTATAGTGTGAAGATAAATTCTTGCCCTTTCCTTCTTCCAAGTTATGAAATCTTTATCCATCACAATTATGACAGACAAGCAAGTTCATATGATGAGAGCCAATTCATGGTATTGTCACTTGGGCAACTTGTGGTCATCTCAATTGCGATATCATGTTGTCGCAATGCAGGCCAAAATGTAGTAGTGAGGCAAGGATTGATATTTACAACAATATCTAGAGTCAAGTCATTAAAGGGCCTATGCATTCAACCATATTTCTTAGTTGAAAGATGCTAAAAAATATAAACAAATGCATACACAACCATAAGAACAAAAGAAGAAGCGCACTTATAAGAACTGGCCCTATCATTAGTCAAGGTATGCAAGAATAATATTTATTTATTATCTTATACATATATGTATGTCATTGTCTTCATGTTTTTAAAGAAAATCTCTTGAATACTAAAAAAATAAACATTTAAAACCAACCTAATTTACATTTAACATAAAATGATTTTCTTCAAGAGTTCAATGATACCAATGAATAGCAATAGAAAAAACTTGAAGTACAACTAGTTTATTCGAAAACTTAACTACAAACATATTGATATGAAAATTCATGCTACCAAAGAATTAGAAAGTTTGTTTCTTGATGCAGGAGCATCTTGCACGAGAAAATTTATTTAAAATAAAAAATAAAAAAATTGAAGGAAAATTAGAGGAAAACATAAATAAATAAAAAGGGAAAAAGGAGAAAAAGAAAAAAAGGAGGAATTTCTATTTCAAGGTGCATAGGTGGCATAAAATAGAAAAGTAAAATAATAATAATAATAAAATGGTTGTCATTCCATTTATCGAGGTGCATTGGTGAAATTCTAGAAAGTTATGAATATTGTAGAAAGTTGATGATATTGAAGAAGGTTATGGAAGTCGTAGAAGATTGTGGATATTGTGTAGCGTGAATTCTAGAAGGTTGTGGATAAGTCATGCATTGGGTGGTAAGTGCCTATTTAAGCAAGGCATATGAGAATTTCTAATCAAGCTTGGAAAGCTTTGGAAACTTTGGAAGGTGAAAGCTTCAAGGTGTGAAAGTTGTGGAAGGTAAAGGTTTGGAAGGAAAAGGTTCAAAGTGTGAAAGCTAGAAGGTGTGAAGGCTTCAAGGTGTGAAAGAGAAGGAGGAAGTGAAGAGTGAGTTTTACTGAGTTTGTGGATAGAGTGCTGAATGTGAGGCAATTTACAACAATATTGTGATGGAGTTGTGAGTGTGTAGACAGAGCATCAAATGTGAGGCATTTTATACTTGGATCTTGGATAAAAGCTAGTGACTACGGTTTAGAAGCAAGGAGATTGCTTGGTGGCTTGTGAGAACAAGTTGAGATCTTGGAGGTTCCTACTAGAGTGTGGATCTGGACTAGCTTGGGTTTGGATTGGATCTTGAGAGATCTAATAGAAATGTTATTGTAATTGCTATTGAATTTTCAATAAAATTTCTTGGGAAGCATTTTGTCATCTCTTGTCTCCATATTGTGGCATTTTTGGTTATGAGTTGGTAGGGTGGTGTGGCCCTTCATCATGTGGTATCAAAGTGGGAGTTCCTGAGTGTACAAGTAGATCGCCAAAGTGTGAGGCAGTTTGTACTAAGACCTTGGTTGGGTGAAGTTGATCAGAGTAGGAGTTCTTGAGCGTGTAGATAGATCACCGAAGCTGAGGTAGTTTTCTTTAAGACCTTGGGAGGACATGTAAATTGATCAATGGATGCAAAGATGGAAGACTAGACTTGTTGAGGCATGATCGTACAGAGCTTGTGGATTGCAAATCCATTTTCCTAGACTTGTGATGTGGTTCTTGATTGTTCGTGTGAGGTGGCAGGTTGTGATTTGACTTGCAAAAAATTTGAGGTTGTCACAAGGAGCATGGGAAGTTTTTGTTGCAGAGGCTTACAAAGATCTTGGAAGATAGCTCCGAGAGGATTGGACCCTAAGATGATTGGAAAAACTCTATGATATAGTGGAGAGGAATTTTTTGAAGATGTCTACTCGGCTTGAAGCTAGCTTGGCTGATCAAGTTAAGGAGGTTCATGATAGAAGATGCCATCACAAGGTTGAGGTGGAAGAGGTTGGTTGTGTTGATAAGCTTGTGCAATCTGATACAGAACTTGCATAGCAACTAGAAGTTGTTGTTGAGGATATTCCTAACCTTGTTGTTGTTGGGATGGAGATTGGTTTTCATGATCAGCTGGTTGAGTCTGACATGGAGATTGTGGAGTGCTCAGTCGTGGATGATCCGGTTGTTGTTGGTGGTGACTTGTATCTTATAGAGCATCTTGTTGTGAGCAATGAGTTTTCTTGTGCTGAGAGTTTGGCATGTGTTGATGGAGATCTACATGTGGCTTCTAATGTGGAGTTTTTTATTGCTAGTATGGACTCACTAGTTGTTGATGTGAATGGGAGTTTTCTAATGAAGCATTATGTTTAGTTTGTTTCTAGGAGTGAGCATGCTGATTGGATGGTTGAGATTCTGGTGTTTGAGATATGGATGCATATAAGGATGATGTGTAGATTGGTTTTCTTGTCCCTATTGAGGTGGAAACCTTTGGTGAAGATGAAGATGGTTGTAGACCTTTCTTTTAGTGTTAAAGTGTGGGACACACTTTTCTAGCTACTTGGGGAGTCTGATCCACGAGCATCTTGTAGGAGAAAATTTATATTAAAAAAAATAAAAAATTTGAGGAATATTAGAAGAATAAATAAATAAATAAAAAGGGAAAAAGGAGAAAAAAGAAGAAGAGGAATTTCTATTTTGGAGGTGCATAGGTGGCATAAAATAGAAAAGTTAAAAAGATAAATAAAAAAAGGGTTGTCATTCCATTTATCAAGGTGTGTTGGTGGAATTCTAGAAAGTTATAATTATTGTAGAAAGTTGTGGATATTATAGAAGGTTATGGAAGTTGTAGAAGGTTGTGGATATTGTGTAGGTGGAATTCTAGAAGGTTGTGGATAATTCATGCATTGGGTGGTAAGTGCCTATTTAAGCAAGGTATATGAGCATTTCTAATCAAGCTTAGAAAGCTTCGGAAGCTTTGGAAGGTGAAAGCTTCAAGGTGTGAAAGCTGTGGAAGGTGAAGCTTGAGAAGGTAAAGCCTTGGAAGGAAAAGCTTGAAGGTGTGAAAGTTGGAAGGTGTGAAGGCTTCAAGGCGTGAAAGAGAAGGAGGAAGTGAAGAGTGATTTTTCCTAAGTCTGTGGACAGAGTGTCGAATGTGAGGCAGTTTATAGTAGGATTGTGATGGAATTGTGAGTGTGTAGACAGAGCTTGGAATGTGAGGCAATTTACACTTGGATCTTAGATAAAGCTAGTGACTAAAATTTAGAAACAAGAAGATTCCTTGGTGTCTTGCGAGCACAAGTTGAGATCTTGGAGGTTTCTACCAGAGTGTGGATCTAGACTAGCTTGGGTTTGGATTGGATCTTGAGATATCTAGCAGAAATGTTATTGTAATTTCTATTGAATTTTCAATAAAATTTATTTGAAAGCATTTTTTTCATCTCTTATCTCCATACTGTGGCATTTTTGGTTATGAGTTGGTAGGGTGGTGTGGCCCTTCATCAAGTGGTATCAGAGCGTACCTTCATCATTTCCCCACACTTGCAAATGAAATTTATTCCTCTTTTACAATTTATGATATGATTTTCACAAAAAAAAAAAAAAAATTATTATAGATTGATGATGTAGATTTTTAACAAATTGTTCAATTTTCTTGCATACAATTATTAAAAAAAATAGTAACAATGGAAAAGGATTTTTCTTCTTCTGTCACATTCAAGAAACTATACAACATATGCTACTATCAGCACACACATTGCACCTTTGAGTGCAAGTGCTAGTATTTAATTAAAACTATTCTAATTAAATGCAATATTATTTTACTTACCTATTGCACTCTTAGGTATGATTGCTAATTTATTAGTTATGCTAAAGGCACACCTATATTGTTGTTGTTCTACTACAAAATCTAATCTACGATCAAAAGTAAACACTAGACTGTTGCAAGACAATTGAGATAAATCTAATCGTCTAGTATTTATAGTATACTTGACTTTTGGTACTATTTTGCCAAAAAAAAATCATTTCCTTTACCACTTCTTTCAATGCCTCTAAGATGAAGTATTTTGATATTCTATGTTGTTTGTCTTAGAGAAGTTAAGATATGGTCAACAAAGAATGGTGTATCATTGATGGACAACCATTGAAATTGTTAAAAAAAATTAAATCTTTAATTTATTTTGTTATATGAGGATTTGTAAATATTTTTATTTTCCACAAACTAGAATTTTACACATATTAGAGCTTGACATGATAGGAAAAACTAGTTTCTTTTACTATATTTACCATACTTTTTCACTTGTCAATATCAAAACTTTGGAAAGTTATTTTTTAATATAAGAATAGTAAAATTAAAATTAAAAAACAAACTTTATAGATGATTTGGGCAAAAAATTAGTTGCATTTCTTTCATACTTATTTTGTTTATTAATTATTTTTCATACAATAATATATTTAAAAACAATTTTAAAGATAATTTTAAAGATTCAAATAATTACAAAATACATTAAATAGTTTTAATTTTTACTTATATTTAATACTAATGCACTTTTGATATATAATAATATTTTATTTTTTATTTAAGAAAATTGTTTTAGAAATTAGATAATTTAAATAACTGATTAAAATTATTGTATGCAATTGTATTATTTAAATTTTATTTACTAATTTATAAAATATTTTAATTATATATTAAATTTTATAATTTAAATATTTTTAAAAAAATCATGTAAGATATTGAAAATTTTATAAGCTATAATATAACAATATCATGATATAATAAAACAATTATACAACCATAACTAATATAGAAATAAATTTAGGTTTTATAATATGTTATGTTATTTCCAAAATTATTTTAGAAATTAGATAATTTAAATAATTGATTAAAATTATTGTATGCAATTGTATTATTTAAATTTTATTTACTAATTTAAAAAATATTTTAATTATATATTAAATTTTATAATTTAAATGTTTTTTAAAAAATCATGTAAGATATTGAAAATTTTATAAGCTATAATATAACAATATCATGATATAATAAAACAATTGTATAACCATGACTAATATAGAAATAAATTTAGGTTTTATAATATTTTATGTTATTTCCAACTTTTAAATTATGAATTTAGATTGGGAATTTAATTTTTACTTAGGGCTGCAATTATCTTTTAGGGTCAAGGTATTGCTACGAATAAATATTTATAGAATTATATTCCAAGTCTTTTTATTTTTTCCTTTTTCTTAAAAAGTAAGTTTATTAAGTTATTATGAATAGACATCATCTATCAGTTAGGGTTTATATGAGGGTAAATATCATGGTTAGCATAAGAGTTTTGATTAGAGTTAGAGTTCACTATTAGTGTTAGATGTAGGATTATAATTACATTTTAGTTAGGGTTGAGGTTTGAATCATTGCTATTATTTTTGTTATCATTGTGATAAGGATTAAAGGTTAGATTTATGTTTATGATTTAATATTAGCATTAGGGTAAGGGTTAGGTGATAACTCATTTCTTACTATTATTGGTTTTTGAAGTATTAGATAGCAGCCAAAAGAACATAGGCCTAACCCTACTGTAGAAAAAGCTGAAGGATTAGTCAGAGGTTAGATCCCAATTATCTAACCAATACCAATTTATACTTTAAATAAAAATAAATACAAGTTCTAGAACATAGTGATCCTTATCATTAGTCATGTTACTAACTAGCCAAAAAAATGGATAAACATACCAGTAGCAAGGTGGCATATTGCTACTATTAGTCTAGTAATTGATCATATACCTATATAATAAAACCTCTGTAGGGCACTACGTTTAGAGTAAAAGAAACATAAGCAGAGCTAGTTGCTTGGATTCTTTTTTGGTTCCTCATTCTTCTTCTCCTCAACCTCTTCCCTTTTGATGTCCACCCCCCCTCCTCTTTGATAGGTTTATCGAGAAGCATCTTTAGCCAATCCTTCACTAGGAAGTTGTAAATGGAGTAGGTAGTTTCTCTCTCCTTTCCCAAATCATTTGCATCCTTATTCACCTACAAGAAATAAAAAGTAGTGGTAGGTGAATGCATGAATTCCATGGAGAATTTAGAAAGGGTGTCAATTTTTTGGTAGATGTCAATGTGGTTGCCCCCATCTCCCTCATTGACTTCTCCAGCCTCTCCAGCCAAGACTCTCTTTGGCTCTGGCCATGGCTATGCTTCCCTTTCTTCCCCCCACCTTTGGGAGTGCCTTTCAAGGGGGAGGTGATGCCCTACCCCGTACTTCTAGTCAGGGATGAGACAACTTCAAGGGTATCCAATATGTGTGAGGGACTAGGTAGGTAGGAGATAAGCTTCTTTCCAATCTCCTAATGTGGACTCTTCTTCTTGGTGGGCTTTTTCTCACACTCGGTAGACTCAGAGCTAAAGTCTTGTATAGGGGGGACTTGAATTTCTCTAATTTGAGTCATTTACTAGTTCTTGGAGCATTCTACTTTCTCCTCCTTGTGTCCATATCTAACTCAATGAGGCTTATTTTTACCTTAGAACTAGGTTTTTTTTTGTGTGGCTTGAGCCTAAACTAGGGACCATGGATATTTGGGGAGTAATAGTAGCCAGTAGGTTGACCAAAAGTGGTGGGTTTAAGGCAAGATGATAATTGTAAAGTTTGTGCATGAAAACCTAGTGAATGATATAAAAGGGTTTACCTTCCTCTTTATTTTGCCTAGCCTTATAGGCATAGTCTTCAATGGAATTCAAAATAAGATGCGAAAAAGAAATCTGATCCAAGTTCCTGAAATGGTTGAGAATGGGGAAATGGTAGTAATATAGTACCTGGAACTAATCTTCAAGGGTAATATGTACCTCATAATGTAATAGAAAATCACATCCCAAGGCTTCAAAATATCCTCTCTAGAAAACCCACCATGCATGCAAACTAACTACTTATTAAATTTAGTGAACTTCCTCGTACTGGTTTTATCATTCACTCTGGCTTGCTTGCACCAATTCCTATCCTCTAGGGAAAACCCTCCAACACTAGCAATGACCTCCTTCATGATTTTGAATTCCATCCCATTGATTTTCACTTTCCTATCATTCCATGAGTTGAAGAATTGCATTGAGATGTGCTCATCATGTTTTCCTATTTCTTCCATAAATGGCAGTAAACCACCTTTCCAAAGATAAGCCATCACAACTTCACTCTTATAGATGCAAGCCTCTACCCCCACTAGATCAATGTGATCACTAGCACCCATTTCTCCACCCAGCTCAACCACCAAATCCACATATTTTTCTGACATCTCCTCATCATAGATTTGGTAGTCACAATAGGTTAGATAAATTGCACCTAGGATGAAATTGTTAAGGAAAAAAAACCCATCATAAGATCACAAGGTTTCCCAAAAATTGAAAAACCTCCCTCAGCGACACTTGTGATCAATACCTTCCATTCTATAAAATCCCATCACTAGTTGTAATTGGAGTGGGATTTGAGTTAAGTATCTTTGTCATCTATCTTTGTAAGTATTTTATATCTTGAAAAATCCACTCCATTCATCCTTTTTCAAAAACAATTAAGGTTCGTAGTAAGAGGATCACAAAAGAAAATCCTCATGCAATCTTGCCAAAAAAATTTACGAAATAAAATCCACCCACCTTCCTGTCCACACAAATTCATAAAGGTGCACCACCTGTTGTGATGATTCATATGACATTATGAGAAGTGCACTTACGTTCGATCATCACTTGAGGTGGTTATGGAATTTGGCTAACATTCTCCCATTCAATTATTCATGTGACATTATGGTCAAATTTTTCCAACTCATCCACTACTCCATTTCCTTCATGGTAAATGTGGTCCACATGGATCTCTTGACACCTTTCCTTCAACTTGCAAATTTCATCTATTTTTGTTTTGATATTCTAGCTACTCTGACCCTCTCCTTTAATAGCTTTAATTAACATTGAATCCTCTTCCAAATTTTCCATGAGATGTACAGTGGGATTATTATCCATAGATTTTTGAGATATGGGTGATACAGTGACCTGTCCCAATGAAAAAATTATTGTAAGATTTCATTAGCACCCCATTGGACCTCCTACAATGCAAGGACCCCCCTTGACACATCTGAAGGAAAAGGGTAGTGCATGGGAAGATTTGGGATAGATTTTGCATCTTGGTAACATAAAACACATCAATTAGCTAGCTAACACCCTCTCCTTTGAAGATTATCAATTATGATGATAGTCTTGTGTAAGGCCATCCACAAAAAGAAATTTATCCATGGGTGCCAAACCTTTCTCCAATTTCCCTGGGCCACATCCCCGCTTAGACAAAAAAAATAAGCTGATTTCACCGTGAAGCCACCCGAGGGGGTAAGTCTCCAAACTAAAGAGTCATCCATGTGGGTGAAGAGAATTTAATAAAGCTAAAGAAGATTTTTTATTTCGAGGGCAAAGCTCATCACAATAATCTCCTAATCCTGAGTTCTTATTGTAAGGAAACTTAGGTGCAGAAACAACTTCCTACACTAATCTCATAAGGAAAGTATGATGCAAATCCTATTAAAATCTTCTACACTTACAAATTCAATATCATGTAAACAACAATATTGTAGCCAACCATGCATATAGAAAATAGATAGAGAAATGAACTCATAACACAAGAATTTTTCGGTGGGGAAAAACCTTTCGGTAAAACAATCCCACCCCTTCAGAACCTGCACAATGTATTATCTTCAACATGAGGTTACAATACACTTGCAATGCAAGTTCAACATCAACAACAGAAGACTCCAGTAGCTACTCGCAGTACCAACAATACACCTTTTTCACATCGCATCTCTTCGCAACCCTAAAAATGCTTATAACATGCGCTTCACTTTAGGGCTACTCCCAAAAGGTAAACCATATTAGGGTTTTACCATTCTCTGAGAAAATAGGAACCCCGAAAACAATTTCAGGCCGATGCCTCGAACCCCACTATTGGGGTAGAGTGTACAGTACTCAAATATCTTAGTTGCCACATGTCTTCGCCTGTCCTTGAATCTTCCTAACATAGCTCTTACGTGTCCTAGGAATCCGTCATAACCATTTTAGTCATGATCTCCTTACACACAATTCAAGATGTCGACACATCAACATTATTTGCAAGAAATACATTTTAGAAAACAAATAATAAGAATAGGAATTATACAAGGTTGAGACACCTTATTCCTAACATTCTGCCACTTGTCGAACACCTTGTAAGAGCAACAGGAACATAATAGGAACTAACTACTATAGGCCGAAAGGCCCATAGACTCCAAACACCATCTGAACTTCTCAGTACCCACTGGTTTCATTAATGCATTTGCAACATTCTTTACAGTATCTACCTTTTCCAAATTTACCTTTCCATCTTCCACCATATCTCTCACAAAGTGATACTGCACATCAATGTGCTTCATTCTGGCATGGAAAGTTGGATTCTTTGCAAGGCAAATAGCACTCTAACTGTCACACCAAATAGTAATCTATTCTGTATCAATACCAACATCTGAACATAATCCCTTATGCCAAATGGCTTCTTTACAAGCATGAGTAGAAGCCATGTACTCAGCTTATATAGTGGACAAAGAAACCACTGGTTGTCACTTGCTCATCCAACTGATGGCACCAGCAAACATAGTGAATACATAAGCACTGGTGGATCTCTTGTGGTCAATATCACTTGCCCAATCTAAATCCACAAACCCATGAATACAAACTGAATTCGAAGATCCAGAAGAGTTACCATGATAACATATGGAGTAATCTGATGTACCCCTCAAATATTTGAATACTCGCTTAACTGCATCCCAATGTATCCGTCTAGGATTAGCCATAAATCGACTCAAGACTCCCACTACTTGGGCAATTTTTGGTCTAGTATAGACCATAGCATACATAAGATTGCCAACTGCACTAGGATAAGGTACTCTACTCATGTCCTCCACCTCACTAGGAGATTTTGGACAATCATCTACATATAACTTTGTTCCCACAGGAGTAGGAACACATAGTGGTCTACAATCTGCCATGTTGAACCTGTCCAACACGGACTTCACATACTTACTTTGACTCAACCAAAGTTTTCTGTTAGACCTATCTCTACTGATTTCCATACCCAAGATGTACCTAGCTGCCCCAAGATCTTTCATTTCAAACTGTGCTAACAACTGAGATTTAAAATCAAAAATCATGCCCTTACCTTTCCCAAATAGCAACATATCATCAACATATAATGCAACAATAAGAAGGTGATCATTTTCAATTCTGAAATAAACACAATGATCTGATTTTGATCTTACAAATCCAATTGACAACACAAAGGCATCAAACTTAAGGTACAACATCCTAGGAGATTGCTTCAAACCATATAGAGATTTCTTTAATCTGCAAACTAAGGATTCTTTACCTTTAACAATGTAGTGCTCAGGCTGTGACATATAAATCTCTTCCTCCAAATCACCATAAAGGAAAGTTGTGTTCACATCCATCTATTCTATCTCTAAATCATATGATGCAGCAAGAGATAACAGAAATCTAATGGATTTCAACTTTGCAACAAGAGAGAATATTTCACCATAATCTATTCCCTCTACCTATTAATACCCCTTTGCAACCAATCTAGCTTTGTAACTTTCAACACTGCCATCTGTACAGAATTTCTTCTTAAACACCCATTTACAGCCAATAGATTTTCTCCCTTTAGGCAAAGGTACAAGGTCGCATGTTTTGTTTTTCTCTAATGAATCCATCTCATCATCCATAACCTTAATCTAAGAACCTTCATCTTCTATGCCCAAAGCCTCTTTCATAGATCTAGGCTCATCAGTGTTAGTAATCAAAGAAAAAGCACAACTGGAATCTAACATAGAATAACCAAACCTTTCTGGTTGCTTTCTTTCTCTCATGGATCTCCTCAAGGGTTGAGGTTGAGGTTGTTCTTCCTCTTCTTATGAACTATCAGAGCTATTAGAGCTCTCCTCATCATTAGACCCAACATGGTCTCTCTGTTCAGTCTTCTTAGGGGTAGGAGGCAACTGAACAACATCTTTTTCCTTTTCTTTTTCATCGGCTTGTAGCACAATAGGAGAAGATGTCAGCTCTCTAAAAATAACATTTCTATTATACAACACCTTACTAGTCACAGGATCCCAAAGCTTGTATCCTTTCACACCAGCATTGTACCTGATGAAAATACATTTAACAACTTTGTTTTCCAACTTAGATCTTTTCTCCATTAGAACATGTGCATAAGCTTCACAACAAAAAACATGAAGATGTCTAATTGAAGGCTTCTTACCAGACCACACCTCCATGGGTGTTTTACCAACAAGGGCTGATGTAGGAGATCTGTTAACTAGATAACAATCAGTGGCCACAACTTTGGCCCAAAACCTTTGTTCTAAACCAGCTCTACTAAGCCTACTCCTAGCCTTCTCCATCAGTGTCCTATTCATTCTCTCTACAACTCCATTTTGTTGTGGGGTATACAGAGTTGTCTTATGCCTCTCGATACCTTGTTCTTTATAGAACTGTTCAAACTCTACTGAGCAAAACTCACCACCATTGTCAGTTCTCACACACTTAATCTTCTTACTAATTTGATTCTCTACAAGGGCTTTAAATTCCTTGAATCGACTAAATACTTGTGTCTTACTTTTAAGGAAATAAATCCATGTCCTTCTACTATAATCATCTATGAAAGATACAAAAAATACAGACTTGGAGATTGAAGGAACTTTTATAGGACCAAATACATCAAAAGGAATAAGATCCAAAACATCAGAAGATTTGTGAGAACTAGAGTAAAACTAAACACGATTTTGTTTACCATATACACAGTGTTCACAAAATTCGAACTCGAGATTGCAATCATTTAACCCCTCAATGATATTTTTATTTTTGAAGGTTCCGAGACCCTTCTCAAGAATGTGACCAAATCTCAAATGCCACAACACTGTCTTTTTCTGTAGGAAGCTTTCCTTCCAAAGTGTTTGCACCCTTAGGTACATTTGTTGCACTACCATCAGAACCACTAACCACAATCTTCTTTATTTCTTGTTCAGATGGTAGGGATGAAGTGATAGCTACTCTCTTCTTTGAAATAGAAGAACTATTACACTGAGAAATGTGTGCATCAAGCTAAAAAAAAGTACCTCTCCTAGTACCCTTATCAAGCACCATAGCTCCTCTCATCATCTTACATCCATCTTTAGAAAAAACAACTTGCACACCTACATCATTCAGTATACTTACAAATAATAGGTTTCATGCAAAACCTAGAATGTGCATAACTCCATTGATTCCCTTTACTCGTCCATCAAGAAATTTGATAGTGGCCCTTCCGTGTCCAACTATCTTTAGGTGAGAATCATCACCCAAGTACACCTTTCCACCATCGAACTCTTCATATTTTGAGAACCAATTTTGATGAGAGCTCATGTGAAAAGATGCACCCGAGTCAACCAACCAAACATCATCAGATGCATGGGCTGCCAAAGCTACGATGAACGCATCACCATCTTCTTGAGATTTTTCAAAACTAGAATCTGAGGCTTTCTTCTTCTTCTTAGGCTCTTTATAGTATTTATGGAAGTGCCCAGTCTTATCATAGTTCTAACATTTTTCCTTGGACTTATTGGAAGTCTTTGACTTCCCACAGGATTTGGATCTACCCTTATTGTTAGACTTATTGTCATTTTTCTTTCCTCTTTTTGTGGATCTCCCACGAACAACAAGGGCTTCTTTTTCTGAAATAGAAGCCTTTCTCCACATCTCCTCTGATAGCAGAAAAGACACGACATCATCCATTTTGAAGGTGACTAATGTGCTTCTGAGAGCCATGACAAGATGCTCCCATGAATCCGATAAAGAACACAAAAGTGTGTAGCAACGATCCTCCTCCTCTAACTTGACACCAGCTGATGTCAACTATGTAGCCAGTAGATTAAATGCATTTAAATGATCTGTTAAGGATCCACCTTCCTCCATTCATAGAGAATACAACTTCTTCCTCAAGAACAACTTGTTCACCAAAGATTTGGCCTGATACATGGCCCCAAGTCTCTCCCACAAACTATATGCAATTTTCTCATCTAGAACATTCAGAAGGACTGCATCGGTTAAACAGAGTCTTACGAGACCCTTAACTTTACAGTCTTTGATATCCCAATCTTCTTGAGCTATAGTTGCTGGTCTTGTAGTGCTTTTAGTTCCTTCCCATAGGTCACGAACTTCCAACATGTCTTCCATCTTGAGTTTCCACAACTCAAAATTAGTGCCATTAAATTTCTCCACCTCCATTCTTCCATATGATGAACTTTCCATCTCAATCTGGAAATAAGATTCAGGATGCTGTGCACAAGACTCCCACTCAACTTCAGATTAGCTCAAAAAACCCTACCTAACAACTAGGATCAAAAGTTGATCAAGCTCTGATACCACTTGTAAGGAAACTCAGGTGCGAAAACAGCTTCCTACACTAATCTCATAAGGAAAGTATGATGCAAATCCTATTAAAATCTTCTACACTTACAAATTCAATATCATGTAAACAACAATATTGCAGCCAACCATGCATATAGAAAATAGACAAAGAAATGAAATCATAACACAAGGATTTGTCGGTGGGGAAAAACCTTTCGGTAAAACAACCCCACCCCTTCAGAACCTACACAATGTATTATCTTCAACACAAGGTTACAATACACTTGCAATGCAAGTTCAACATCAACAACAGAAGACTCCAGTAGCTACTCACAGTACCAACAATACACCTTTTTCGCATCGCATCTCTTTGCAACCCTAAAAATGCTTATAACATGTGCTTCACTTTAGGGCTACTCCCAAAAGGTAAACCGTATTAGGGTTTTACCATTCTCTGAGAAAATAGTAATAGTACTCAAATATCTTAGTTGCCACATGTCTTCAACTGTCATTGAATCTTCCTAATATAGCTCTTACGTGTCATAGGAATCTGTCATAACCATTTTAGTCATGATCTCCTTACACACAATTCAAGATGTCGACACATCAACATTATTTGCAAGAAATACATTTTACAAAACAAATAATAAGAATAGGAATTATACAAGGTTGAGACACCTTATTCCTAACACTTATCCATTGATGATTGAAGGTGAGATAGCTTCTAGTTAGAGTACCATTATGTCTAGTACAAGTCGCATGCAAGGGTTGGAATGTAGTGTTCATGAGGGGGTCATCTTGGAGCCATTTATCTTCCTAGAAGTCAATTTTGTTTCCATCTGCCACAATCTAGTAACAACCAATCTTCAAACTTTTCTGGGTGTGCACCACATATTTCAAAATTTTAGAATCTTGGGAGGGAGCATGGGTTGGTAGGAGGTAATGAATAGTTCCCCTAAAAGATACATGGCCATCAAAATGTTGTGCCAACTACTCAAAGAGTTCATCAATCTCCAACTGACCTTGGTTAGGATGGACTTATTCATATGTCCTATCCTCCTTATATTCAAACCTCCAAGGGCCATAGGCTAACAAACTTTTTACTAGCTCACCAAGCTCATCCTAGATTTCTCTTTAGAACCTGACCATAAGAAATTTCTTTGGATTTTTTCTAGAATGACTCTATATCTACCTAGGATTTTAAAAATGGGCATGAAATACACAAGAATTCCCTGCAAAGATGTTGAGAGGAGTTGGAGTTTGCCTGCACTACTCAGGATCTTTCCTTTCCATCCCATAAGCTTTCTTTGAAAGCATTCAACTAGGCCATTTTAGTAATTATTAAAGAATTCTTTAATTGTTAGAGGAAGACCAAGATATGTATCCAGGAGAAATGCCTCCTGGCATGCTATATTCTGGTCATCTTTTCCCTCAGGCTAGTGTTTGTGTTGAAAAAATCAAATTTGATTTTTTGATAGTTTATGCATTGTCCCAAAACCATCACATACTAATTTAAAATAGCTTTCCACTCTCTGGATTCAGTGATGAAGGAGACTTCAAATAAGTAGGTGTCACCAAAAAATTGTTGGATAAGTTGTGGTGGGCATAGGGACATAGGCTTTGCACCTTTTATTCTTCTAGAGTTAGCGATGGCAGCTAACTTTGTACTCAGCACCTTTGCCACAATGATGAATACGTAAGGTGATAGTGGGTCACCTTGTAACAAACCTTAGGGGGAAGAAAATAATCTTTAGGAGCCCCATTAAAAAGAACATAAAATGTGATGACATTCACAACATTCCTGATAATTCTGATAACATTCTCATTAAAGCCTAAATTATTCAATATAGGAAATTAAAATTACCTCCTAACCTTATCATAAGCCTTACAAATATTAAGTTTAAGGGTCATACCTAGGTTCTTTCTCTATTCCATAGAGTGAACTACCTCATGTGTGGCTATGAACAAATCAAGGATCTATCAACCCAATACAAAACCATTTTGATGAGGTCATATAAACCTATCAAGAAGGTGCTTGCTATGGTTAACCATTATCTTTGCAAGAACTTTACAGATTGTGTTTTGTAGGCTAATGGGTCTAAAATATTCCAAATATCTAGGGTCATCCATCTTGATGAGGCTAATTATTGACTCTATTTTATGATAATTTTAAATAATTTGTTTTAATACTACCAAGACATTTGTGAACTTATGATTAAGTCTAGATAGAACCATTAACCTATGGGTAGATAGTATGTCATATTTTTCCAATATTATATATATAAATGCAATATTTCATATAACCATTAGAATGTATCTTCTAACGTTTGGATTTAATTTGATTATGCTTATATGCAAATATTTCTGCATCATAACTAACTTGTTAGGGAAGAAGCTACAGGATGGTTGATAGCATTCAAGGAGGAATACTAAAGTCCAAGTCATGGTGGAAGAATCATAATTGTAGTAGGAGACATGCCCACTACAAAGGAGGAGCTATGGAGAATTGCTATATTCCCTCTAGGTTTACAATTGTGTTGAATTGGTTATCCAGAATTTATTATTTGTATCGCAAACAGTTATCTTTCCTTATTTTTCTCTAGTGGATTTGTAGTCAGTTTGTTTTCTTTCCTATTTTAGAATAAGAAGTCGATCCTCTATTTATAGGGATTGGATCAATAGTTTTAGGGGTTGAAAGAAAGTTTATGAAAAGAAACTGTTAACTCTTGTAGTGAGTTGTTTTACAATTTTATGGATTGTTCTTATGTAAGGAATTTTCGGAATATAAGGAAATCATTCTTGGTTTACACTTTGTGTTAGTATATTAGTAGAAGCCAAGAGTAACATAGATTTACTTTCAACATTTCCAGTATTTCAAGTAGAAGTTGTAAGTTCCTTCCTATAGCATCATACTTTGTTAATGTTCCTGTAACATTTCTGAGAATAGTTATAGTGGATGGTCTAGGTTGGAATATAAGTTTGCATTTAATTGTATTTCTAGCATTCATTTTAGTAAAGAGTTAAGTGTGTTAGTTTCTTGCAGCACTAGTGTAGGATTGTTCTTTGCATTTTACTTTCTTGCAGTAGAAGCATAATGACTCCTCAAGAAACCTAGTGCACATATAGTGCTGATAATTTCAAGTATATGTCCCTGGGTTGAAAAATTAAATGCAGCTCATGGTGGGAAGAATAATCCTTAGATTGTATATACTATTCCTAAGTAAGGCCTGGGGCATGGTTATCAAACACCTATTGTGAGGCAGACCATTTTTGGCATCGTTGTTGGGGATGGTGTCAAACTAGGAACATCTTTTTAGGTGATAGTTTTTAGTTAAGTTTTTTAGAGATTTCTAGTCCAAAATATTTCTTCTCAAGTATGAAGAATTAAATCACATGCATCAAAGAGGAAGACAATGAGATGAACATGGTAGATTTCTTCCATAGGAGTCTATTAATTTGAACAAATAAATTGAAGAAGAAATTGAGTTGCCTTTTGAGGATGTAGAAATTGAGTTGCATTTTGAGGATGTAAGCCTTGATTTTCCTATAGGATCTTCCTCTAGAGAAACACCTTTCGATACAAGTGGCCTTCAACCTTTTCCTAAAATTTTAGCTAGCTTTCTTTATAGTTCTGGTCCAAATCCAGCTATTATTAACAGTCACATAGCCAACGTCCCTTTCTAGTAGCAACCACATAATCAAGTACCTCTAGTAATGGCACATCCTACTTTTCCATTTCCTCTCCCTAGGCTCATAACTAATTTTAATCTCAAAAATATACATGTGGCTGCTCTCCCAAAGATTTATGGCCTTGCAACTGAGGATCCTAATACTTTCTTGTTTGAGTTTGACATACTTTGTCATAGCTTTGACTATAACACTAATTCCCATAAGCTCAAGTTGTTTCCACCAATACTGAAAGAGTCAACCTTATGGTGGTTCATGGGCTTAGGAGCCAATGCAGCAGGTGCCTAGGATGAAATGAAAACTCTATTTCTAGATAAATATAAAGAGTATTACAAAGTGAATGATTCAAGAGGAGATGATATCTTTAGGATATCATAAAGGAGGATGAAACATTGGAAGACTATGTTTCACATTTCTTGTATACACTACAGAAGAACCCTCAGCATGTATTGGCAAAGGATTCACAAAAGCTAGTCTTCTTGAGGTGGGTGAATGATAATTGTTTGGAAGCATTAGGCCTGATGGTTGGTAGTAATGTATATCAATCCTCTTGGGATGACCTCAAGAAAAATTGTCTTAACTACTCAAGCTCAACTATGAAGAAAGGAAAAAGATAACATTCCATAGTCACTATAGGGATCAATCAAGGTATTTCAAAGCTTGAGATATCTAATCTACTCTTAGATTTCAAACAAGACATCATTAATGATGTCAGTACACATCTTGACACAATGATTGCAAAGAAGAAACATGTAGAAGGTAAATCAGAATTGGCAGAGTACTATCCCCCTTGGCACAAATAGAAGTAAGACTGGACGTGTAAACTAGTAGCTAGCTTGGAGAATGATCATTTTCCAATTGAGTATATGAAGATAGAGGGGGACAATGATCAAATGTTCTTCATTGCTCAACGTCGACCATGGGCCTCAATGCAAGGTATGCCTCAAGATCCTCTACAATTTTCAAATCCTTATAATAATCAATGGAAAAATCAAACCTATCAGAATCTCTCCCAATACTCCCAAAATAACCAGTGGCAAAATTAAAAAAATAACTAGTGGCAAAATCAACAAAACAACCAGTGGAAAAATTAACAAAATCAATGCCAACCACCATAAGGAAATTGGTAGCCTAATAATCAATGGAGGGGACCTCCAAAATGGCCTAACCAAAATCTTGGTAATCCACAACTACCATCTCTAGTTGAACAACCTACAATAATGCCACCTCCTATAGCAAGTAATGTTAATCCTAAGCCAACTAAATTGCCTGTTTAGCCTCAGCCAAATAAAAACAACAAGAAACCACAATAGCAAATGTACACCATAGATAATCAACAATGCCCTATATATTCATTAGAGGTATCTAACATTAATTTAAGATTGGGTACAACTTTGCCTGCACCAGAATATCCTATTATCACGAAAGTTGTAGGCACTCCTATAGCACCCCTTCTAGAAGTTATAATGCTAGATATCAACCCACCAACTAATGCATCTAGTAGGACTACTAACCATACCGAAGTGAATCCTCCATTTCCACATAGGCTAAATAAAGAAAAATCTATACCCCAAAATGAAGAGACATTTGACATTGTTGAGCAACTAAAAAGCATGCACATCCAAATTCCTTTATTTCAAGCTATCCAAGATGTCCCTCTTTATGGAAAGGCTAATAAGGAAGCATGTCTTAAGAGGCCAGCATAGAAGAATAAAGATCCTCAAATAATCCATGTTGTTCGAAAATTGTAAATATCATGTTAGGGAATGTAGTGATACCAAAATATTCAGATCCTGGTAGTCCAGTAGTTAACTAGATCATAAATGGATAGGCTATGAAAAATGATTTAGTTGATCTTGGAGCAAAAATAAATGTGATAAGTAAAGATATAATGCATAGGTTATGTATGGAAGGCTTAAGGACAACTCCTACGGTGTTATGACTTGCAGATAGTTCAACTATCACTCCAGATGGCCTCATAGAAGATGTGATAGTGACATTAGATTCATGGGAATACCCTACTGCTTTTCTAAAATTATTACTCAAAGTCAAACTTGTTGGCTATCCTGTCACATTAGGGAGACCCTGGTTAACCACCATTGATGCTAAGATTAGTTGCAGGTTAGGCAGTATGACAATTTCAAATTGTCAAAATATAAGGAAGCTAGAGCTATATCCACCTACCCAATCCCAACCAAACTTGGGGGAACCTATTTGGCCAAATTTAGGAGATGAAGAGGGAGAACTAAATTCTATAGCTCAGCTCCTAATGTTGCATAGGCAATCTTTTCTAAAAATGCAAGAAGAGGATGATGTAGTATAGAACATTCTCACCAATGAGTGTATAGTGGCCAAAGATATTATGAAAAATTCTATCTTATAGCGATGTACCTATGAATATTGTGTCTAGCCAACAAGCACTACAATAATTGACCAATTATTTCCAAGTGAAGTAGCTACAAGTCTAGTATCAGAGTATTAATGGTAGAATTAAAAACTACTATGGAACTTTCTCCTAGTCATAATCTCCATGTAAAAAAAAGGTTGTACATATCACAATTGGAATTGTTAACCAAGCTCCTCAATCAACATGAAAATTCATTTCCTTGAGATTGTAAGGATACGGTAGCATTGAGTCCTAAACTCTACACACATAGGATATACATCAATGATGAAAGCTTTCCACTTTGACAGTTTCAGAGGAGACTAAATGCAACATTGCATGAAATAGTTAAGATAGATTTAGAGAAGTTGTTACATGTTGGATTCATCTATCCAATCTCAAATAGAAAATGGGTATCACCATTAGTTATTGTACCTAATAAAGGAGGGAAGTGTTGAATATGTGTGGAATACAGGGAATTAAATAATGCCACAAAGAAGGATCACTTTCCTTTACCTTTTATTGATCAGGTTTTAGATACTTTGGCTAGAAAGAAATAATTCTCATTTCTAGATGAATATAGTGGATAGAATCTGATAAGCATTTCTTAAGAAGATCAAGAGAAGATGAAATTTACATGTCCTAAGGGTACCTATGCCTATTCTATATTACTATTTTGCTTATGCAATAAACCTAATACTTTCTAGAGAGTTGTAATCAGCATCTTTGTTGACATATCACATGATTGCATGGAAACATACATGGATGACTTCACTACCTTTGGTGTCACATTTGAGGAAGCTTTACAGAACTTGGAGAAAGTACTTGTTTTATGTGAAGAGCATAATCTATCTCTCAACAGTGAAAAATGGTTTCTGATGATGTAGTAAGGAGTGGTATTGGAACATTTTATCTCTGAAGCTAGAATCTAGGTAGACTCTACAAAAGTAGAGCTAATTCCCACACTCCCTACTCCTATAAAGAAGAAAGAAGTCATATCTTTCATAGGGCATGTTGGTTATTATAGAAGGTTTATCAAAAAATTTAGTTAGATAGCTAGTCCTCTTTATACCTTGCTTACCAAAGAGATTGAAGTTACCTAGATAATGGAATGTGATAACTCCTTCCAAGAGCTTAAATCATTGTTGACAACTACACCAATACTTAGGGATCCTAATTGGACTTTTCATTTTAAAATACATATAGATGCTTCTGACTATGTTAGAGGTGCAGTCCTGGGACACAAATCTCAACATCTTGAAAATGAAATCTACTATATCAGCAAGAGTCGTCATGGACCAAAGCTAAACTATATAATGACTAAAACAGAACTATTAGCAGTAGTCTATGCTCTGAATAAATTATGGCATTACATAATTGGCTATCCCATATCTTTTCATATTAATCATGCATCAATTAAGTATCTCATGAACAAACCTACTATTACAGGCAGGTTAGCAAGATGGCTGCTTCTTTTGAAGGAATTTGATATCACCATCATTGATAAACTTGGAGAAGCAAATGTGGTAGCTTGTTCTCTATCAAGAATCCACCATGATGAAGATGATATTACTTTGATAGATGATACATTTCTAGATGAAAATTTGTTTCATATTTCTATCAAAACCCCATGGTATGCACACTTTGCTAATTACATTGTAGCTAATGAAATGCTAACACATTTCTCTTACAAGGAAAAGTAGTAGCTTGTAGAGAAAAGTTTCCATTTCTCTTGGATTGATAATATACTATTTTACATTGGACATCATCAAGTTATGATGAGATGTGTAAGAGAAGATAAGACATATGACATTCTACATGCATGTCATAATTAACCGTGTGGAGGACACTTTGCAGCAAAAAGAAAATCATTGAAGATTTTAGCAACTAGGCACTATTAGCCTACACTTCATAAAGATACACCCAACTATACATGCAAGTGTGATAAATGTTAGAGGATGGGCCAACCAACAAGAACAGATGAAATGCCTCTCAATCCACAACTAGTGTTAACACTATTTGACAAATGAGGCATGGACTTCATTGGTCCAATAGATACTCCATCCAATGGGAAATCATATATCCTTGTGTGTACTAACTACCTAATAAAATGGGTTGAATTCAAAGCCATGAAGCATGCTCATGATCATAAAGTTGCTAAATTTATGTATGAATAAATCTTTACTCAATATGGTGTACCCAAAGAACTTTTCACTAACCAGGGTCCTCAATTCACTACCAAACCAATCACAAAACTCGTGAAGGAATATAATATCAAACACTTAAAATCAAGCCCCTATCACCCTCAAACTAATGGACAAGTAGAAGTTACAAATTGAGAGATAGAGGTCATCTTAACAAAGATAGTTCATTTACACTAAAGGGATTAGAGCAACAGACTACCAGAAGTTATTTGGCCATACCGAACAACATGGAAGACTACCATAGGGTTCACACCATTTGAGCTATTGTATGGAAAAGTAGAAATGTCACCCATTAGTTTTGAACACAAAACTTTAAGAAGAGCACTAGAATTGAACATTAAACTTCTTGTAGCACAGAGAGAGCATCTACTACATCTCAATTCTTTGGATGAAATGTGCAAGTCTACCCTAGAACACACAAAAAATTACAAAGAAGTAAAGGAAACAATGGCATGACTCCCACATCAAGAGTTAAAATTTTCAAATTGGTGACTAGACATTACTTTATGATTCCAAATTTAAAGATATGCTAAGAAATCTATAGAAATGATGGCTAGGTTCCTATGAAATAAGTCATGTATTTGCAAATGGAGCTATCTAGTTAACTACCATTTATCCAGTACATTTTAAATTATTAGTCAATGGACATCAACTCAAGTTGTATAAATGTCCACAAACAAAAGATGAATTCCTACAACAATTTCAATAGCAAGTTTCAAATGCACAATAGGTAACACTTCCTATAGTAGAAGCTGTTAACCTCCTACTTGAAGCTCTTCAATAACAATTTCTTTGCGCATGCCCATAATAAAAAAAATATGTCCACATAAAGTTCAAATTCTCCATTCACTTTCTAATTTCTTGTCTTCAACTCATCTCATCTCTTTATCTACCACCTATCCACCTTCCACAACATCATTTTATAATGCTTTCAATAGCACAATGTGTCCGCTAATGTATGTCATCATGCTACTAACCTTCAACTATCACCACCTTTTGACATGTGCAATGATCAATTAATATGTATAAGCTTTTCAATTTTTATTCACTTTTAGTACATAGATTTCATTGGTTATATCTATTATTGCATTAAAAATATTATTGCGACGTTATGCCAGTTCCATACCTTGTGCCAAGTATGACAAGTGAGGAAACTTGTCAATATTCCATAGGGGCAGGGAAGGTTAATAATTCCCAATGACATTCCTATTTATTCAGTAAAGATCCTCAAATCTATGTACACTCTTTGATTGTTTGAAACCTAGTTTCCAAAGTACACAAGTGTCAAGTGTCATACCCTTATTCCCAAATATTCCTTACTATAAGGCAATGATGTGACCCAAATTTAATTTTGGGATGATTCTTGCATATCTATTATTTACTTAGATTATTCCTTACATAATTTTGGGATGATTCCTTACATTATTATTGCTCATGATGTATTGTTATGAAATTAATTAGCCAAAAAGAATGTGAAATGTGAAAAAGGGTCTATGATTTTCAAAAACAAAAGAAGCCTAAATTCATAGAAGGGAAGAAGGTAATAGTTCAAGAGGAGTAGAGATTGAAGTTGGCAAGCACAAATGGGAAGAAAATTGCAGCAACGAGAACCAATAGAGCATAGTTTTTTACTCTCAAATGTAGAGGCAGTGAGAAGATTTAATGCATGTAGTTGGTTAGGGTATTTCTTAAAACTAACAGTGTTTGATGAGGAAGCAACCATTGAATTTATACTAACATTTGAGGAGAGTCAAGTAATAGTATGGGGATTGAAAGTTGTTGCAAAAAAAGAGTGGATAGCAGAAGTGACCGAGTTGCAAACAGTGGGAGAACATTACCCTAATGCACATGATGCAAGATTAGCTAGGGCCTAGTTTGGCATACCAACTGATCCTCCATTGGATATAATCAAGCAGGGTTGGAAAAGAATGTCTCTATCTTTGACGTACAATGAGTTGGCCATATATATTGTCGGGTATTTTACCTATGAAGGAGGATTTTCATACTTGAATGCACATCATTTTAAGTTGCTCAGTTATGTTAGCCATAATTTTCTAGTAAATGTTCCCAATTTCTTTGACAATATGTTATGCATTAGTGCTAAGGAAATCCAGAAGGGGAAGGACAAATCTATTACTCACCATGCCCTAATCAAATTGCTTATAGAGAGATCTCTTAGGGATGCCTCTCCTATGTCATGGGTAGAATTTTTCTAGCATAAAACCTTGCAACCTCATGGTATCCCTAATGAACAGTCCAATGAAGAAAATGTAGCCCTCATTGACAAAACTACTGAGAAAAGTAGCCAAAATGGTAAAACTAGAAATGTGCAAGAAAATTTTCCTTTAACCAATCAAATGAGAAATGTACCTACCTCTACCTAAGCAAATAGTAAATAGAAATTAAAAGGAGAAACCTCAGCTGTGGTAGCAAAGAAACAAAACCCTATAGTCTCAAAGCAAAAGAAAACAAAGTTAGGTCATGTAGTAGTTACTCCTGCTTTAGAGACAATGCAAAGAGGTAGTATGAAGAAGGCCATAATACCTAAGGAGACCCCTCTTAGAAGAAGCCCTATAATGAGGGGAAAAATTTCTATAATGTCAATAGAAACTTAGTCTACTTCACTCAAACCATCCAATGAAGAATCCCTAGTACAAATGGTCTCGGATGATTCTCTCAATCAACCTAAAATTCTAGAGATTCTTGAAAACCCTAATGAGGAATGTAGGGTTGAGGTGAATAAAAGCCAAAATAATTCCCCAGTAAACCAACAACATACTTCAGGTTGCAAAGATGAAAAAGGCCCAATATTACATTAGTCAACTTGTTCAAAGACTGGCCTAGTTCCCTACAAGCAAACATGGTTTAAAAATTTCTTAGAACAATCATGGAGGGAACAAAGGAAGAAGAAAAATAACTATTAAGAAGAAAGTGGCCCAAGTACCCTACAAAAGATTATTTTCCAGTTCTATAATAAACATGTGCTTACTATAGCTCTATGGGAAGAGGAGAGAAAGGAAATGAAGAAGGTCATAGTATCCCAAGGTGAAGAAATTACAAACTTGAGAGAGCAATTGGAAAAATAGAAACAAAGGATGGAACATGCCCTCAAATTGGCTAATCAAATACTTACTTGTAGACCACCACCTAGGATCTATGTTATGTGTTTGAAAGAATAATTTATTTTATTCTAGCTTATGTTGACCCTCAAAGACATAAATGCAAAATTCAAGTCAGCCCAAGAATTCTATGGTTTATACCAAACCCTTCCATCTTGGTAGCAAAATTTACTCTATGAATTGTATGTGCACAATTTTATCATCCTAGTAGAAACTCAATGGAATTATTTACTTTACATAGGGGATATACACCTGAGAGCCTTGATTCCCTAGATGCACAATGAAGCTAATTATGATAGACAATTGTGTTAGAAATAGATAATACTAAGAGGGGGGGTGAATCAATATTTTCAATCTTTTTGCCCATAACTAAATATTATTAATTACTTTAATATATGCATAAGGAAGTAAACCAACAATGTTGAACAGTACAAATAGCCATACATAAAGAGAGCTCATAACACCATATTTTTTTAACTAGGTAAACCCTAGCCAAGGAAAAACCCCGAAGGGGATGAAACCCACAAGATGATTCACTATATAAAGGATTGGGTTAAGGATATTGACCCTATTAGGAGTCTATGAAGAATTTATAGTGTCTCGAGTCCCTATTAGGAGACTAGGCCTTTTTAGAAGCCTCAACCTTGTTAGGAGTTGCTTCAACCCTGTTAGGAGTTGGTAGATCATATACAAATGTGCGCAAGAAAAGCCCACTGCCCTAACATGCAACTATACAATTGAGTTCTTCAAGAAAATAGATATACATAAAATACTGGATCTCTTGTTGTACTTCACAATTCCTTTGATTATCAATTTTTCATATAAGGAGTAACTATGCATATATAAATGTGCATCATATCTTGCATCACATAACATTACTTTGCATGACATAGTATCTTATTGCACTCACACTGAACTTCACAATTGAAGTTCTTTACTTATATCAAACATATTAATAAATTCTTCCTTAGTCAGCTCACATAACACCCTTAAAGTCAGTTTAACAAGATTTAGTAATCAACACAATTCTGCAAGTCATATAAGTCAATTTTCTAACATGCTCTATTCTATAATGTAAGATAATTGTATCAGTATTTCCTTCATAACTTGAACTAGGTTTCTTGTACAAACATGTGTACTGGTATGCATTATTAGGATGATGTCACACATCTATGGTTAACTATGCAAGAGAATATTACAAGGGACTATTTTGCTATCAACAAATCTTGTCATGTTGTTGTAACACTATCCAATACTTAGAAAATTTTCCTTCACAAATAATCATAACTAAACTGCAAAACATATGTTTACATAAATAACAATGACATAGCTCACCTTACTTGATTCATTGGTTATATTGTCAACAATCTCCCCCTTTGGCATTGATGACAACATTTTGGGAAAATTGGCTAAGTCCTAAACATGATGTCATACCAATCAAAGTAAATAACTATAACATAGTAAAACATTGTATTCATGTTTTGAAAAAGATTACATCCCTTATAACTCTAGTTACAAAGTTTTCTTGAAGAAAAACTTACTACTAAACTTTAAAATGGGTAAAACCACAAACCTGTGTCACCTTTTTGTAAAGGAAAAGGCTAACAAAAGTATAACTATTCACCTTCAGTGACATAAAATTGGTATTATTATTTTGAATTTGAAAATGAAATAAATTAATGAAATGTGTAGAAATGGATGAAGTTTAGGATTATAATTTTTAACAACCATTTTGAATAAGAATTTATTTATTTTCCTAATTTTTATAGATGACCTTTTAGCTACTGAAAAATGCTAAAAATTAGGGGTCTAGTTCCCACAACAAAACTATATGGAAATAAACTTATTTACCTTTGATCTTAGACTATCTTATAGATAATATATATAGCTAGAACAATCAAAAATAAAAATTGGCTTTAGACCTAAATTTTCTCTTTTATAATGATTCAAATTTCAACTCACCTGAAATTGATAGCTTTCATCTCCCACAAGATTTTTCAAAACAAAAGTATTCTAACTAAGAGAAAAATTATACATTTTGAAAGAGGACTCTCTCTCCTCTAGAATGTCATATAATTTTAAAAAAAAATTGATATGATTTAATATTTTTTTCTTTCTCAAAACTAACATATTTTCAAGTGTTATAATATTTTCTTGTAGAATTTTTTAATTACAATATATTATATCTAATTAAAACACTGTAAACTCTATATGAGAATATTCTTGACACCAAACTCTATAAAATGGTGTTTATATGTTATTAAAAAAAATCAGAAAAAATAGTAAGAGTTATTGAAAAGCCACATTTCTAAAATAATTTTATTTCTTTAGCAATTGGATACAAACTAGTATAAAACATGCATTTAATAGACATTTCCAATTGAAAAAGTGTGAGACCATATATAACTTAGCTAGAATGAATTTATCTAGATCATATGTTTGAAATTTTTTGATTTTTATATATAAATACTCAAATCCAGTCATTCTGATAAGTCAACCTAAAAGGTCACACAACTTTGTAATTTTACCCAAATACAACTATGTAACTTGCCACTATAATTTTCCTTATTTCTCCCCCTTTGACACCAATGAAAAAGGTCTCAATAAAATGAAAAATCTTGCCAAAATCTAGAAGCTGCATCAAAATTTGGGAAAGAAATTACTAAAGTTAGTCTTCAACTGCACAAGGTGTTTCTTCTAACCATCTTTCAGTGCATCAAACACACGAATTAGTGCACATAGAGCATATATGGCTAACTCTGCTACATTCAAATATGTAGCCACAAACTTGTGATATGAGATCTTGGCTACCAAGCACTCCTCCAACTAATTTTGTAACAATGTAATTAGTGGAGACAAGTGGTCCCTCAAAAGAGTAAATCTTTTCAAAACTTGCTCCTTTTGTACTTGTATATCCCAAATGCTATCATGAAGTGCTTGCATTTTATGCTCAAACATTTCTAACTTTTGATTCTATTTTAGAAAGTTATCATTGATTTTCTAAAGATCAGTTAATTGTTCTTTTATTTTCTCATCAAAACTATGAAGGTAAAGGTATGCCACATTACACTTAGTATAATATGCTTCCCTTCCTCCATACTTTGCCTTAATTCTTGAGTGCATACATTTAGTGTTTTTGTATCACTCCTTATATTTGTACACATATTGTTAAGAAGTTTACTATTATGCTCAATCTGTATTTGAATTGTAGCCACATTGGTAAGTTTTGTAAACTCATTATCAAAGGTTTTGTAGGAAATTACTACTCTCTATTGAATGTTTGTAGTTGTATCAACAAAACTTACTATCTTCTTCCATCTATTCAAAACTGAAGTTAAAGTCTTCTCAATAGACTCGACAAATTTCTTCTTTTCAAGAATTTTACTTAAAGAAGATATAAGATTTTGTGCCTCATCTTTTTCATCTAACTGTATTGCTGCTATTATGACCATTGCTACTTGTGTAGGTGGTGAAGATGGTAATACTACAGCTGTAGGCATACTTGTGGTAGCTACTTTAGTGTTAAATTCAAATTTCTTTTTAGAAGGTACATCTTTTTCCTTATGATCCTATTCTTTTTCTTCATTAGATGAGCTGTTGTAATCAACAATATTGCTAGCAATGCTGGAACCAAAATCTTTAAATGGGTCCTCAGTTCTATTTATTGTCACATTGGTGTCATCTACTTGCATAGATTCATTGTTAATGGTAATATGTGGTGAATCACTTGGAATTGATGTATCAATTGATTGCTTATAAAACTGTGAGGTGGACTGACTGATACTACAATAGGACTTGTCTCCTCTATCTATGCACTCTTTTCAAACTTCTTAGGCATATGGCTTTCCTTTTCTTGTTGCGCACTCTCCTTAGATTCTTTAGACATAGTAGACATGTATGTGACGGTTGCCTTTTGAGTTTCCACATTTACTTCTTCATAATTTCCTCCCATAAGAAGAATGGATCTATTCTTATTCCTCAATAATGGTGCTATTCCTTTCAAAATTTCTATTATTTCTTCCTTGCTGTTTATAATACATAACTCTTTCACCATATTTATCCTTTTTTTCTTATCCTCCTCAATTACTCTACTTTTTTTGTTTAAAAGTCTATTATACAAGTCTTTAGGTATTTGACCTTTTATGCTATCAAACCTTTTATCTTTTAGGATCATATTTTTGACTACAACATTCTCTAGTTTCCTTCTATCCATATTATTATACAAGTCATAATGCTTATTCAATTGCACAAAATTATTGTCATTAATAATTTACATGTTAATATCTTCTACTTTTGGTTTCCATGTTTTTCTTCCTACTGAAGTCTTCACTTCCTGATATGATGGTTCTACTAGTCTGTCACTAGTCTCTTCTTCATATTTAGATGAACTAATTTGCAAGATTCATCTCCTCTTGTTTGGTCCACTTGTAATTTTCTTGACTCTTATCTTAGGATGGGTTTTGGCCTTCTCAAGCCTTGTGGACTTAATTGGTGTTGATGCTACTTCTATCTTCTGTGGATGCCTCTGAGATTGTTGCTGCACAACTATTGCATATGGAAATGTAGGTGCTTGCACACTTGTCTATGTAAGTAGGACCTCTTCAGTAGGTCCAGCTACTACAATAGGTGTAGGGGTCAATTGTTAGAAATGATTGAAAAGATCATGAATAAGGATAATGAAACTGGTACAGAATGTTTTCAATCATTGTTCTATCATTGATGTCAAACTTTCTACTTATAGGAATGACAATAGTTTTAATGATCCAAATACTATTAATTGGTTGATTGACAAGGAGTTGGCAATCACTAAGATGTAACTAGAGTACCTAAGAGAAAAAGTTGAAGTTATGATGATGTAATGAAGTACAAGGATCAGCTAAGCTATTGATGAAATAGTGTATTGATGACATATTATGACACATGTTGTAAGGATTAACTAATTGTTGAACAGATTCTCAGTTGAAGCCGAGCAAGCTCAACTTAGTGTAGGTCGAGTAGTCTTCAGGTGCCAAGTGAAGTGCCGAGCAGTCTTTAGGTGTCGAGTGAAGATCAGGTGCCAAGTAGTAGAAAAGATAATAAGCACTGAGTAAGTCTTCAAGTGCTGAGAAAGATATAAGTTCCAAGTGATATTGAAGTGCCGAGTGAATTCCAAGAGCCAAGTTTCATAGAATTGCTTCAGGTTCTAAGCATCAATAAATCAATAATGCCGAGTTGCTGCATTATTTTGTAAAGTCAAAGATTTGCCCAAGATCTAAGCTGACATGGTAGTTATATAGAATTTTGCAAACTAGATAAAAGATAAGAATGATGAGCTGGTGGCATAAAACACTATGTAAAATTTTTTTGGCAAATGCTAATGGATTTATCATGAAGTTTCTAGATAGAAACAAGATATGGGACAAATACATTGTATCCTACCTAATCCATTGAAACCCTAAAGTTAGAAAGGAAGATTTGAGCGGGAAATGAAGAACAAAACTTCTTTATAAGGAGCTATAGGTTAGAGATCAAAAGAGAGTGCAAGAGAGGGAATTGGTCATAAATGTGATCATGCGAAGAAGCCTAGAGGAGTAAGAACAGAGCATCAAGACTATGAGTTGATCAAGTGATTAGAGATTGCATTGGCATAATGAGTTAAAGAGCTCAAGGAGACAGAGCTTGAAGGGTGAACAAGCTGTCAGCACTAAAAGGGAGAGAAGCCAAGCAAAAAATGTTACTGAAGAGTGATCTAAAATCTGCACAGTGAGGGTTGCAAATCTATATCAGGTCAAAACCTTTCTAATACTTTCTTACCATTGTATTAGATATTGAAATCCTACATTACTAGGTTAGCTTAATAGCTAGGTGGATAAGCCTCAGGAAAAGGATAAAAAGATCCCTAGGAGAAGGATAAAGAGATCCTCGGGAGAAGGATAAAGAGATCCTTAGGAGAAGGACAAGAGATCCTTAGAAGGAGGATAGGAGATCCTTGGAGAGGGATAAAAGATTCTTTTGAGGAGGTGACTGAAAATCCCATGGACTTGGGTGAGCCTAACAGCTCTATGTAAATCCTTTAATAGGGCGACATTCCAAGTTGAATGTTCTTAAATCCTTTAACAAGATCACATTTAACAATGTGTTGTAGCCTTTAACAGGGTAGACCTTTAATAGGGCAGACCGTCAAAAGTGGTTGAAATCAATTGCGTAGTTATTTTGTAGGTACCATCCCCACTCCAATTTTACCTTCTTATTCTTGGAGGGTTTCTGGGTTATCAAATCCTTAGTGTTATGGTGTGATGCATGTTTACTTTTCATTGTTGTTTAATGTTTAATTGCATGCATGATAATTTCAGTTGTGTGCAATTAAGAATTTGTAGAAAAAGTTTTAATAGGACATCATTGGACCTTGGATAACTAATTCACCCCCCACTCTCAGTTATTCTAAATAATTCTAACAATTGGTATCAGAGCTCACTGCTGATTTGTTTCAAGGTATTAGCAATAGGAAGATCAAGATGTCCAAGAGAGAAGTTCTCAAGCTAAACAAAGACAACTTTTTTGCATGGAAAAGTCTGATGAAGCCACACCTTGGATCAATAGGTGACTATGCATAGACTTCAATCACAATTGATCATACTGACCCTGCAAGACCTCTCACTATAGATGATACGAGCAAGAAAAAGGAGCACAATCAAGCAACGTTAGATATCACTTTAGCACTAAGCTATGCCGAGTATGATGACATCAAAAGATGTGATACACCACATCATATGTGGACTAGACTATCAAGAATCTATGGAGGAGATGACAATGTCAAGAGAGCAAAAAGAGAAAGCCTAAGAGGAAAATTTGATGATATGGAGAGAATGTTGCGCAATATGGTGCAAGAATGAAGGAAGTAGTTAGTGCCATAAGAAGCCTAGGAGGACAGTTAGCAGAAGAAATAGTATGTAGCAAATATTTGAGAACTTTACTTCCCATCTATGCTATAGGAGTGTCAACCATCCAAGAGCTAAGATGTGTACTAGGAAACACAATGACATTTGAAGGAATAATTGGAAGACTCATTGCCTTTGAGTTATCTAATTTTGACAACTACAAACCAAAAAATTTTGAATTTGCATTCAAAGCTAAGATGACAATGAAAGACAACGAAGAGGTTCAAACAAAGAAAAAGAACGGAAAAGGAAAGTATGCATCCAATGATAGAAGCACTGATGAAGATGATGTGGACCAATTGGAGGCATTACTAGCAAGGAGATTTCATAAAGGAAGAGGCAAATTCAAAGGTAAGCTACCAATCATTTGTTTCAATTATAATGAGATTGGTCACATTGCAGCCAGATGTACACAAAATAAAAATTACAAGGATTGAGGCAACTTCAAGAACAAGAAAGAGGAAAACAAGGACTACAAAGGTAAAGGCAAAAGATGCTACATTGTTGAAGAAGACTCTGACGAAAATGATGATGAAGTAGTCTATGTGGCTATGAAGGATGAATCAGATGAAGATGAAGCAACTGCTTCGGTAACCTACATGAACAAGAATGATAGATGGATCATAGACAGTGGATGCTCTCATCACATGACTGGAGACAAAAGTAAGTTCATTACCTTTACTCAATATGAAGGAAATAGTGTTAGATTTGGTAACAATGCACCATGTCAAATCAAAGAGAAAGGTAGTATCAAGCTTACTGAAAAGATATCATGTGATAATGCATACTATGTTGAAGGACTAAATTATAACTTGTTAAGTGTCTCGCAGTTAGGCAACATAGGATGTAAGGTTGAATTTGAAAAAGGAATTACTAAGATTTATAATTCTCAAGGAAGTCAAATAGGAAAAGGTGATCAGACTAGGAGTAACTTGTTTTATCTTGACATGGAAGATGATTCTTGTCTTTTTTTTCAAAATGATGATGTATGGTTATGGCATAAGAGGCTATGTCATGTAAATTTTGACAATTTGATAAGCATCAACAAAATGAAGAAAGTCAGAGGACTACCAAAATTGAAGAAACCTGATAACATCATGTGCAAACAATGCCAACTAGGGAAGATGACCAAGTCAACTTTCAAAATCAAGACTTATACTTCTAATGAAGTATTAGAGCTAGTTCATACTGACTTGTGTGGTCCTATAGAAATACAAAGCTACAAAGGTGACATATACATAATGCTATTTTTAGATGACTATTCAAGAATGATGATAGTCATGTTCCTAAAACAAAAATTAGATGCATTCTAAATTTTCAAATAGTACATAGCTAGAGTTGAGAAAGAAACTGAAAATAGCCTGAAATGTCTCAGATTTAATAGAGGAGGTGAATTCACATCAACAAAATTTGAAGAGTTCTGCAATGAAAGAGGAATCAAAAGGCAGACATCAACACCTAGGACTCTGCTTCAAAATGGTATAGTAGAGAGAAGAAATAGATTAGTTATTGCCAGGACTTTAATGATGGAGAAAAATGTTGCACTAAAGTACTGGAGAGAAGTTGTAAATACTATAGTCTACACACTCAATAGAGTTCAAGTCAAGAAAGGTACAAATGGAACACCTTTTGAATTATGGTATGGGCATTCTCCTAATGTAAAAAATTTCAAAATATTTTGATGTAAATGTAATATATATAAAGAGTCTAGAAATGGAAAGTTTGATGCAAAGAGTGAGGAAGGCACATTTCTTGGTTATTCTACTAGAAGAAAAGCTTATAAGTGCTTGAATGTTAACACTAACAAAGTAGTAGAAAGCACAAATGTGAAATTTAATGAGCTTGCAGAAGTTCAAAATATTGAAAACACCAAGAAAGTAGAAGAATACAAGAATTTTGTATTCATTTATGAAGGTATACCTAATAATGAATAAGTTGCAACCTAGAATGACAATCACCAACAAAATCTAGTATCTGTCAAGTCACAGATAGTGAATGCCAAACAAAAAACACATTCAGAAGCCAAGTTGCATAATACAGAAAATGCTCATTCAAATTCTGAGAATAGCCAACATGAAGAAAATGAACAAATATCTTATGAAAATATGCATGAAGATACAGATTTTGAAAGAGATAACATGAAAACAAGAAAAGAACCTATATTGGCAAAGTATGTAAAAAGACATCATCCTATAGATCAAATTATTGGAAATAAAGAGGCAGGACCAATGACAAGGAATAGACTTAGAAATGAAACATGTCTGCTCAACAAAATGTAACCAAAAATAGTAAGTGAAGCCATAACAGATGATGACTGGTATAATGCTATGAAAGAAGAAATAGAACAAATTGAGAAGAATAAGACATGGACCTTAGTCTCAAGACCAGCTGACAAAAATGTGATTGGAACCAAGTGGGTGTTTAGAAAAAAGCTAGATGAAAATGGTGAAATCACAAGAAACAAGGCAAGACTAGTTTGCAAAGGATATGCACAAGAAGAAGGATTGGATTACGTAGAAACTTTTGCTCCAGTTGCTAGAATGGAAGGAGTAAGGACCTTACTGGCATATGCAGCTTTCAAATGTTTTAAGGTCTATCAGATGGATGTAAAGTCTACATTTCTGAATGGTATACTTGAAGAGGAAGTCTACATAGAGCAACTAGAAGGTTTTGTTGATGAAAAGAACAAAAAAAAGGTATGTAAACTGCATAAGGCTCTATATGGATTGAAGCAAGCCCCTAGAGCTCAGTATGAGAGACTTCACAAGTATTTGGTGCAAATAGGAAAACAATGTACAGATCCATGATTGGAAAACTACAATATGTTGTCCATAGCAGACCAGACATAGCACTAGCTATTGGAATAGTGGCTAGATTCTCCGCCAATCCTAGAGAAAATCATCTCATGGCAGTAAAGAGGATAATGAGGTATCTCAAAGGAACTGATGATTTTGGCCTATATTACAAAAAGAATGAAATGTTTGAGCTCAATGCATACACAGACACATATTGGGGAGGAAACATTGATGACAAAAAAAGTACAATTGGAGGAGCACTATTCTTAGGAAAAAGGCTAGTTACTTGGACTAGCAAGAAACAAACATGCACATCTTAGCCCCCTACAGAAGCAGAATATGTGGCAGCATCAGTCAATTGCACAAATATTGTGTGGCTCAAACATCTATTGAAAGGAATGAAAGAAGAGGTAACTAAACCTGTGATACTGTATTGTGATAATACAACTACTATAAACATATCCAAAAATCCAGTAATGCATGTAAAAATCAAGCACATTGCAATCAAGTATCACTATGTTAGAGAATTGGTGGAAGATAAACAAGTGAAGATGGAGTACATTCACATAGGAAAAAACTATAGATATCTTCACCTAACCATTGCCCAAGGATGCTTATGAATGTCTTAGAGGCAAGTTGGGGGTAATGCCCCTAACTCAAGCATTTTAAAACAACATAGAAGCTGCTCTACATCAATAGGAGTAGATCATTGAAATATCAGAAGTATGATGCAAAGGATGACAACAAAAGCAAAAAATTCCAAATCAGTCACAAGCATGGTGACAGAGGGAGAAAAACATAAAGAAGCAAAGTCTCTATCTAGCATGTTAAAGATGCTACATCTTTGGCATTTATGTCAAAGAGGGAGATATAGGTGAAATTGATCAAGATCAATACAAAGAGGGAGACATATGATATAACTGATCAAGATCAATACAAAGAGGGAGACATATGATATATATGAAGGATTAGGAATACATAGTAAAAATGCAGCAGCATAGAGGGAGTGTAGGGCCCATTTGTCATTACACCAAAAGCCATGACTATTAGTGAATATGGAACACCACATAAATAACCACCTATGGGCAAGGGAGAGTGTTGCATCATCCAAAAATCTCCCACTTGACATGCATACCAAGTGCTTACGCATGTCAAGAAGGCACCAGGGAGATTTGAACCCATGACGAAGCCAAAACCAGGCTTTGATACCAATTGTTAGGATAAACCATGGACAGAAATAAAAAACTATATGCAAATATAATCAATAACAAAAAATAATAGATCAAACACAAATGAACATAAGGCAGCAAGATTTAATGTGGTTCACCCAATCCTTGGGCTACATCCATCAAATAGCAAGTCCGATCTTATTACAATCCAGTGATTACAACTAATTACAATTCGTAATCCCTTACAACTCAATACCACCGTAAGAAGCAATTTTGCATCACAACATAATAAAAAATACCTAACCCTAAACCCTTTTATACAAGTATTTTATTCATTTTAGAGTTACAACATGTCAGCCATAATATGTCGACTACCATGTCAGCCACGACCTACTATTTATGAAGTATGTACAGTACATTCTTGATCAGTCACCATAATCTAATAGGGAGAAGAAAAACAAAGGATTAAGTTATATCAGTTATATACCAAGCAGAAAACATATGTAATTTTGGTGGTAACTAAGTTGATCAACTTAATCATTTGATCAGTTTGGTTTTCCATCAATGCCAAAGAGAGAGATTGTTAGAAATGATTGAAAAGATCATGAATGAAGGATGATGAAAATGGTATGGAATGTTTTCAATCATTGTTTTGTCATTGATGTCAAACTTCCTACTTACAAGAATGACAATTGTTTTAGTGATCCAAATACTATTAATTGGTTGATTGACAAGGAGGTGGCAATCAATAAGATGTAACTAGAGTACCTAAGAGAAAAGGTTGAAGTTATGATGATGTAATGAAGTACAAGGATCGACTAAGCCATTGATGAAATAGCGTATTGATGACATATTCTGACACATGTTGTAAGGATTAACTAAGTGCCAAATAGATTCTCAGTTGAAGCTAAGAAAGCTCAACTTAGTGTATCCTGAGAAGTCTTCAGGTGTCAAGTGAATATCAAGTGATGAGTAGTCTTCAGGTGTGGAGTGAAGATCAGGTGCCATGTAGCAGAAAAGATAATAAGCACCGAGTAAGTCTTTAAGTGTTGAGCAAGATATAAGTGCCAAGTGATATTGAAGTGCTGAGTGAATTCCAAGAGCTGAGTTTCACAAAATTGCTTCAAGTACTGAGCATTAGTAAATCAATGATGCGAAGTTGCTACATTATTTTGTAAAATTGAAGATTTGCCAGATCTAAGCCGACATGGTAGTTATCTAGAATTTTGTGAACTAGATAAAAGATAAGAATGATGAGCTGGTGGCATAGAACACTATGCAAAATGTTTTTGGCAAATGCTAATGGTTTTATCATGAAGTTTCTAGATAGAAACAAGATATGGGACAGATACATTGTATCCTACGTAATCCATTGAAACCCTAAAGTTAGAAAGGAATATTTGAGCAGAAAATGAAGAACAAAACTTCTTTATAATGAGCTACAAGTCAGAGATCAAAAGAGAGTGAAAGAGAGGGAATTGGTCATAAGTGTGATCATGCAAAGAAGCCTAGAGGAGTAAGAATAGAGCATCAAGACTCTAAGTTGATCAAGTGATCAGAGATTGCATTGACATAATGAGTTAAAGAGCTCAAGGAGATAGAGTTTAAAGGGTGAACAAGCTATCAGCACTGCAAGGGAGAGAAGCCAAGTAAAGAAAGGAACTGAAGAGTGATCTAAAATCTACATAGTGAGGGTTGCAAATCTATATTAGGTCAAAACCTTTCTAATACTTTCTTACCATTGTATTAGATATTGAAATCCTACATTGCTAGGTTAGCTTAATAGCTAGGTGGATAAGCCTCAGGAAAAGAATAAAAAGATCATCAGGAGAAGGACAAAGAGATCCTTCAGAGAAGGATAAAGAGAGCCTTAGGAGAAGGATAACGAGTTCCTTAGGAGGAGGATAGGAGATCCTTAGAGAGGGATAAAAGATTCTTTTGAGGAGGTGACTAAAAATCTCACGGACTTGGGTGAGCCTTGTTAGAATTATGAGATATCTGTCATTAGTGCAAATACTTATTCTATCTTGAATGCTTATCTTGCTCATCACTTAGTCTCAAGTACATACTGAGCATTTAGTGGTTACCTTATAAATTCAATAGATAAATAGTTCTCACTGAGCATTCCAGAAGATATCGAGTGAATGAGAAGTTCAACAAATAAATAGTTCTCACCGAGCATTCCAAAAGATACCGAGTGAATGAGAAGATCAACAGAGTTTACCGAGTGAAAAAGGTAAACAAAGATGAGCAGAGCTTACCAAGTGAAAAATGTAAACAAAGGATTCAGTGTTTACTGAGTTAAGCAAGGTAAACGAAGAAGATAGTTTCTACCAAGTGACACTATATCTACCAAGTCACCAATGGTTACCGAGTTCCAAAGCAATGTTCTATGACTAGTATGAACTGAGTATCTACTTCTACCGAGTGCATGATGATGCCAAGTAACATAGTGGATGTTGAGTATCAGAAGGTCACCAAGTTAGCTCAGTGAACTTGAGTTATTTACTAGTGGGCCGACTCAGTAATATTTTGTTCACTTGTGTTTTGGCCGACCTTGTAACTGTAAATATTGGAATGGTATATATGTAATGTATGATATCATTTTGCAATACATGAACATATTGGTATGAAAGAAGAAAGTATTGTTTGCATGTGAAAAAGGTATTTCTATCAGTAGCAGAAAAAAAGGAATACAACAAGGTCAACATAGGAGCAGAAAAGTTATATCTATCACATCAGGTGATCAATGAAAAAAGGGATCTTATTAGAAAACAAGTTGTAAGTAGATCCACTACTTCATCCTAATAGGTGAATCAGTTTTTAAATCCTTTAACAGGGTGGACTTAATAGTCTTTTTGTAACGCTCCTAATAGAGTGCATACTTCACTGTATGTTTGTAAATCCTCTAACAAGGTGGATCTAACAGTCCTACTTGCTCCTAATAGGGAAAATCATTAGAAGTGATCATTGTAAGCCTTAACTGGCCAACTTCATACTGCATTAACAAATTTTTGTGGGCATCATTCCCACCCTAATTTTACTTTCTAATTGGAAGGTTTTTGGGTCACCAAATCATTGTGCTCATGTGTTATGAATGATTGATCTTTAATTTATGTACTAGATTAGATGAATGAATGATGAATGGTTAAAATGCTTCAAAATTTTATATGTTACTGATTCACCCCTCCCATCTTAGTAACACATCCCATCCTGAATATTTCCAACAATTGGTATCAGAGCATTTGGTTCTCAGGACAAAGTTTGACAGCTTGAGCAAAGATCAAGAACAATGGAGATATTCAAAATTGACAAAGCTATTGAAAATGAAAAGTTAGATGTAGAAATGATCATGGCTCAACTCAAAGAAGCTAAGGAGCATCTTTCTCAATCCCTGAAAAGAATGAAAGAACTTGCAAGACAAATGAATGATCATTAGTATGTTGAAGAAAAGATTGAAGACCTTTTACCATCAAGTAGTTAAAATGACGCTAATGAGGCAATCAAGGAACTCCTGGCAAAGAATGGTTCGCTACAGGAAGAAGTAAGAAAACTCAAAATAGAACAAGAAATCCAATCAATCAAGCTATGTGAAGTCTTGGAGCAAAGAAACAAGGAAAATGAAGACTTAGAGGTAAGAAATAGTCAATCCCTTCAGCATCAAGATCTTATAAATCAACTTTCCAATGCAAATGAAGCAATTATGAATTTGAGATCTGAAAATGAAGACCCGAGGAATGATCTGATCATTGAAAGCTTAAAAAATGACTTGATATCTAAAATACAAATCAATGAAAGTTTGGAAAATGACCTAAAAACTAAAAAGCAAATCACTGAGAGAATGATGAAATCACAAGTAGACATGACTCAATTAAATCAGCTTAGTGATCAAAATCTTCATAGACAAAAAGGTAAAGTTGGATTTGGTTACAAGGAAGAAGGTGAAACTTCCAAACAAGGTGCACAAAGAAATCAAAGGCCTACTTGTAATCACTGTGGTAAGATAGGTTATACATCAAACAAATGTTGGAGTAATGGAAAGGGAAAATTCAATGGCAAATGCTTCAACTGCAATCAGCATGGTCACAAAGCTAATGAATGCAAAGAAAAACCAAAATTTGAAGGCAAATGTCACAAATGCAAGAAACTAGGTCACAAGGCATCTCAATGCAAATCAAAAGCATTTAATCCAGTAGCAAAAATTATCAAAGCAATATTCGGTTGGGACTACAATACCTAGTGCAGGTGTCACTATTGTGGAGAATATGGACAAATTGGGATAAATTGTACAAGACATCACCTAAGAAAGAAGGATACAACCATAAGATGTTACACATGTACTAAACTTGGTCATATAGCTAAGAATTGCATGAATATTGGAAGAATTGAAGATGAAAAGAAAACTAAAGCTGATAACATTCAGAAGCAAATGAGACAACAATGGATTCCTAAATCTATCAATCAAGACAGTTCAAATAATGATCATGTCACTCAAAAAGTGGGTGACTCCACCATTTCCAATTAAGACTTAAGAAGACTCAGGAACTGCATCTTCTAGCCACATCTTAAACAGTTCTAGAATAAAAAAAAAGGGTGGAAATGATCAAATTAGTTTTTCAGATACATCGATCATAAAAAAGTTATCATTCACCGAGTTGCATGTACTGAGCAAGGCTGACTAAAGATCTTACTGAGCTAGGTCGGGAGTATCAAAGATTTTTTTAGACCACCAAGTTGCAAGGTTCTACTGAGTAATTCAATGATAGACTCACACACACTATGTCATCTCAGTTGCCTTTGTACCGAGCTTTAATGACAGTATTTCATTAAAAAGGGTAGAATTTGATTTCATTTTTCACCGTGACTTAAAATACTTAGAGCCAAAAGGATTTCTAGTTGCATGCAGAAAAATTCTTGCGAAGTAATTGTTTGAAGAATTTATCATCCACTGAGCAACAATGGCATCTGCAAGCACTAGCAGTAGCAAGGTGAAGAAGGGTTTTGAAATGCTTGTAAAAGGAGTCAAATGGAAAGCCCCAAAATTCAAGGTAGTGCCCGTAGTTGCTGAATCACTTAACCTACATGGAGCTCAATCAAAAATTCCTCCTAAGGTACTTCTTGTTAATGATATTCGTGCTCATTTCAAATGTGTTGTTCAAGAAATTGGCACATTAGATATGGATAATGCCCTAGGTCAATTATGTGTTGATGGAGCCATAAAACTTGAGCATAAACACTTAGAAGAAAAAGGCTTGACCCATATTCTGCATCTACCAAAAAGTTTCCAAGTTAAATGGGTTAGATATGTTTTGAGCCATGTACACAATGGTCAGTTGTGGTTGGAACAACCCATATTATTAACCAAAAGGATGATTCATAAAATCACAGGTTTTCCTATGCTAAGCAAAGCCAAAACCACTAAAACCCTAGGTCAGGATGAGTTGCAAGAGAAAACCCTAGTAGAATGGGATGATAGAGGACTAAAACTTAACAATATATTTGATGTGGAACTCAAATTTTGCACTTATGTAATTCCATATAAATTATATAGTTCCAGCAGATTGAATAGTGTATCGTGTGAAGCTGTGGATTTAGCTTTTAAGATTGTAAAGAAAATTTTTGAATTTGATATGTTAGAATTGTTGTTAAAACAACTGAATAAGAATATGGAAAGCATCAGGACTTCAAAGAATAACCCTTGTAAATTTGGTTCTTTGTTAATTTTTTTATTCTTTTATGTACAAATTTTTTTTCCATCAAAAGGATCTGTAGTATGGAGAAAAGACACTCCAATTTTATATGAGATTAATGAGTTCATAGCATAAATGGGTGAAAATTTTGACAAAGTCATGGATAACTATTTTGAAGATTTCAAGGAAAGGATGAATAACAGGTTCAAAATTCCTCCTAAGCTTGTTGAAGATTATAAAGATGATATATGTTTCATGGTTGACTGTGATCATGTGTACATACAGGCAGTCATACCCCGAATGGCATGGGTAAAACCACTGCCTTATGAATTAAATATTGATGATGCAAGAGATATCATTGAGGAGCTGGTGAATGAACCAACTATCCCTAAAATCCCTGCCTTTGAAACCTATGATGAAGCAAAGGCTAGAATGGAGGTTGAAATCAAGCTACCTCAGGCAATAAGCAAAGGCAAGAGGAAGATAGCCAAAATGAAAACTGCTACCAGTCCTCTTATGCTAACTAAAGGAAAAGGAAAGGACAAAGAAGATGATGGAGAAGAAGGAGGAGAAGAAGAAAAAGAAGAGCAAGAATTTGAAGAAGAACCTCTAAAGAAGAATGGTAAGGTAACCATTACCAAACCTAAGAAGACGCCTACTGTATTATTCTCAAGGAGAACCAGAAAAGGAAAATAGGAACCTGTACTAGTCAGACCTCCACCCACATTTGAAGAAAGGCTCAAACAATTGGAAGAAGGAGCAAGAATCATAAATTTCAAAGCTTTGAAATTTGAAACAAGAACAAATGCTGAGAAAATGTAGATAGAGGAACTAGTAATCTCCAAGATGGGAAAATGGGAATACTCCCCGGACCAGCTTGCCTCTCAAATCTCCAAGGAACTACTAGAGAGATTGCAACCAAGATGGAAAACAACCACCCAAATGGTAAAAGGTATCTATGAGAAATCTTTGAAGAATCTTCAACCAAATCTCACTGGAGCAGAAATAAAGACTGCAATAAAAAATCATGAAGGAAAAATGATGATCAGATTTTACACTTATTTGATTTTAATCAAAGACATTGAGCATGTTGTAAATGATGCAACAAACATGTAGAAAAATATCTATCATCTGCATAAGCCCAGTGAAGACCCAGTAGAAATTCAGGATGATGACAGCAGTGACAGTGATGATATAAATGCCACTCCATCCATCATAGTCTCACCATAGGAGTTGCATGCATTAATGGAAGAAGACAAGGAAGAAAAAGAGGAAGAAGCTAAAGAGGAAAATAAGGAGGAAGATGATCCAATAAAAATTGCAACAACAGTCATTGTATCCCTTCCTCACTCTCCACCTAAAACTATCACATCATCAAGGTTGGAGTCAGCTTCCATAGGATTGATAGCATCTACATTAGATTTATTATTTGCACTAGCCACATCATAGCTCCAGGTATCATCAATGGAAGTGTCTACCACTTCATCTACCAAGCTAAAACCCTCTTCTTCAACCACCGAGCCAGCCTCATTAGCTTCATCATCATCATCATCATCAGTTGATATAATAGTAAGTTCTACAATTTTGTCAGTTCTAGCCTATTCTCTAATTTTGACAGCATTATCTGCATCTACTTCAAATTCAACTAGTTCAGATACTACTATAATGAGTATATCATCATTTTTGGGAAGTATTCCAGTTTTTTATCCGTTAAATACTTCTATTGGCATTCAATCTTCAAGTTCCACTCCAATTTTTGCTCCTAGCCCTTCCATCTCGACTATTGTGTCTATTCCTAAGATTAAACCAATTATCATAGAAGTCAAACAAAAGAAACCATTAAGACTTTTGACAACTGGAAAGGAAATTCTAGAAGATATTGATTTAGACACAGATATAGTTATCCCAAAAATTGACTATGAAAATGCTACCATTGAAGAAATGAGGTATGCTAGTCAATTAATAGAGATGAAGGCTACGTAGAAGCAGTTAAGATCTGAAAGAGATAAGGAATATAGAATAATAGAGGATGCCAAGAACATAATTACAGAGGCTACAGGTGTTGAAGTAGATTCTACTCAACACATTTTGATATAATTAGAAGAGGTTGTAAATAAATTCAATGAGGACACCTCTAGTCAAGATAAATTGATTGAGAAGACTGAAAAGAAATTTGATAATAAGGTGCTTGAGCACATTGCTCAGCACATTGCAATAAAATAGGTAGAATTGTCCACAATTTTGGCCAATTTTAAAAAAAAATTTAATAATGTAACTTCACTTTTTGCCAAAATTTGTGATGTTACCGAGTACACCAAGGAGATCAAAGAAAAATTGAATAAAATTGATAAGGATATGAAGGGCAGTGCCCAAATGTTACAACTTGACCCCAATTAAAGTTCATCCCATCATCTCAGAATCAGATTTTTGTCAGAAAAGAAGGCAAAATTGTTGAAAGAGGAAGCAAGGATCAGGTCTACCTTAATTGACATTCATAACATGATCCTTCCTATCATGGAAACAATGCAGAAACACATTGTCTACTCCAAAGCATTGATCCATGAAAAAAATTTCTCAGTTGTAGATCATATGGTTAAACTTTAAACAGAAGTTCAAATAGCACTCTCCACCTACAAAATTTTGCAAGAAAATCAGGATAAGACTTTGTCTCTTATTCTCAAGGTACACTATGAGTTCATCTCCCATTTTGATGTCTCTATGTAAATATATATTTCTTAATTTGGCATTATTCTCAAAAAGGGGGAGATAGAGTTAGAAAAGATAGAGATGGAGATAGAATTGGAGAAGAGATAGAGATATTTGTAAATACTCCAAGCATATTGTATGGGAGAGATATATGTAAATCAGTTCGTCAAATTTTGTACATAAGTTTTCGCTCAGAAGTGTTTTTGTCACTAATGCCAAAGGGGGAGATTGTTGGAATTATGATATATTTTTCATTAGTGCAAACACTTATTCTATCTTGAATGCTTATCCTGCTCATCACTTAGTCTCTAGTGTATATTGAGCATTTAGTAGTTACCTTATAAATTCAACAGATAAATAGTTCTCACCGAGCATTCCAGAAGATACTGAGTGAATGAGAAGTTTAGTAGATAAATAGTTCTCACTGAGCATTCTAGAAGACACAAGTGAATGAGAAGATCAGCAGTGTTTACCAAGTGAAAAAGGTAAACAAAGATCACCAAAGCTTAACAAGTGAAAAAGGTAAACAATGGATTCAATGTTTACCAAGTTAAGCAAGGTAAACAAACAAGATAGTTTCTACCAAGTGACACTATATCTACCAAGTCACCAATGGTTACCAAGTTCCAAGCAATGTTCTATGACAAGTATGAACCGAGTCTCTACTTCTACTGAGTGCATGACAATGTGGAGTAACATAGTGAATGCCGAGTATCAAAAGGTAACTGAGTTAGCTCAGTGAACCTAAGTTATTTACTAATGGGCCGACTCAGTAATGTTTTTTTCACTTGTGTTTTGGCCGACATTGTAACTGTAAATATTGGAATGGTATATATGTAATGTATGATATCATTTTGCAATACATGAACATATTGGCATGAAAGAAGAGAGTATTGTCCACATGTGAAGAAGGTATTGCTATCAGTAGCAAAACAAAAGGAATACAACAAGGTCAACATAGGAGCAAAAAAGTTATATCTATCACATCAGGTGATCAATGGAAAAAGGGATCTTATCAGCAAACAAGTTGTAAGTAGATCCACTGCTTCATCCTAACAAGTGAATCAGTTTTTAAATCCTTTAACAGGGTAGAATTAATAGTCCTTTTGTAAATCTCCTAATAGAGTGCATATTTCACTATAAGTTTGTAAATCCTCTAACAAGATGGATCTAACAATCCTACTTGCTCCTAATAGGGCAAATCATCAAAAGTGATCATTGTAAGCCTTAACTGGCCAACTTCATACTGCAGTAACAAATTTTTGTGGGCATCATCCCCACCCCAATTTTACTTTCTAATTGGAAGGTTTCTGGTTCATCAAATCATTGTGTTCATGTGTTATGAATAATAGATCTTTCATTTATGCAGTAGATTAGATGAATGAATGATGAATGGTTAAAATGCTTAAAAAATTTATATGTTACTGATTCACCCCTCCCCTCTCAATAACAAATCTCATTCTGAATAATTCCAACACATAACAACTCTATGTAAATCCTTTAATAGGGTGACATTCCAAGTTGAATGTTCTTAAATTCTTTAACAAGGTCACATTTAACAATGTGTTGTAGCCTTTAACAGGGCAGGCCTTTAACAGGGCAGACCATCAAAAGTGGTTGAAATCAATTGCGCAGTTATTTTGTGGGTACTATCCCCACTTCAAATTTACCTTATTATTCTTGGAGGGTTTTTGGGTTATCAAATCCTTAGTGTTATGGTGTGATGAATGTTTACTTTTCATGGTTGTTTAATGTTTAATTGTATCCATGATAATTTCAGTTGTGTGCTATTAAGGATTTGTAGAAAAAAATTTCATAGGACATCATTGGACCTTGGAGAACTTATTCACTCCCCCTCTCAGTTATTCTAAATAATTCTAACATCAATATCTCAAATTGACCATTGGCCTTCATTTCCAATGATACCCCTTTTACCTCTTCAAATTCCTTTCTTGACATTCCTATTTCCTTCAAGATAGAATCAATCACTTTTTCTACCTTCTTCTTGGTGTCCTTGATTATCTAACTTGTTTTGATTTCTCTCATCTTCTCAATATATGTTCCCCACCTAGGACATTTAGAATCAACTTTAGTGTGTAGGATTGCATATACTTTAATTACTTCATTGCTCATTTCATAACCCATAGGTTCAATGAATTTTACTTGAGGAACTACTGCTTCCATGCATGTGAAATCTATTTTTAGCATAAAATAGCTCTGGATAATCCTTATACTTTTCTACTAGCACATGAGGTGTCCTATACCTTTGCTTCATATTTTCTTGGAATAATTTCATCATTCTATCAATATCATTATCTATAACTATTTTTGGTTTAGTTCTATATGCATGAGTGATAGTTTGTATTGTGCAATCACTTCCATCCCAATTTGAAATATCAAGAAACTTCTTTGCTATGTAGAAGAATATATGATTCAATAGGGATTCAAACCTAAAGAATTCACATCTATACTTCTTAAATTTTGATATGTTATCCAACAATTGTGTTCGTATAATGTCACATAAATTAACCTTTTCGCCCTTTACTACCATATAGGTTGCATGAAGAAATCTAGCAAGGACTCAATATATCCTAGATCCATGGTTGAACTTATATCCCAAAATTTTACTAATAAATCTCACCCCATCATCTTGAATGGTATTGATCCTCATGTTTCTGCCATCAAAACTTGTGTTGAGATTGGTTTCAACTAGCTTGTGCACATTCTTTATGTTCATGGTATTGCATCCTTCATTACTCAAACCTCTGACCTTGTGAATTAGGTCATTATCTATGCATATAATAGAATCTCCTAACCATAGAAGGTCATCATGAACTCTACTCAGAATTATTCTTGTCCATTCACAGTTATTAATGTCCATATAGAACAGGTGCTTAACTAGGTTAAGTTATTCTAGGTATGCATGTTCTGGTTTTAGTGAAAAATCATTATTGCACATTTTCTCCAATTCCTTATGAATCTTTGTATCTCTCATGCTTTCAATTTTACAATGAATATAACCTCTTATATCCTTGACATGAAGAACATTTTCTAGTACTTGCAAAAATGCTCCAATAGGATCATCAAGAAGAGAAACAAATGGGTGTTTCTTGAAGTTATGTCTAGGTCTATTGCTTACATTAAACACTTCTTGTCTTGCAATTTCCGAAAATATACTCAACAAATTTGGAAAATACCTTAATTTTGCATTTTAGGCTTTTCAGCGAACTCGTGTATCTACAAAATTCTTTAACACTTCAAATCTCACTTCAATCTTTCACTTAAGATTTTGCACAAGAAAATGATTTTTGTAAATCAATTTGCATCCTTTAAATCTTTCACAATATATACTTCACATTAAATGTTTCTCTGCCACTAATTTAGTATATTGTCTCTGTATACCACATAAGTTATTCTTCTTACATATCCTTATCCTAATCATATTAAGCAATGCACACTTTACTATAGAGTCCTTTGCAATCATCTTCAGTATTTTCAAGTTCATCACACTTGGTATCAGATTCTTTCCTTCTATTATCCTCATCTTGATTAGATTCTTTAAATTTCTTAGAGTGAGTAACATTTCCCTTGTCTTTAGATGTATCATTTGTTTTTCTTATATTTAGATCCTTTTTGACTTTAGGAGTATCAGGTTCTTTTCTTTCAATAGATTTCTTAGCAGATTGTCCAAGGAAGAATCCAAGTCCAGTCTTGTCATAACTAGGTCTCTTTACAAATATTTGTTCTTCAATCTTTTCATTTCTGGTATATAATTTCTCAAGTTGATGTTTGGTTTGCACCAATTCACCTTTCACAATAGGGTTTTATTTCTCTAATTTTGCATGCTCTAACTGGATAGATTCCAATTGGGATGTTACCTTGCTTAACTAGGATCTTATATCCACATTTTTAGCTTTTATTTTAGAGTCATTCTTTCCTCCATTTTTCTTAAGACTTAGCCTAAGTTCAACTATTTTTAACTCATATTTCAAGATCTCAATTTCTTTCTTTAGATCTTTAACATCATCATCACTCGTTTCCTCACTAGGTCCATTTTGCTTCAGGTCATCTATCTTGTCCTTTAGTTTACCAATGTAAGATTTTGCATCTTTATATCTATCTTTTAGGCCATCTCTTTCATCACTAAGGAGATCAATTTCTTCAAGAGCTTCTTCAAGATTCTTCTTCAATTGTTCTATATCCATAGGGATCTTATTCAAGTTGTTAAGCCTCTTCTAAATAAGTAGGCTCTAATACCAATTGTTAGAAATAGATCATGCTAATAGTGGGTGGGGCAGGGGCAGGGGGTGTGAATCAATATTTTCAATCCTTTTCCCCACAACTGAATATTATTAATTACTTTAATACATGCATATGGAAGTAAACCAACAATGCTGAATAGTATAAACAACCATACATAAAGAGAGCTCATAACACCATATTTGGTTAACTAGGGAAACCCTGGCCAAGGGAAAACCTTGATGGAGATGAAACCTAGAAGATGATTCACTATATAACGGATCCGGTTAAGGATATTGACCTTGTTAGGAGTCTATGAAGAATGTATAGTGCCTCGAGTCCATTTTAGGAGATTAGGCCTTGTTAGAAGCCTCAGCCCTATTAGGAGTTGGTAGATCATATACAAATGTGTGGAAGAAGAGCACACTGCCCTAACATGAAACTATACAATTGAGTTCTTCAAGCGAATAGATATACATACAATACTGGATCTCTCGTTGTACTTTGCAATTCCTTTTATTTTTAGTTATCCATACAAGGAGTAACTGCATATATATAAATTTGCATCATATCTTGCATCACATAACATTACTTTGCATTATATAGTATCTTATCACATTCACACTTAACTTCACAATTGAAGTTCTTTACTTATATCAAACATATTAATAAATTCTTCCTTAGTCAACTCACATATCATCCTTAGAGTTAGCTCAGTAGGATTTAGTATTCAAAACAATTTTGCAATTTGTATAAGTTAATTTTCTGACATGCTCTATTCTATATTGTGAGATAACTATATCAATATTTCCTTCATAACATGAACTAGGTTGCTCATACAAACATGCACACTAGTATGCATCATCAAGATGACATCATGCATCTAAACATAACTACACAAGAGAATATTCCAAGGGAATATTTTTTAATCAACAAATCTTGTCATGTTGCTGTAACACTATCCAATACTTAGACAATTTTCCTTTACAAATAATCATAACTAAACTATAAATAATGACAACCATATATCTCACCTTATTTGATACATTGGTCATATTGCCAACAAACTGAACAATTACAGAGATAAGGAAAGGATAGAAGCCATTTCATTGAGAGCTAAGAGCAATAAACAAGAGGAAATCCTTAGGGATTGGTTGAGATTGAACTATTGGGATAAGCATAAGGAGATAAGGAAACGAATATTTGAGACCAGAACAAGGTATTTGTAAAATATGATAACTTTCCTTACTTTACCTTTTAGATAGCCATGGTGTTAAGAGTAGATGGGGTAGATTACCTGAGACACTCAAAAGATTAGAGCCACATTATCCTATTGACTTATAGGCTTCCCTTCACTGAGCTCCAAAATACATACAGTTGGGAAGGCATACTAGACTAGAACTATGGTGCCCACTAACAATCTAGCCACCAATGCTCATGTGGGCCCTGTATGATATCAATTATGAAAGACTTGATAAGATGCAAGAGGACTATAGAAGGGAAGTCTGGGAGAGAACATGAGGATTCTACTACACCTTCAAAAGTAGTAGAAGAGGGAGAACTAAAGTTGGAGATTTTTGCTCAATGACCAGAAGATGCAATGCTTGAGGACAAGCATCAAATTACCAAAGGGTAGATGATGAGGTTAATTATTGCCTCAATTTTATGATAATTTTAAATACTCTATTTTAATACTACCAAGACATTTGTGAACTTATGTTTAGTTGAGCTTATGATTAAGTCCAGACAGACCCATTAACCTATGGGAAAATAGTATGTCGTATTTTGCCAATATTATATATATAAATGTAGTATTTCATATAACCATCAGAATTTGTGTTCTAACATTTGGATTTAGTTTGATTATGTCTATTTGCAAATATGTTTGCATCATAACTAACTTGTTAGGGAAGAAGCTAGAGGATGGTCAACAACATTCAAGGAGGAACATTAAAGTCCAAGTCATGGTGGAAGAATCATAATGGTACCAAGAGAAATAGCTGCTACAAAGGAGGAGCTATAAAAAATTGCTATATTTTCTCTATGTTTACTATTGTGTCGAATTGGTTATCTAGACGTTATTATTTGTACGACGAACTATTATCTTTCCTTCTTTTTCTTTGGTAGATTTGTAGTCAATTTGTTTTCTTTCCTATTTTAGAATAAGAAGTTGATCATTTATTAATAGGGATTGGATCAATAGTTTTAGGAGTTGAAAGAATGTTTATGAAAAGAAATTGTTAAATCTTCTAGTGAGTTGTGTTATAGTTTTATGGATTGTTCTTATGTAAGGAATTTTTTGGAATATAATGAAATAGTCCTTGGTTTACATTCTATGTTAGTAGATTAGTAGAAGCTGACCAAGGGTACCCACTTGGGAGGTGGATTAGACTAGAGTAGTATAGATTTGTAAGTTCCTTCCTATAGCATTATACTTTGTTAATGTTCCTGCAGCATTTGCAAGAATAGTTGTAGTGGATGGTCTAGGTTGGAATTTAAGTTAGCATCTAATTTTATTTTCAACATTCATTTTAGTAAAGAGTTAGCTGTGATGGTTTCCTCTAGCACTAGTGTAGGTTCTTTCTTAGCATTTTACTTTCCTGGAGTAGAAGCATAGTGACTTGTTAAGAAACCTAGTGCACATACAGTGCTGACCATTTCAAGTATATGTCCCTGGGTTGACAAATTAAATGCACCTCATGGTGGGGAGAATAATCCTTAGATTGAATATACTATTCCTAAGTAAGGCCTTAGACATGATTATCACACACCTACTGTGAGGCGGACCACATCTTATGGAATAGAACAATGAATGTCTAGTTAAGTTCCTTCACCAATTTGCTAGTTTTGACAAAGTCATTAGCTACATGAACCACATCATACTTAATCATATCTTAGAATTCCTAGAAAAAAGTCAAGGGAAACTCATCAAGTCCTTGGGCATTGTACTGATTAATACTTAACATTACCTTTATTACCTCCTCCTCCTTGACCTTACCAATCATGGCCTCATTCTTCTGGTGATTCACCACTAGATTAAATGACCTAAAAATCTCATTTTGCATGTTATAGCTAACCTAAACAACTTGGGGGTTGTAGCTTTACTAGAAATAGTTATTGACACTATCTTCTATGTCCTCTACTTTCTTTATCTCCTCACCATTATCATCAATCAACAAGTTTATGGTGTTTCTTATTTTTCTCCTTGACGTCAATCTATGGAAAAAGGTTTTATTTTGGTCACCCTCCTCCAACCACTACACCCTAGATCTTTGTTTCTAGAAGATTTCCTCCCAATTTAGGAGGCTCTTCCACCTGTTCTAACACTCCCTCTCCTCCTATTGTTGTTCAACATTAGCATTACCTTGTGCCAAATGATTCTGAAGGGATTACAGCTTCTTTTTAGTATTCTTCTTTTTTCTGGAGATATTTCCAAAGGAATATTTGTTCCATCCTCTAACCTCTTAGCAGATTCTTTCAAGTTTTCTAGCAATACAAAACATAGTCATTCCTTCAACCAGATTATTCCACCACTGTACAATACAATCCTTCAACTTTGTGTGTTAGTGCCACATGATCTCATACCTAAAGGGCCTTCATCTGGTAGGTTGACTCTATGTCCATGAAAAAACTAGCATAGAGTGATTTGATATGGTCCTCAGATCCTCTTTTAAGGATAAATGCTAGAGAATGTCCCAATTGGTAGAGATAAGGGCCTTTTCAAACCTAACATGATTCATATTTTTCCCCAATATATTGCTAGACCAAGTGAAATTAGGACCTTGGAGATCAATATTAATCAAGTCATTCCTCCTAAGGAAGCACTCCAAGTCATGCATACTTTCAAAAGAGTCCTCTAAGCACCCCAATTTTCTATGAAGGGTAAAGCAGGGTATTAAAATCACCCATACATAGTATGTTTTCTAATTTCATAGCATCAACCACTTTAGTTGTCTCATCCCGAACAACCAATCTACCACTTTGATTGTTAGGAGCATAAAAGTTGAACAAATTCTAGCTACCAACTTGGGAGGTGAAACCCATTACCACAAAATGGGTATTGAGGATGATTACTGATCCCACAAGCCCACTGCCTTGTCTAGGTTCCACAACATTACAATGCCACAAAAAGAACCATTAGCATCACTATAATAAAATTTGGCACCTGGCCAAATGTAGGTAGCCACTCTAGAGAAAATATTCTCTATCATTTTCACTTCCTGCAAAAGAATCACATTAGTATTAAGTTCAATGATCTTTTTTTAAAAATATCATATTGCTTCTTGCGACTATTAAACCCTCTCACATTCTAGTGTAGTTCCTACCCTCATTCACATCTTTTTGGACACATTGTTGCTACTATTATCAGACTATATTAGACTAGTTTTATGTTGATGGATTAGTGGTATTGTTTTGAGACTATCAGCTATTATGCTATTGATTCAGCTGATAAATGATGAGTTTATTTAGACTTTACATTTCATGTATGCATGATGATCATTACATTGCTTTTAGTTATTGATGATGATTAGTCAGATGGTTTATTATCACATGTGTTTAACTATGGATACTTACCCCATACTTGCATGTGTATGGTGTGCATTTTTGTTCTTTTGTATGGTATTTTTGATATGGTTAAGGAAGGGAGTCGTAGTCACCTACTAGTCAAGATCTACACGATGCACCACTTCTTTCCATTTCCTATTTAGTTTAGCATTATATATATATTGTATGTACATGCATGGTTTTAATGCAGGTTGCAGGTACCAGGTATCAAATTCCCTGAATTGCCAGGATGAGCGTACCCTATTACACTATCTCAATGATAAAAGAAGGGAGATAAATTCGAAAGTCCAAATCCCAAACCCTTAAACCATTGTCCTAGAAACATAGGACAAGTATCTGGATATTTCATCTAGTGAATGTGTCAGATGGCATAATTCGTGATTCTTAAGACTCATTTTGTATGGGTTGTTCTATGATGGGTTTTCATATTTTTATCTTGGAGGTCTATGGTGAATTTTCTATTTATTAAGTCTTAAATAAATAGATTTAATTAATAAATTAATTATTGGGTGAAAATTAATATTATATCATGATCTTCGATATTTTAAATTAAAAATAATTAAATAAGGATTAATTGAGAAAAGAATTAAATAAAAGTAATTAATTAAAAAAATTAACAATAATGAATAATGATAAAATAATAAATGAATAATAATAATAAAAGTTATAATAAAATTAGATAAAAGTTATAATAAAATTAGATAAAAGTTATAATAAAATTAAATAAAAGTTATAATCTTTCCAAGGAGTTAATGCACCTTTTTATTTCTCTTATGTCAACAACACGGGGGTTGGTGCACAAATTAAGCACATGGTGTCTACAACCTTATGACTCATCTAGAAAGTTGGAAACAGCTTGTGCTTAGTTGTCTACATCTTCTAGTTGTTTCTAGAGGCATTCTTGAGATTCCTTTATATTCGGGCACTCCTAGAGGCTTAGGGAAGCATAATTTTGGAGAGTGTTTTGGAGCATTGGAGGACTCGGGAACATTAGAGAAGGGAGGAGCTTGCTTTGCGAGTTTTTTGAGGAAAAGTGAATTAGCATCAGAATCCGGGTAGACACTTGTGATCTTGCTTATGCTATTTCCGCATCATGCACTTCCTGTCTTCTTCATGTCTTCTATATGCTTTCTAAGGATTTCTTCTACTTAGTTGTATGTATTTTCAACATGTGTAGTTAAAAATTATTTGAGAAAACTTAATATGCATAGATCTGAAGAGAACATGGGGCTAGGGTTTAAATTATAGTCAAATCCATTAGCAAACTTATTTAGTAAATTTGGAGCACAAATATTCCATGGTTTCCTTAAAATTTAAAGCTTTTAAAAAAAGAAATTTGTGTTGATATAAACATGCTAATTCAGATCTGCAAATATATATATATATACATACATATATATATATATACATACATATATATATATATATACATATACATATATATATATACATATATATATATATATACACATATATATATATACATATATATATACATATATATATATATACATATATATATACATATATATATATATATATACATATATATTTTAATGGAGGACCGAATGTTTAATCGCATCGCAATTTACGTTTTGAAAAAAAGTTATAAAAATTTTATAAAAAAAAATGATTCGTATATTATATGCAGGTGGGGAGGGATGAGCCCGTACCCCCACCTCTGTACTATGGCAGTAGCCGGCGGTGCAAGCTCTGCGACCACTATCGTAGGCCTACGACAGCAGGCCCACACAATACCTCCTTTTTGGTGGCATTTTTTATCATATGTGGTATCGACTTTGATAATACGAGTTTTGCGATTCGTTTTCGATTTTTATAAAATATTGTATATATATATATATATATATATATATATATATATATATATATATATATATATATATATATATATATATATATATATATATATATATATATATATATATATATATATATATATATATATATATATATAAGTATATATGTATATAGAGTTATGAACAATTAATATATTTAAAAGATTAAATTAATGGGTCATTCTTTTAAAAGATAAATGATTTAAAATATTAATAAAAGTTGTGAATTATTATTTAAAATAGAAAGATATTAAGAATTAACTTAATTAAACTTAGTTTAATTAAGGTTAATCATTAGAATGTGGATCTTGAATTATGCAATTATTGGGTTCATTAGAATTGTTAATTAATTATTGGAACTCGATAGGAGGCAATTTTGAACAACATTTATATAAACAATATAATTGGAAAATTGAATCTAATGGTTTTGGGAGAGAAACTTTTAAACAAATACATGGGTTAGGAAAACGTGAAAACATTCCTCCATTCATTATCTAAAATTGGGAAACTGAAAATTGAAAACCTCCACATTTAATTCAAGTATGTAATTTTAGCAAAACCAAAACATGTGCTTGCATTGTGTATTTCTTTATGCTTCTATTTTGGGTTTTGGGTTGACTAGTGTTGAACAGTTATAGTCTACCAGAGGCTTGGGGGTTATGATTGTGATGTCATGATGATGTCTTATTTTTTATCTTTATTAACCCAACCATGGTTATGTGATGGAATGCTCCATGTAATGTTTGTAATTATTGATTGTTATAGTTGAGATTCTTATGTATGAGCCACTTGACCTAATCATTTCTGAGTCATTGATCAGTTATCTTTGGGTTATTTTCTAGCCACCATGATGGGACTGAAATGTTATTTTATGATGTCATGTTGTGACATGTTTGACTCAACCATTTTGGAGTTTTCAATCAATATAATTTGAGTTATATTTTGGTTAATGAGAACCAATGGATACTTTTGATTATCAGTGATACTTCAGTTGCCAATAGAGAGCTGTAGTGGTCATGATTTTCTATGGATGCTTTTCAGTTGCTCATGGAGATTTGATACTTTTATTGTGGATATTTGATGTTCTTATTTTGGATTATGTTTTGGTATTTCTTTCCAGTCACTCATATAGGACTGGGGTGATTTATGATTCCATGAGCTTAGGGTAAGTTATCTGCTTGTAGTGTTAGGAAGTGGCTTGCAATGGGGGCCAGGGCCCTAAGAGGCTGCCAGGGTAACTCATTGTAAGTTGTTTAAACAAGTGAAAACATTCTCACCTAATACTGACTTAATAAACTTAAAAAGATAATTTTTTTGTTCTCGCCCAAGCCTCGAGTGCTTGTATAGACTAGGATGGGAGTAGAGAGAACGCTTGGTTGTGACCTTGCATTCCATAGTATGCCTTGTCAGTATGAGAGGATACTAGTGGCCGCATGAGGATCAGTAGGGACCCGTGGAGTATAGCTAACTGCCAAGGTAACTTCTACATGATATATGTGATGAAACTTTCCTGTACATGATATATGCGATGACACTTTCCTACTTGCATAGTATACATGTCTTTGTGTGCTTCTGGGATTAGATGTCAATTTTGTGATTGGAACCTTTGAGTTAGTATACTTTTAGGATTCCTGGACTTAGAGAGTATTCTAATGCTATGTGATTTTGATAGCCTGTTTGGGACTTGAGATTATCTCCTCAGCATGGTGGGAGTGGACCACTTAGGTTCCATGCAGTCGGGTGGTAGTTTTTTCCACTCTTATCATTTGAGATCCATTAAGACATCGTGGCTAATGCGTTCTTCATGATGGTGGTTATGTATCCTTACATTGGTCATTAGCATATTTTAGATGATGTTACCTTATGCTTATATTTGCATGTTAGATTATTTTCTAGATATGATGTAGTATGTATAGGAGTGACATTCCTACTATGCTAATACCGATGATCTCTTTGATGATTTGGAATGTTATGCACGGAGGGATGGCTAGGATCCATGATGGTCTAATGATGCTATTTATGGTTGGGAGGAACCATGCATTTAGTTTATTATGTTGATCTTTTATGATGGATGTATATCTTCTATGATGATGTATCATGTGTATCAGGTGTTTATCTTTACTTTGATGTACCATGGATTAGAATAGGATGTTGCACTTTATTTCACATATGTATATTTATTTAAGCCTTTCATACCTTGTGACTTGTATAGTGGATGATTGGGCATTCGAAAATGTAATGTGTAAACATTGGACTTATCATTATTATTTCATGTGGTTGTTGTATTAGATGGATTCATTAATGTTAGATGATTTAGATGTGATTAATCATTAAGGGATCTTTAAAGAATATAAGTTGTTATGTTATGTTTACTTTTAGATGGTTATTGCTATTGCTTCCATTATTCTTGTATCAGTTGTGAATGATATTACTTTCATGTTAAAGAAAAAAAAGCTACCAAATTTAGGGAAATTTTAGGTTAATTCTTTGGATCCCTTGGTGGGGCGTTACATCTAGGATATAATCTTCCTCTCTTATGTGGTTTGGTTTCTTTTATTGTTTTTTTCTCCTGTGTTATATCCTTTTATGTTTCCTTCTGATAGATGTTCCTAATCAGAGGTCTCCCTACTATCGTCATTTACCTAACATCATCCCTATTTCCCCCTCTAGGTTCCCTCTTTAGGACTATCCATTCATCTTCATTTCTTAGGTAGTCGATACATGGTGCCTCAGAGGTAGGGGATAGTATTTCCACAATACCTGGGACTGAAACCACAGGGTTCCATTTGTGGGTGGTGACTCATTCCCCTTATTTGGGGATATATTATGGGGTTTAATCACTTCAAACACATCCTCCATCCCCTAGTTTAGCAATCCTCCTCTAGATTGAGCTAGTTGTAGGGCTTGCACTTCAACAATCTCCACCTCCTCTTTCTCAATTGTTTCTTTTTTATCAGTTTGACCACACATCTTCTCACCTTTCCCATCAACATCCACCTTCATAGGGGTCCTAACCTTCTCTCTATCTTTTCTAAGAGCTTCATTCAAATCATGGAGTTCATCCATGCTTGTGTCCATCAATCTTACTAGTTCCATGCTCTCATGGCATTTGGTTTGGTTAGTCATTTTAGTAGTGTTCAAGCTATCTACCACCACCACACCTACTGAGGTAACTTTTTCCTTGAGTTTCTCACCCTCCATGCAATCCACTATCAAATTTCCAAACATGTTGCATTTTTTGTAGCAGGGACCATCATTCTCATAACCTAATATTTGCAACCAAGTACCCCATTTATATTTTAGATCCACCATGGTCAAAAATGGTTTATTCATACCCACATTCACAAAAAACCTAGCAAAGCCTAGTTTACTCTTGGAGCTAGTCATTATATCCATTTTAATGAATTGTCTAAAGGATTTTCCAATCCATCTAAACACTCACTCATCCAAAAATTCCAAGGGGAGTCTAGGTAACCTTATCCAGACCGGTGTAGATCTATAGAGGTCATGCTCTAGGTTAAGGTCTAGTTTCCATTTTGAAACCATCAACAAGTGTTTACCAAAGTTCTAGGATCCCACCATGACTGACTCACAATTCATTTTAGTAGCGAAGCTAAACAAAAAGAAGGAGCCTACCATTGCAGCAATGAACGTAGAGCACCATTTTCTCACAATATCCACTCTAAGTTGAAATGAGAAAAACTTTCAAACAAGTCACAAGGAAAGAACCAATGAAATCAAATCAACCATAAAGTTTGGTAGTGAAATTTGGGGTCTTGTAGCCCTTGAGGAAAATGTGGGTTTCTCTCCAGAGTCCATAGTAATCTTGGATCCAATGAAAACCTCTAGCTAGTTTGACTTTGGGGTTGCATCCTCCCCCATAGCCATCATGGGATCCCTCAGAGGTTGGGGTCCCAAATAGGCATAGTCAATAGGAACATCACACTATTCCATTAGGAAAAGATCTACCACCTAATGCAACACTTGGGCATTTTGGGACTTGGCGAACAAAACCAATTCCAGAACCAGGCATACAGGAGCCAACTTTGACAAGGGGCAGGGGGGGTAATGGTGGGGTTGGGAGCCATCCCTCCAAATACTGAGAAGGCATGAAATCAAGTTAATGTGAAATAGTTTTGTGGTTGTGGAAGTGTACTTGTGAAATTTGTTTATGGTAGAATAAGAAGGTTTGATTATTTCTTGCATATTTGAAGACTAGAAAGAAATTTGTCAGCTACTAGCAAGCTAATAAATCAGGGTGTGCATCTATATTTTTCTAAAGGAGGTGCAAAAATGGTAACAAGTGATATGGTGATAGAAAAAGGAATCAAATTGGGTACATTGTAATAACTTTGTGTATGCATAGTTAATTACAATACTAAGATTGTGAGAAATTCTAGTCCATTTGAAATGGAGAGGATATCCTTCTTGGTAGATGCTCATGGATTTTGGGTACTCAAGGGTGCTCAATCTAGAGAATCAAAGTTTCCCAAGCAAGGAAGGAAATGTTATTTCACCAGAGACTTGGCCATATAGGTGATAAGGGACTATGGACCTTGAAAAATATGAATATGGTTGATAGATTTAATTATTGTAAGCTTGTGTTTGATTTTTGACAGCATTGTATCTATGGTAAATAGAACCAATTTTTTTTTTGCTTAGGTTCTTGTAAGTCTTCATGTACTTTTGATCTAATCCAATCAAATATATTTGGTCTATTTCATGTTCCTTATATTGGTAAATAAAAATTTTATGTTTCTTTAATTGATGATTTTACTGGAAGAACATGAATTTTCTTTCTTAACAGTAGAAATAAAGTCTTTAATTATTCCATAGAATTTAAAGCAATGGCTAAGGGAGAGAAGATCAAGTGTTTAAGAATAGATAATGACCAATAATATTGTTCCAATGATTTTGATGCATTTTTTAAGGATTGTGGTATTAAGAAACAAAAGACAACTCCATATTCTTCGCAATAGAATGGATCTACAAAAAAATGAATAGGACCTTGATGGAGAAGGATAGGATTATGTTGAGTGGTGTTGGAATGGAATATAGTTCTTGAATGAACTTGTACCTATTGCCTCCTACCTGATAAACATGCCTCCTAATTCAATTCTCTTTGATAAGATGCTAATGGAAGCATGGTTGGGCTACAAGCCTTCACTTGTACATCTAAGGATTTCTTGTTGTGAGGCATATGGTCATGTGCCAAAGGAGAAGTGTACAAAATTGGATAATAGCTATTAAATATACTCATTGCTATGGTTATGATGTGAAGAGATATAAGGTTTGGGATCATGTTGCACAAAAGGTATTTTATTCACCAAGTTTTATTTTTAAAGAAATTAAGACTTCTTATTTTTTAGTATAGCCAAAAAATATGGAAGAAAAGAAATATATGATTCAACTATCTACTACACTAGATCAAGTTGAATTGAGACCCTTAGAAAGACAAAAAGTTGAGGAGAGATCTACTAATTCAAGATCATTAGAGGAAGAAGAGGAACCAAAACCTAAGCCTAAAACTAAACCTGGGATGGTTAGAAGGTTAACTAGAAAAAGAAAACAACTTAAAAGGTATTTTTATTCTTTTGATAATTGGAAATGCATATTTTCTTTGAATTCTAACATTGAGGAATATATATTTGTAGAAGAGGCTCTTTCTATGAACGATTCACATTCTTAGAAGATATCCATGGATAAGAAGATGAAAATTTTTAAGAGGAATGATACACAGAACCTTGTACCATTTCCCAAGGGACAAAATTCTATTAGATGTAAATGGGTGTTCAAAAGGAAGATGGGTTCTAAAGGAAGCATTAAGAAGTATAAAGTAGTTGGTTGCAAAAGGTTACTCCCAAGTCACCCAAGTTGATTATAGTTAAAAATATTATCTTGTAGCAAAAATAATATCCATTTAGTTTTCACTTTATATTGCAACTACTTATGATCTAGAGTTGATAAAATGCATGTGAAAATAAATTTCCTTCATGGAGATTGAGAGGGAAAAAATTATATGATACAAGTAGAGCACTATGTGGTCAAAGGTAAAATTTATTTAGTCTATTAGTTGAAGAAATCCTTGTATGGTTTAAGAAAAGCCTTAGGAACTAGTACTAGAAGTTTGATACATATGTGTTGTGTTTGAGATTCATGTATTCAAAATATGATCATTATACATATGTCAAATCTTATGGTGATAATTTCCTAGTTATTGCCTTATATGTTAATGACATGTTGTTTATCGACAAAGAAAGAGGTTTGATTGTAGGATTAAAATATTATCTCTCAAAAAAATTTGAAATGAAATATTTTGGTGCATCAAGATAGTTTATGGGGATGGATATTATTAGAGGTAAACAAAACATAAAGCTTTAGCTAGGCCAAAGTAAGTATGGTGGCACTATACTAAAAAAATTCAATATGTTGGACCCTAGACTATTGTATGTGATGAGAATGAAACTTACTAGTTTATAATGACCTACATCAAGATTAGAAGAGGAAGAATTGAGTTGAGTACTATATCAGAGTTTTGTTGAAAGTTTGGTGTATGCTTTGGTCTATAAGACTCTAGACATTGCACAAGCAATGGGAGTCATTTCCCATTACATATCTAATCTAGGAAGAACACATTGACGTAGTAAGAAGAATTTTTAGATTCTTTGATGGTGTGACATAGTACTCTAATATTTTCACAAAATAGAAAATAATCATTTCTTAGATATTTGTGGCTATGTGGATTTAGACTAGGCTAGAGATCTTGATAGTAGAAGATCATCTAGTGCATGTGTGTTTACATAATTTGGTGGTGCAATCAGTTGCATGACCACTTGTTATAATTTTTTGGTCCACTAAAAAGGCATAGTATATGATAGTTACTGATGCCTACAAGGAATCTATTTGGCTCAAAGGATTTTGTTTAGATATGGAGTTCAAATAGGGTGTAGTGATAAATTATAGTGACAATTAGAGAGTAATATACCTAGCAAGAAAACTTGATATTTAAAGCTAGTGCCAACATCATTAATGTACAATAACATTTTGTGAGAAATATAGCTCCAGAGGGGAAGGTGAAGCTAGAGAAGGTAGAAACTTTGGTGAATTTTGATGATTTTTTAGCTAAGATTGTTAGCATAGAGAAGTTCAAATGGTATTGAGAATTTATGGGCCAGTCAATAGCTAGCAATTAAGTCCATGATAGTATGGATCCCCTAACTCTTGCAAGGTATTCAAAAAGTAGGAGATTATTGAAAAAATGTGTCTTAACTTCACAATATTTTCTAGATAGTTCGGAAATTAGTAGGGACAATTTCCATATGTTGGTACCTTAGAAAAGACAAAATGTGTTGTCAAAATATGCCTTATCCATAGTATAATATAGGAGGGCCAATTTTAGAAGTTATATGACACATGTTATGATAATTTTGAGGATCAAAAATAAGGTGAATACTAACTCTAAAAAACTTTCCTTCATTAACCATGAGAACTTGGTTAACAATCCTTACTACCATAAATTCCTTCGGTGCTCGAGTGAGCTTGGTAGTCAATATCTTCGCAAAGTAATCTCTAGGAATACTCAGTAGAAAAGGAAAATTGTCTTGCTGACCAAGTGAGCTTGGTAAGCATAGACTAAAAATTGATATGAAATTTGTGTAACATTAGAGACAACACAAAATTAGACAATTTTATCCAACAATCTCCCTCTTTTGCATTGATGGCAATACATGTCATAGCACAATGAAATTTGAAAACAAGACTTTCTATGATAGAAATTTTTCTCCCTCTTAGATTTTATACCACAAACTTCTTCTATGTAGTGATCTCCATCTATGAAAGAATTACATAGCTTCTTCAAAATAAATTTCAAAAAGATATGACAGTAAACTCTCCCTCTTTGACAACACATGCCAAAGACAACACATACCAAATGAGTATCAATGTACCCTGAGTACTAATTCATATGCAACGTTCCCTTGACTATACTACATCAACTGGTAGATCTTCAACTTGGTTCCTATTGATGCATCACTAAAACTTTATTTAGTGAGCTTCATATAGGCGAATGACCCCTAACTTACCCCTTAGATACAAGAATGCATCCTTAGGTAATGACTTGGTAAATATGTCTGCAATTTGTTCTTTTGTATGGACATATTTCAATCTAATTTCCTTATCCTAAACCAATTCTTTGAAAAAATGATATTTTATAGCAATATGCTTGGTTTTGGAATGCATCACTGGATTCTTTGATATGTTAATTGCACTTGTATTATCACAAAACATGACAACTGGTTATTTGATCTCAACCTTGATCCTTCTAATAATTGTTTAAACCAAACAATATTAGAAAAATTTATTGCTACTGCAACATATTTTACTTCTGCTCTAGATTGGGATGTGCAATTTTTCTTTTTACTTGTCCAAGATACAAACCTTTTACCAAGAAAGAATGCTCTACCACTTGTACTCTTTCTATCATCAATATTTCCTACCCAATCAACATTAATAAATACTTTTGAGTCCATATTTCCTCCAATTTTATACCACAATTCATAATCTTCAAAACCTTTCAAGTATCTCAAGATTCTTTTGATTGCAATCAAATGATTTTCTCTGTGTTTTGCCAAGAATCTTGCCACTATACCAATTGCAAGAGCAATATTAGGCCTTGTATGAACTACATACTATAATTTTCCAATCATGGATCTATATAAGGTCTGATCTATCTCTTTTGAGTCATCATCTTTGGTAAACTTTAATCTAGTACACATGGGGGTCCCAACTAGTTTTGAATCTTCCATACCAAACTTGTTGAGTATCTCCTTGATATACTTAGACTGAGTGATGTAGATGTCATTCCTACTCTATTGTATTTGAAGACCAACAAAGAACTTAATCTCACCAAACATAGACATTTCAAACTCTTTATTCATTTGCTCTAAAAATTCTTTGCATAGATCATCATTCCCTATAAATAAAGTATCATCTACAAATTTTCTTTTTGATGAATAGTCCTTTTCTATTAAAAAAAATACTAAGATTACAATTCACAAAAAAGGGGCTAGGCGATACAAGATCAGCCCATGAAAGAGTTCACATAGACAAAGCTAAACTTAAAAATGCGACCTCAGCTGGCAACAACAACTATTCATTAAAAAAAAAACATAATAAGCATCTTCAGGCTACCAAAGCAATGCCAGCCGAGGGAGGAGGATCATCTTTGTCAGGAAAACCCCACACATCAATGGGATTGTGAGGTGGGCTGGGAACAAAATAGCTGTCATCAGTAATAATAGGATCAATGGTAGTCTTCACATCTTTAACCTTGGGCTACGAAGGAGAAATTGCCAAGGCCAAGCGAAGATGCTTTCCAGAATGTGCCCATCGAGGACCAGGAGGAGGAGCCAGGGACTAGCCAGAATCACCATGGGGTGGTGAAGTATAGTGGTGCCTCCATCCACCATCACCACCATTGGGAGAGCAGTGACAAGAAGTCTGGGAGTGCAGCATGTGTGAGTGGCAGCCTAAGGACTAGTGTTGAGAACAGTGGCCACGAGGCATGAAGACATCAGCCAAAGCATCAGGAGGCACTCTAGAAATAGTGTAAGGAACATTGCCCTAGTGGTTTAACAACTCTTGCAAGTGAGTAACTTCTAGGGAAACCTTGTTAGCTTGCACTTGGATCTACATAATAACATAGTTACAAATGCATGCCTTAGTGTACATAGAAATGTTAGCATCCAAGAAATTGTGAGTGAACAGAACAACATTCCTATCTTTCCATAGAGAAAACAAAATTTTCATCCTGAAGGTATGCCAAATCTGGGTGAACTTTCAAGGAATTTTGGGAGAATCACCCAGCAGGATGATGTGCCATGAAAATGGTTTGGGCCTAAAAGACATAAAACAATCATGAATCTAGTGCCAATAATTTTGAGCATGCTTACAAAACAAGAATATATGCAAAAAGGACTTTGGTTGACCATAGAAAGGGCATCTAGGATTAGGAATCCCAATACTCTTGAGCCAAAGCCCTAGGGGAAGACCTCAGAAAGCAAGGCACTCCAAATGGTGTCAAAACATTTTTTCCATTGAGAAAGTGAAGATTGCAAATGCGAGTACTAGTCAACCGTGTCCACCATCGGAAGATGGGGTGAAAGCCATTTGTACCCCATTTTGGGCTTGTAATTGGAAAATGGAGTGGTAGGATACCACTTCCAATCTTGCCACCAAGGATAGATAGTCTGAATCCCCACTTTATGAACTAAGTGCACAAGGATGGAAGATAGAAGAAGGTTAAAAGTTGGTCGATCTGTACAAACAAGGTAGTACTAGACTTGCATATCTTCCCATGACCTAAAACTCATGGTAATTCTTGAGAAGAGATCCTTAGGAGTTTGAATGCCATGTTTGAAAAAATGCAGAGCACTAGCACCTTGAGTCTTGGCGAGAGGGGTGCGCTAAACGACCAATAGGGGAGACCACCAAATGTTCTGTTGATTCAAGGAAAGCCCATTGTGAAACTCATCTCCAACCCAATGAAGCCCAGGCTTAATAGCTTCCTAGGCTTTCTAGATGCTCTTAATAACAAATGAGCCCTGTATGGCCATGGGTTCATGCATGATAAGAAGGGTTTGAAAACCAATCCCCTTCCACGTAGGTCTATTAACAAGAAAGCCAGAAGAAATGCAATGCCGAACTAGAATCTTCCAGGCTTCATCTCTAGAAATAGCTAGGATAATCCATTTAGCATAGAGGGAAAGGCCCTGTTTCTAAGTGGAGAGCAAGCCAAGATGACTAGACTCTCTTGGCGGACAACAAAAATCCCAAGCAAACCTGTGAAAACCATGGTGATCAGAACTACAAGCCCAAAGAAAGTCTTAGAGCAAACGTTTCAGCTTAAGATAGGAAACTTTGGAGGGATCCTAATAGAAAGAATAGTACACATGAGTGGCTACTAGAATCTTCGAACAAATCTAAATTTTACAAGCAAGACAAAGTGGCTTGGTGATCCAATATTCGATCTTTTTGCTAATCTTGGCAAGCACAACATTTGAAAGCTCCACAGGAGAAGCTTGGAAGGCAAAGGGAATGCCTAGAAAGTAGAAGATTTCCTTGTGAGAAACCCATTTCCATTGAAACTAGTTGATCCAAGGTGGATTTGGTAAGAATGACTACTGGTAGTAGAGCATTTTATGCCATTGAATGGTAGAGCCAAAGGCTTGACAAAAGGTGTCTAGATAACTTAAAGCATTTTGGATGTTTTCTTCATCTTCAAGAAGAGAAAGAAAGGAATCATCAGTAAAATGACCATTGACTAACCGAGAGAAAGATCCAAGCGAGGAGATGCCATGAACTAGCCCAAAAAACACGAAATTAGCTAGCAAATAGCCAAAACCTTCAACAGCAAGGACATAAAGCATTGGAGCTAAAGGGTAACCTTGTCCGATTGAATTAAAAAGGCCAAAAGCCTTAGATTGTGAATTATTGATGGTAATGCAAGCATTAGCATCACCAAAGAGCATCTCCATAGACTGAGAGAAATTGGGACCAAAACCTAGAGCCTGAAGCATAGCCAAGATAAAGGGCCATTCAATGTGATCATAGGCTTTAGCAAAATCTATCTTTAAGAAGATAGCCTATTGCTTGGACTTGTGAGCCCATTCGATACCTTCCTAGATAGCAATGATGTTGTGAAGAATATATCTAGACTTGATGAAGCCAGTTTTCTCAGGCTGTACAATTAAAGGCAACTTGTGATTGACTTTGAGAGAGAGCACCTTGGCAATGATCTTATAGGACACATTCAGAAGGGTAATGGGCCTCTAATTGCATATGTCCTCAGGATCACCAGCTTTAGGTATGAGTTTGATATTCCCTTTATTTATAATTGCTCTTAAGCTTTTAGAATGATATGATTCAAAATAGACTTTGTGCAGATCAGGACCTATTTGCTCCTAGAGTTGTTTGTAAAATTCACAAGGAAATCCATCACACCTAGGGGACTTGTCATTTTCCATGGAGTAAACTACCTCTTTAAGGTCACTGAGGGAAAGAAGTTGCTCACAAAAAGCACATTTCTCAATTGCTAGGCGGTTTGGAGTAACAGAGATACACATTTTGAGAGGTTCCTCCTAAGCAACTGAAGTTCCCTACGAAGCAAAGATGTTCTCATACTGATGAACGAATACTTGTAGGATGTTGGGGATGCTAGATAGAACAACTGCTCCTTGTTTGATCTTTTTAATCCCAACATTCGTATGACAAGTTTGGAGAGCCTGAAAGAACTCCTTCGAGGCCTTATCGCCAACCTCCAACTGGTGGAGATGGGCCTTGATTTGGGCTCCTCGAGCAACATAGTTGTTAGCAATTTTCTTGTCATGGCGAAGCTTGGCAAGTTGAATTTGTAGATCCACATCAAAGGGGTTGAAGGTGAGAGCCTCAAAGGCTTTTTTGAGGGCAAGATGTTGCCCTCATAAGAACATTTTCTTAATATAGCTAGCTGATGCCCATAGATGTGTAGGAACCAAGCAGTTCTAGTAATGGCATCATTCCACCATTGAATCCATCTCCTTGGGGAATGTAGGCATGGCTCCAAATTTTAGACATGTTGGATGTGTGAGAGGGTGGAAGCATGCAATAGAACATATGTGTTAAGGAAGAACTGAGACTAGGCCACCTTGGGGATAGTAGTTTGCCAAGAGATAACAAAAAATATGGGGGAGTGGTTAGATAATGTCAAATCTAGCAGGAGAATGAAAAGAAAATCTCGATCCTCAAAAAAAGAGAAAATATTTCACAGTGATCATAGCACGATCAAGACATTTTAATATGTAGTTAGAGCCAACTTGAAAGTTGGACCAAGTGTGTCAAACCCAACTATCCTAGTGGTGGTTGGTATTGGGATAAAAAAGGCCCAATTTATTGTGCATGTAATACCAGGCTTGTCTTTCCCTAGCTGTCCAGTGAAAGAGAAAAATGGCATCTTTATCAGAGGCCACTTCAACCATATTAAAGTCCCTACACATAGCCCAAGTAGCTAGAGGCAAATTTTCAACTAGCTAGGCCCATAATTGGGATCTTTCTATAGCATCATTGGAAGCATAAGCATTAATGACTCCAAAAGAATGATTGTTAATAGAAAGAAAAAGCCAAATAATTCTATGTGTGGGATCAAAACCATGCAAACTAATAGTAGAATGAAGGCGAGGTGATAGGAGAGTAACTACACCACCTCAGCCAGCTTCGTGCTAGGAAGAAAACATCATGCCATCTTTCCAAATTATGCAACATGCTGACGCAAGCATGAAACAAAAAATTTTAACTTCTTGCAGACAGAGAAAATCTAAATTACCAAGTCTATGATGGACATCCCGAACATAGTACCTTTTGGGGAGGTTTGTGAGACCTCGAACATTCCATGAAAGGAATTTCATGAGAACTCTTCCATATCATCTTTTTCCTCAAGAGAGGAGTAGCTATTCTGCAAGAAGGTAGAATCATGGTTGAAGTCAGATGGAAAACCCTCTGGAATTATAGCTTGATTCTTCACCTTTGGTATCTCCATATGTCTAAGAGGACTGTGAGAATGTTGTTTCATTGATGGTGCTATGGTAGAGGCAACAAGAGGACTACACACCCCAACCAAGGCAAAAACCCTGGTGGCTACCTTAATCCCCTATGAGCTATTAGGGTTTGAAACTTATGAAATTTTGAGTATCGTTCCTTTGTTCACCTCTTGCATCCCTGTGTTGGCTAGAATTGATGCTCTTGTAGGGAAAAGAGGAACTGCGATGACTATAGCATAGGACTGCTTTGGGGGCAAGGGATTCGAGGGAGCCTCCCCCTTACACCCAACAGTAACCCATTCTTCATTTTTCCAATCGGACTATTTGATAGGCACCTCTTTAGGTGTGGGCTTGACCCTAGGTGTAGCTAGAGGGCAGTCCTTGATCTTGTGTTCCATAGACTAGCACCTATAACAGGTGTTGGGGAGGTTCAAGTAAAGAACCTTCTGTGAGAAGGTTGTAGTCCCAATCTAAATTTTCACTGAATCCTTGAGATCCTTGGAAAGATCCACCCCTACACAAATGCGTCATTTCGGGTAGGCATTGAAAATTTCTCAGGCTCCTTAGTGACAACTTTGCCAAGGGCTTTGGCAATGGACTCAATGAAAGGCCAAGAAGGCAGGGGTAAACCTAGAAACTCAACCCAAATAGGAATCCTAATATTTTTTCCATCTGAGATTGTGAAGTCTCATGACCATTTTTGAAAAACAAGCAAGGAAGAATGCATAGACCATGGTCCATTGTTAAAGACTGTGTCTGCCTACGAGGGGTTAGTGAAGCCATTGTTAAAGATTGTTAACCCATTCATGGAGCATAGCTCCACGGGGAGTCCTACCCACAAAATAACCTATCAAGATGTACTATTCTAACCAATCACATGCAGCATCAAATTCTTGCAAAGGAAGGATAATGTTAGGATTACCTTGTGAAAAACCTTCGGGACAAACTTGCATGGGCATTTGTTTAGAGGAGGTTCCATGACAGTCCAAAGCAACAACATGAACAACAGAAACAAATAGTTCACCGCTGGCCAGAGCCATTATAACCTAGCCTAAAAAACTCCCATAGTAAATGTGGTGTGACAAGTGGAGCTAATAGAGGGAAAGTTCAGATGAAAAGCCATACACAAAAAACTGAAAGATCGCATGAAGCAAGAAACCCTAGCAGAGCAAAAAAACCCTCCCAATCCACTCTTCTCCACTATTGCTTACTTCGATAAGTTGTTTTATCCATCATCTACAAATATTTCTGCCAAAACAATCTTGTTATTTGGTCCTTCCTTAATGTATAAATTATTATTATCATTAGTTATCTAGAAACCAATCTATATAAGGTAGTTATGCAATCTTTCCTACCATGCTCTAGGGCCTCGTTTCAAACCATACAATGCTTTGTTAATTTGCAAACCATGTCCCTTTTGTCTAGATCAACAAAACCTTCTGGTTGTTCAATGTAGACTTCTTCATCAAGAATACCATTGAGAAATGCAAATTTGACATCCATCTAATATACTTTGAATCCTTTATGTGTTGCATATGCAAGTAAGGTCCTAACACCTTCCAATCTTGCAACAGGAGCAATATTTTTACCATAATCAATGCCTTCTTCTTGAGAGTAGTCTTTACATACCAATCTAGCTTTGTTTCTTGATACTTTACCATCTTCATTTAACTTATTCTTGAATACCCATTTTGTTCCAATCACATTTTTGTCTTTAGGCCTAGGTACAAGAGTCCAAGTTTTGTTCTTCTCTATTTGCTCTATCTCTTCATTCATAGCCTCAATCCAACTTTCATTTTTCAATGCATTTTTTACATTTCTAGGTTCAAAATCAGCAAGTAAACATGTACCTTTTAGCTTACTTCTTGTCATAGTACCTTCTGATTTATCTCCAATAATTTGATTTGGTGCATGATGCCTCCTAACGTACCTAACATACTTGGCTAATACAGGTTATTTTCCTTTTGAATGAATTGCATTGTCATCCTCTTGAACTTTAGCTTCTGGTTCTAGTTGCTCAGACTTGGTAGGCATTGGCTTGGTAGCTTCAGAATATGACTTGGGTCCTTATGACTTGGTTTGAACTCCTTGCAACTTAGTGACTAAGGAAGACTCAAGAGTAGAAGTCTCCTTATTAAAAGATGTTTAGCTTCTGGTTCTAGTTGCTCAGACTTGGTAGGCATTGGCTTTGTAGCTTCAAAATATGACTTGGATCCTTGTGACTCGATTTGAACTCCTTGCAACTCGGTGACTAAGGAAGATTCAAGAGTAGAAGTCTCCTTATTGATAGATGTTTTTGGCAATGTATCAGGTTTGATGTAAAAAAATCTCTTATAATCTTCTAGTTCCTCTGTGCTTTCTTCTTTAATCCTTTCTACAAACTCATCAATTCTCACATGTGCACTTTCTATGATTTTATGAGTAGACATGTTCAAACATCTATATGCCTTACTTCTACAAGAATAACTTAAGAATATACCTTCATCACCATTCACATCAAACTTATCTTTTCTAGATTCTTTCAAGATATATCATTTACTTCCAAATACTTTTAGGTAACTTACATTGGGTTTATAGCTATACCATAACTCATAGGGGAGTTTTATATGAGTCCTTCTTCAACTGTACTTGGTTTAAGGTATGAACTGCAATGCTGATAGTTTCCTTCCAGCATTTGATAGTAATGTTCTTTTCAATTATTAACGTCCTTGCACAATCCATGATAGATCTATTTCTTCTTTCAACTATTCCATTATGCTTAAGAGTTCTAGGGGTTGATACCTTTCTTTTGATTCCTCTTTCACCATCTCTGTCTGATCCTAAGCATTTTAGTCTTTTCCCTATTTCCTTCTCTACTCTTGCCAAATACCATTTGAATTTTTCAAATGCTTCTAACTTCTCTCTTAAATACATAATAGTCATCCTTCTAGAGTATTCATCAACAAAAAGAATAAATAATTTTTCTCCACTATAGCTTTCTATTCCAATAGGTCCACATAAATCAGTATGCACAATTTCCAAGATATATTTAGACTAATAGTTTTTGCTTTTAAAACTACTCTTTCCAATTTTGCCAATCTGACAATTCTTGCATAGACCAACATCAAGTTTCTTGAAACTAGGAATGCTTCTTACTTTCCTAAATTTTCTTATTCTTACCATGTTATCAAAATTTACATGACATAACCTTCTATGCCATAACTAACTTTCTTCAACTTAAGCAATGAAACATGAGTAATCACCAAGATCAAGATAAAATAGGTTATCTTTTGTTTGTTTGTCTGATCCAATCCGTTTTCCTTTGTCATCCAGTAGTCTTTCCTTGCCATGCATGAATTTCACCTTGAATCCAATGTTGATTAGCAGTGCCACACTCAAAAAATTATGTTTTAGTCCTTCAACCCAATAGGCATTATCACATACAAGTTCTTTTGTTAATGAGATTTGACCTTTCCCTTTTATGCAACAAAGTTCATTGTTTCCAAACCTTACACTACCACCATCATAGTCTTCAAAGTGTTCAAACTTTGTTTTGTCACTAGTCATATGATGTGAACATCCACTATCTATGATCCATGTATCATTTTTAATGACATGAGAGATAAGTGCCATCTTATCTTCTTCATCATCGTATTCATCTTCACTATTATTAGAATCCTTAGCCATAAAACATGTCTTCTTATCATTTTCATTGAATGATTTGTGATTTTTGAAATCCTTCTTGCCATTGCGCTTGTGACTTTCCTATGGGAAAAATCACCAATGTAACTAGTTACTATTTTTCACTCTTCTAAAGTGATCCCTGTTAAGAGCCAATCTGGCTAAAGGTTACAAAACACACACTATTAGGTGTGACCTTGTTAGAGGATTTAATCGCCCTATTAGGAGTGGCCTTGCAAAGGTCTAAAAAAATTCAATAGAACTGTCACCTAGTTAGAGAATTTACAACTGCCTGTTAAACCAACTCTGTTAAGAGATTTTGGAATCACTACTACAATGGTAAGAAAGTAACAATGAAATGACATGAATGAGATGTCACTGAATTGCTGATTGCAGATCTCTATTCAACTTCATGCTAGATCCTTACTGATCGAATATTGCTTTGCTACTCCATAATGATATTTGACCATCCTTCAAGTTCACTCACACTCTTTCCTTCTCAATCAATCAATACACTTGCATTCTCTCACATACATTAGAATCTCAACTTGACCTTATATTATACCATACAAATTATCAAATTGACTCAATTACAACTTACAATGGCCAATAAACATTACCACAGTCGGCTGAAATCAATACATGAAATAATTAAACTTCATATCCCCAAATTAACAAAATCTTCATTGATCGACCTTGCTCGGTAAACGCTGATCCTCAAATGATTTCCTATGTTAACCAACAGAAGCTTGGTTAACATTGCAAACTTGCAAAATCCTTTGCCAACCAAGTGAACTCGGTGAACATGAACTCTGACAAAGTTTCCTTCGTTAACCATGAGAAATTGATTAACACTACTTACTGCCATAATTTCCTTTGATGCCTGAGTGAGTTTGATAGACACTGTCTTCGCAAAGTAATCTCTAGAAATGCTTGGTAGACAAGGAAAATTGTCTTGCTGACCAAGTGAGCTTAGTAAGCATAGACTAACAACTGATATGACATTTGTGTAACATCAAAGACAACACACAATTAGACAATTGTATCCAACATAACTACACCTTAAATATATTTTATAGTTTAAAAAGGGACTTCAAAATTTAAAAAATGAATAAATTCTTATGCAAAAAAATTATAAAAATTATAGTCATAAAATTCATCCAATTCTATATATTTCATCAATTTAAATCATCTTCAAATTCTAAACACAAATATCATTTTTAAGTCATTAATGTTGAACAGTTGCATTTTGATATCTTGTGCAACACAAGTCAATCATGTGCAAGACCTTTCAAAGAGGTTTTTGCACATAGTAATGTAAAATTACAAGTGGTTTTCGAGAGGGGCTACACAATTTTTTTCATCATTATTCTCCATATTCTATCTAGCTACTTTGTGTGCTCTTTCTGGTCGTTAGTATTTATTAAAAATTTCAAATTTTTTTGAATTGTAGCCATTATATCTTTGTAAAGTTGAGAGGATAGTTGAAGAGAACTATGGTTGCTTCTTCTCATCATTAAAAGAGAGATTCATATGTTCAAAAGAAACTAAAGAATGGTTAGACAATAGGATTTGTGGAAATATTGCATGGCTTTAATGCATTGGTTACCTTGTATCTAGTGGAGGGATAGAGCAATAACTCTGTGACTATAATGGGCATAAAGGTTTTGATCAATGATGAGCTCATGGCTAGGGTTACTAGGTTTTCAACAAAATGATTTAAGTTTTACAAGGACCGAGAGAGGGATTTTATGGAAAAGAGTAATTCTTCTCTTCACAAGCCTGAATAGATTAAGAAAAATCTAGAGGGAAGTTTTCAGGCCCCATCGTGGACTATTTCACTCTAGATAGAAGATACATTAGGATTGATGGGTATCATTCCATGATGCTCAACCATTCTCACCATAAACCTTATATAATTTCCTTTTCATTTACTTATTATCGAACTTTAATTAAAGTGTTAAGATGCACATAAGTAACCCTAAGAGATAAGTTCTCTACCAGGGTCTGGTCCTCCTTATTTGTGAGTACATTGGGGATTCTACTCCTTGTTTTGGCATTAAATAGAGGAAAAATACTAATGGTAGCAGACATACTAGTGACGTAATTAAGGTGGATTCAAAAGAGGTGGAGGTGTCCCATGACCCTCTTGTTAAAAATATTAAATTTTCTAATCTTCCAGAGATGTATCTTTGAAGGTTAGGTTTGAATGGGAAGAGAAAGAGATAGAGACTAATGATGATTAAGAGGAGGGCCCTCCTACATGTTTAGAGAAAAAGGTTTCTACTTTCTAAAGGATGAGCCTTACAAGTCTAGGGCTAAGGTCAAGTCATCCAAATAAAGGGTTGAATGGGGAAAAAATGGTATGGATATAGAAGACATGGATAAAGAGAGTTTGCAAGACAACCAAGACATTTCTCTCAAGAAGCTACGCTCTCCCCCTATCTAGTGGAAATCAACAAAACTTAGAAAAAAAAATGGAGAGTTTGAACTCCTTGGCACCCAAACTTGTAAAATGACAATGCAAGTAAAGGTAAGGATCCTCTATTAGAGGATTATGAGGGCATCATTGATCATGATGTGCATATTTCTAACTAGCCTTCTAAGGAGTTCATAGAGGAGTAGGATATTATTGTTAGACCGTCCTTTATTTGTTTAATGCTTAATGATTTTGAGGATGATAAAGAAGAGATGATTGTCGGGGTTTTGTAGGTAGCTAAGACTAGTGCTTGATATTGCTCTCATCATATAAAATTGGTCTTCTATGAAATTTAATTCCTCAGCTTGAAGTACCAATCTCTGTCAGTTGAGATTGCAAATCCATTTGAAGAAGAAGATGTGCAACCCTCCTCCCCTCCCTATTGTTGGTGCCCTATAGACACTTTACGAGAAAAAAAAGATGTTGGATTTTGAGGAGGCAGAGGAAAAGAAGAATTTAATATATGAGGGAAAGATGGAGGATTTAAACCAAAGGGCTTATAGGATGAACACTACCTTCAAGAAGATTTTGCAAGACTCCCATAAGGTCTTGAAGAATCCTACGGACAACATAAGAACTATGGTGGCTAAGCTAGAGAACTCTCTATAGTCTAAAGTCATTGTCAAGGTGGAGTAGGTTCTTGAGCATAGTGTCAATGTAGTTGATGGTTCAAGTAGAAGAACTAGACCTAGCACAAAAAAGAAGGTGCAATCCAACCTAAATGATATGTTGGAGCTAACAAATGTTGTTTAGAGGATGATTAAATTGGAGGAAGAGATCCTTGGGCCCTTAAAAGTCTATGAAGAAGCCGCTCAATTGGTTCTCTTGGTTTTCTATTTAGATTTGTTTTGTTCTTGTATTTATTGATCTATTAATAGTTTGTTGACCTTTTATTGTTCTTAAATGATATGTTGGTCTTTTTCGATCTATCGATCTATACTTACGTATGTATAGTACTGAAGAACTCGAATGATTACTCTAATGTAATTGCTTTGTAAAAGATTCCAAATTCTTCGAAACCTCTCTTTGCTAAATTATGAAGAACTTTTTGGCATTTAAAGAATGAGCAAGGTAATCCGTGTGAACATCGAGCAAAGGCATTTTGTTTAGAACGCGTGAAAGGTCTAAGAAAAAAGTCAGAAAGGATTTGTTTCCAAATCCACATTCAATACTAGTCAACGAGTTTTGGCGGGAGAGTAGAATTCTTTCGTCCTTCTCACGCAAGGAAAATTCTTAGCTTGTTAGGAGCTCCATAAGCGCTTTCCTTGCACTTTCTCATGGCTGCTAATTTCCCCGTTTAGTCTTGCGTAGGTAGAAGCTCAAAGGAAAAACTCGCGCCACAGATTCCGTTAGTGACTTCCATTGACTTCATTCTTGAAATGAACCTATAACACTGATGTCTTATTTGCTATTCCTGGGGATTATCTTTGCGATTCCGAGATGGGGGAGATTGTTGCGAGCGCTCTCGCTGAATTCGGTTTGGTACAAGGCTTCAAAGCCGCTAAGAAAGGATTTTCCTTTATTACTAGCGTCAATTCTGATTGCCATAAACTTGAGGTAGATTTGAAAAGCTGGAAGCTGGTCGTCGACGAGATCTGCGAGTCGGGTTTGGAGTTGTCTCACGCCTGGCAGAGCAATGTAAGAGTCTTTCAGGAAAAGCACGCCGAAGGGCTTCAGCTGGTAGAAGAATGCAAGAAAACTAGCAATCGAAAGCTCCTCAAAAAATTCAGGTATGGAAAGAAGATTCGGAATCTGCAGAGCTATCTTGGCGATTTCCATAAGACAAACATTTTGCCTCGCATTATAAGGGGTTTATTGAAGTTACCCAAAGATGAGAATAATATTTCCTCCAATTCTGAGATAAACACCAGAACTGAGAATCTCATCCCCACCATAGAGCAACATGAATTGAGACACTGTGTCCCAAATATGCCGAGCTTCTTCGTTGGTTTGGATTCGATAGAGGAGTTGAAGAAGCTTATGCTAGACACCAATGTAAGCGCTGTTGGGATTACAGGACTGAGTGGAGTGGGAAAGTCCACATTAGCAACCGCCCTTTGCTATGATCACCAAATCAAAGTTAAGAACAGCTTTTTCCTCTAGACCATTCATAATGAATAGATCTAGCAATTGTTATTTTGAAATTCTGTATTAGGTTCACTTTTCTCTGTTTCCATGATTTTGGGTACTCTGCCTTCTAGCTTTTAGTACAACAGAGATATTGGGTCTTATGAAAAGGACAAAAATGAATCTTTGTGAACTTTTCTATTATGATTTTCAGAACACTTTAAAAGAGTGATCTACATCACTGTTTCGAAAAATCCGAATATCATGGATATGCTAGAGAAGATGTGGGATGACATTGTTGGAGGCCCAAAGCCTGGTTTTGGGAACTTGGTGGATGCACGCAACCAATTACAATGTCAAATAAATAGAAGAAATCAACGAACAATGGTAGTATTAGATGATGTTTGTTCTAGCCTCTAGGTCCAACCTTCAGAAATTGCTATTTCAAGGAGAACAATACAAGACTTTAGTAACTACAAGAGATGAAAACATTGTCCGTAAACAGAGCAACGCGGAGCTTTTCCGGTTACAATCCTTGCAAGAGGAGTACGCCCTTCAACTTTTCTGTCACTATGCCTTTAACCAGCTTACCGTTCCAGCTACACACGATGAAGAACTGGTCAAACAGGTAGCCTGCTGCACACGAAACCTAACTTATTATCATGCTCTCTTTAAGTCCAATATAGTTTTCAACGGTATTCACGTTTGAATGCTAAATTTAGCTCTAATCATGTGCAGGTAGAGGCAAAGTGTGATGGTTTGCCACTTGCTCTTCAAGTAATTGGTAATTCTTTGAGGGACGAGCCCACCCCAGCTTGGAAAATCGCTAAGAAGAAGCTTTCAAAGGGAAAAACTATATCTAATTATCATAAAGAGGAACTTCATGAACGCCTAAAAACAAGTATAGATGTGCTGGAAGAGGATGTAAAGCAGTGCTTCTTGGACCTTGCTGTAATTCCACAAGAAAGAACCTTTTCTGTAGATGTATTGATAGACATTTGTGTTTATGTACGTGGAATGGAGTGGGAGGAAGCCTTCATGGTTCTATGTGAATTATCAGCTCGCAGCCTGTTGGAGTTGAAAAGGGATCCTTGGTAAGCAACATTTCTACTTTGACAAACCATTTCTTACCTTTATTATGTTTGCTGGAACATTGCAGTCTGATGTGCTGGAAATTAAATTTCCTTAGTGGAAGAGTGTTTGAGCAGCTATTTTGGAAAGAATAGAGTTACTTTGAGCCTATGTTGGTCAGGTATTTCTCCATGATTTAGGGTCAGTATACATTTGCTAATTTGCAAAGAAAGTCCACCCTTAATAGTAAAACAGTTGTTCATTTGAAAGTAAACAAGTTTTGTGTATAAACCACACAGTTTATAATATTTCTTACAAACACAATCTAGTAATATTTGATACCAGGGGGTTGGCGATCACTCAGGACTGCTCATACGAACTATCATTTTCCCAACATAACGTATTGAGAGACGTGGCCTTGTATATGGTGGAACAGGACAATTTCAGTCCTTGTAGTAGGTTGTGTATGCCTGAAAAGAGTGATTGCATTCCCCCAAAAAGGCGAAAAGCTCAGATGGTGTCTATTCACACAGGTGACTAATACGGCTAGTATTTTAGATAATATTTTAGATTATATTATATATGCTTTGGATTTTCCTTCTACATTCCACAAACGGAATATTTGTCATTTCAGGTAACCCTGATATTTCTATCAGAACTAAACTATGTAGATGCAAGCTCAGTTGTGCATTTTTGATAATTAGAGATTGACAATAATTCTTTCTTACAAGTGAATGGTACACTTAATTTAGTACTTATTGCATTTAGATGATATTCATATATAGATGAAGCAGTGCTTCTTCTTGAGAGCTTATTCATTCCAGTATTACTTCAATTCAAACACACTTAACTATAAAGTTATCATTCATGAGATGACTTCTTATGAACCACTACTCATGAAACATAGATCAATGAATTTGATTCAAAAATTACACAATTCATACCCGATAGCAATATGATAATTTGACATAGCATAGAAAATATGTTGTCTTTATCATTTCACTCACCATTAAAAAATTAGTTAGAGATATTTTGAAGATTAAATTGTGGGACTGATTTTGATTATTGTTGGCAATATATAGGCACAATGGATGAAAAACAATGGGGACAAGTGGAGTTCCCTGAGGCAGAGGTTTTAGTCTTGTATTTCACTGCAAGCAAATACCGTTTTCCGACTCTTCTCCGTAAAATGAAAAAATTGAAGGTTCTTATAGTCCACAATTACGGTAAACGAAGAGCCACACTCAATGGACTGAACCTCAATGGACGGAACGTTTTTAATGCACTTTCTCAGCTTAAAACACTTCAACTTGAAAAGTTGATAGTTTCTCCTCTGTCTGATTGCTTCAATTTTCCAGAGAGTCTGGAGAAGCTATCCCTGAGTTTATGCGAGGGCCTTAATAACATGAATGAATTAGATGACGGTGAATTTTTCAACTTTCCCAGGCTTTCAGAAATTAGTGTGGACCACTGCAGTGATTTAGAGGAGTTGCCAAAAGGTATATGTTCTTGGAATTCCATGAAAAAAATCTCTGTCACAAACTGCCACAGGCTTGCAAAGTTACCTGATGAGTTGGGGAATCTTGGCATGCTGGAGATGCTAAGATTGTGTGCAAGCGCAGATTTGGAAAAACTGCCGCCTTCTATCCGTAATCTTCAGAAACTAGAATTTCTTGACATTTCACATTGTGTGTGTTTGAAGCAGTTTCCAGATGGATTTCATGAGCTAACGAGTTTGAAAAAGCTGGATATGAGGGAGTGCAAAAAACTGAAACAGTTTTGCAAAACTCTAGGGAAACTCCCATCTCTAACATATGTGATTTGTGATAAGGAGAACGAGAAGGAGACACGTGAAGCCAACTCCACCAGTAAGTTTACTGTTGAAGTTGTTGAAGAGGCATTCGGTTTGGAATGGCTTGAAGATTGACCAACTTACAATTTTCTTCAACCACACTAGATTTGTATGTTCAGTTAATGAAACAATAGATTTGAAAGTGTCTATTATGTTGTCTGAATTAAATTCCAATTATTTTGCTGGTCGCAAAATACAGGTTCAATGTAATACCGCAATTTGAATAACCTGCTTTTGGACAAACTTGAATTCTAGGCTTCACTAGAAATATTTGTGAATTGTTATATTTTAATTATTTTTCAATGCAAATTTTACCATAAGAGCATTATGCATTAAGGATTTAAACAATCGGTATGAAACACTTGGGCTTTCGCAAGATTTTGAGAGTTTGTTTATAAGAATAGATAGAGAACTATCAGATGTTATAACACTTGGTTTTAAATATGATGCTTGGGAGGGAAAAAAAACCTATTCCGAGTCGACATAGATTTGCATCCATAGCCATAAAGCTTCTCATTTTTCTTACAAATATTATTAATTGTAGGAAAATAGTATTAAAGTTTTTTATTTTTTATTTTTTGGAAAAATGTTTATATTCTAAACATAGGAAGAAAGTTTTACAGTGAAAGTAACGAGAAGTATTTCAGCATATAACTTTAAGTGATACAATGCAAGCAACATTCAATTTGTAATAAGATAGATATATTTTTTTCAGGAATATCAAGCATACGAGTATGAAACATATGTTCTTCAGCAATAAAATTTGTAATTGTTAATAGAGATCTATAATGATCTTGGGCACAAGCAGTCTGTTGAGACTGAACTGACTAAATTTGTGTCTTAAATTTTAGATTTTAGCTTGACTTTCTCTTTACTCCTGTAACCGGAAAAGAGTATCAGAAATAAATGAAAGTGCCATATAGATTGATGGCAGACCTTATAGGGAATGACAGGGGATTTACCTTTAAGAACAACGAATAAATAATGATCGTAAGCGTCCTTCAATCGAGCTTGACTTCTCCTTGGAAAAGGACAGACTGGCCCTCGAGGACCAAGCTTGAATTTCCCTTGAGAATTCTTTGAGAAGGTTTGCCTTTAAACTCCCACGATCATGCGAGAGATGTTCTTTTTCTACAGTTCTGCTAGTTTTTTTGAGTTCCTCTGGTTCTTTTGTTAATTTCATAGTGTCTTTTACCTCCTCTTGGTGTCTTTTGTGGTGGTTGCCTAACTAATCTTTAATTTGATTCATAACTGTAAGTCGATTAAAAGCCCTTACCAAATGAAAGAGAATTGAAAAACACGTATTTGCAATGTCTAGAACCATGTCTGAACTGAGATTAAAAACAAGTGAAGTGGCAGAGAGACGAAAACAGACACCATATTTGCCTAAAATATATCCTCAGCCTTGAGTAATTAGACTTGAAAGACAGAAAACCCATAAAACATATACAGAACAAAGGTATAAAACGAAGAAGAAAATGAATTCTGTTACGAACTAACAATGTACAATCCTATCTATCGTGAGATAATTACCTTGCTGGGGCATCCAACATTTGGGGGAAACTTGAAATGGCTTCAGTTGGCAGATAAATTTCAGAGAAACAGCTCTCCCAGCCTCTACAAAAGATTGTTACACAAAGCACATTCAATATCTGAAGGTAGTTCTGAGGGTTTCCATTCTAATATCTTATCGAACATCATGTTATATTTAGATATATCATTCCAGCCAAAAGAAATGACTGAGTGAAATACATGTGCTTGCGCTTATAGGCATGAATTGAATGGGAAAACTTACTGGAAAAGAATGTTGTAATTTTAATTAAGGACTGTCCATACTTAGAACACTAAAACACTAAGGTTGCTAATTTGATTAGATCTTGCAAAATGATTCTAAGAAAGTTGTTGCAAGATATCTCAAATTTGAAAAACAAGACAAAGAGATAGAAGAAAAGCCAAGGAGAAACCCAAAATATGGGTTGTGCTGATCACACGGTCAACTTATTCTATTTATAAGAAAATAGGTATTAAATGTTGCTTACACTATGGTAGAAAGTTGGTATTACAATTAATGTTGGATGGTGAGGCTGGTGTGTTGGTTGGTGCTTGGATTGTGGTAAACGGTTGCACCTATTTTTATTTCCTTCCCAGCTGTGCCAACCATGTTGTTGGTTGGATAATTAATTTACCACTCTAACATCCCCCCATAAATTATTTATCAAATTGTCCTAGAAATCCCTCCATAATCTAGAATTGATAGGTCCTAGCCTAAAGCCTTGTTAGGCACCCATTTACAATCACTTCTCAAATACCAGGATTCATTTTGATTCTCCTCATCAAAATCATTTTAGGTTTTTATGGATTACACATAATCGATGCTTTGAAGTGGTTTCAAGCTTACCACATGGAGAACTTGACAACATCGCACAAGTGGTTTGAAGACCACCACAAACTTTGCATGAAAGTGGTTTTGACTCACCACAAACCTCACTTCAATAGGATTTCAAAATCATTATAATCCTCAAACACTCAAGTGCTTTAGGATTACCACAAACCAAGCACACACTAGTTTGAAATAATCATCATAGGGAAACTATCATCACTTTGGGCCTTTATCTTTCTGTTCGTGCATCAAATTGATATTGATTCCATATAAATAGACATCCATCTATTAAGATAAATGGGTACCCAGCCAATGTACTCACTAGTTCTATAGGAATCTTTTTTAGATACATGGTTCATTAATATGTTAAAGAAAAATCCTTTGGGATACACAACTAATAATGCACCCCATACATTCACATAGCCCATTAACAATCATCACTAATTCAATTTTAATCACTTTGTTGAGGAGATATCAATTCCACAATCTTCTATTACACGATCACCTTGACAACAACACTTTTAGATAGACATATTCTCTAACTTCCGATCCAATAAGTTAATCCCATATTAGTACACACAAGGTTTGCACCATGACAACCAACTCACCACCAATCCAAACTATATTCACTAAGTACAACTAACTTCCAAAACTAATCTATAACATTATAGTAAACTAGACATACATACTTTAAACACAAAGACATAATAAACACTTTCCATGATCAGTGTCTTCCATGCCATGTGTATGTATTCTCTGGTACTCCCACTCAATGCTCCACATTCTTCTAATCTATGAATGACAACTTTAGAAAATGCTAGCTCAAATAGACTTCAGCTTTGGCTTTCATCTTTTCATGGCTTCTCTCAATTTTATAGCTGACCTTCAACCTCTCATTTTATTCTTTTCACCCAACTCAAAATGTATATTTCTAAGCCCACATTGCTTAGATTCATTGACAGCTCCTATTAGGGTGAATGGAGAACACAATAGTAATCAAACACACAATATGATGTACTGCTGCATAAACAATTGTTAATCACTTCAACACTTTTCAGCTCTTTCAGCTCACTTAACAAATTAAAATTCATTAATCTTCAATCAATCTTCATAATGGACAACCTTTTCACATCAGCAGTCTTCTTCACAATGCAAAAGGAATCCTTTACACTTCTCAATCATAATCTTTCACTCCACACTTTTCAATCACTCTTTCACTCATAGCTTTCTCGAGACTCTTGGATCATTTACCATAAGATCTGATACCAAGTTAAAAAACCATGGAAAAATCCAAAATATGGGCTCTGCAGATCACAGGCCTAGCTTATCCAGCTTATTCTATTTATAAGAAAATGTGTATTAAATATTGCTTACACTGTGGTAGAAAGTTGGCATTACAATTAATATTGGACGAAGGTGTGTTGGCCGATGCTTGGACGACGGTAAAGGGATGCACATGTTTTTTTTATCTTCCTTTATGTGCCAACCATGTTTTTGGTTGGATAATTAATTTACCAGTCTAAATGGTCTAACTCATGATTAATTGGCTGTTCTAAAACTAAATACTATAATAAAGCATTTCAATACACTCTGAAGAAGATGTGGGACTGCGCATATGGGCAAAATTTTATTTTCAGAAATCCCTACTCTGACATAATAGATGGATTCCAGCACCCATTTGCCTGTCGTCCTCCAGATTTTTTTTCTGAAAATTCCTCCACTCGAGTAGCTTTTTTCCGAAATAGCATTGCTCTGGGATCGTGCCAAATTGCACCTAATCAACAAAATTTCAAAGGCCAAGGAGTTTGTATTGATTTTTTTGAGTGAAAACAGGGTAGGTAAATCCCCAATAGATGGGCTTCTGAACTTTGAATTTTTTGCCTTTCTCTCATTCACAAAATATTGAAAGAGAATATCAAGAAGTCAATCGATCACTGCAAACCAGATGTTGATCCTCTTCATGATATCAGAAGTTTGTACTCAAAAGAACAGTAAGAGAAAATGGTAATTGAGGTTTTACTGCAAGAAGACTCTAAAATTGTAGAGGAAATCAAGAGGAAGACGATATGAAGGACTTGGGAATAGACTTTATTCAACCTTTGTTCATAAGAAAATCAGAAAGTCAAATGATCATTTCATCACCTCTGAAAGCACGTCCTCAAAGAGAATACAACCAAAAAATTTGATGTTGGTATTCATGCTATCAAAAATAAATATTATAGATTGAGGAGAATCTGTTATTCTCCTCCATTTTCTAGTTTTTCATGTTTATGGTCCAAATTCTGGAGTCTGTAAGAAATAGTTATGGGATATTTTCTTTGAGGTCCTATATTAGTTCCAAGAAGAAAATTTGTTGTTAGGAAACGTCATAAAATACAATCATATTTTATTTTAGCCAATTCATTGATTGATAGTAATCTTGCAAATGACTTCTTTACATCAACAAATGTAAGGAAAGTTTTTCTTAGACTGCAAGACAGGTTGACATGTTTTTCTCAGATTGCAAGATAACATGACTTGCTTTTATTATCAATGTTTAGTTTTTTTATAATAATTTTATTTTCAATTTTTGAGCTCAAATTATTTTATCATTCAAATATTGCTCCAACCTTTTAAAATATCAAACTTTGGATCATCTAAATTTGAGAAAATATAATTTAGAAATTTCACTTTCATTCTCTTGTTCATTTATGTTTAAGTCAATGTAGTTTAGAGATGCCACTTTCATCCTTTGGCTGAAACAAAGGTCTAAAGCTTCTCCTTTTATTATTGGCTCAATGATATATCGGTGAGGAAAAAAACATTAATAGTCGGTATATAAAATTAAAGAATATAATTTTCTTCACTGAAAGAAAATATTTATTAAAAAAACAAAAAAATTGTCCTTATTAGAGGAGGTTGATAAGGTCATTAAAAAAATGGTAGGACTCTCTCCGCTTATCAACCTACAAAGGGCTCAAACAAGATCTTGTAGAAGCATTAACTGAAGAGGAATTTTAAGAAAGGAAAAAGTATAGGGAAACATGATCTAGAGAAGGTGATACAAAAATATTGTGTTTGGCTCTCAACTATTGTAAAAAACTAACAAACATATTATTTTTATTGTTGTTTAGTAAGGATAGATACTACAAGAAGAGAACACTATTAAACATAAAGCAATAAGATTATTGGAAACTACAATTGGAACAATTGTTATGCTGTCATTTATGTCAAACCTATTGGTGAGATAGTTTTCTATCTAATCTAAGTGTCATATCTATTTGATTGATGAAAAGGATTTAAAAAGTTATTCGTAACAAAATCATCTAGAGGATAGGTTTTGTTATGAAGATGAAACTACAAATGCACATTTTATTAGTTGGACTTTGACAAAATAAATAGATTGTTTAAATCATGTTACAATTGGAGAAAATGGTAATGCTAGAGTCTTGAAAGCATGAACAAAGATAGATCAAATACATAGTCTTGATCGAGCAATAGAGTAGAAGATTACAAATTTGAAGTATATGCTGACTAATGCTAGTATTGATTGAGCGCCAAAACAATCTGAGCAGAATTAGTGTTGACTGAGCATCATTATCAACCAAGTGATAGTGTATGTGTCAGGAAGGGACTTTAATAACAACCAAGTAACTCAATGATGACTGAATGTCAAAACTTAGTGTTGGTCAATGAGCAACATTTTAACTGTTATGATAAATTGTAATATCTAGCCAACTAAATTAATTTTTTGGGATATGGAAAGTGTGTTGAAGATAAGGATTGATGAGCTAGATCATTTAATTCTAGGAGAGGATTTGGTAAACAACTTAAGGAATGGATTCCAAGAGAAGTTTCTAGAAAAGAAGAGAAAAAATGAAATGGTGATCAGATTTATAGTATTTGACGAATCCAATTGAAAACCCTAAGATCTATGGTGTTGTTTAAGTGGCAAAAGATTAGAATTACCTATTTAATGAGGTACAAGGCCTAACCTATAGTACATCTATATGTGTTCCTATATGTGGATGCTTGTAAATTTGAAGTAGTGACTGATATTATTGACAAGTGAATCTAAATAGAAGGCTTAGAAGAGTTGAGAAGACTTGACTAACTTCTTGAAGGATTGCCAAGAGAATTAGAGACAAAGACGAGAATGGAGGTCATGCAATGAATTAGTGTGTGAGATCTGAACAAAGATTTGTACATGGAAAGTGAGTTGTACTTAATAGATTAAGACCCTAATGTTACTTTCTAACCATTGTAAACTATATTTGAAATCCTTCAATTAAGGTTGACCTAAAAGTCATATGTAAATATTTTAATAGGGTGACATTCTAATCGAATGTTCTACAGTCCTCTAACAAAGAAAATCCTAACAGGGTGATTAAATCCTTTAACAAGGTCACATAAAACAATGTGTTTTGTAACCTTTTACATGGTTGGCTCCTTACAGAGCTTACTTTAGAAGAGTTAGAATTGTGACATGTTGCTAGTGGTTTTTCTCAAATTGGGTTTTAACGTTAAATCCTAGTGTCAAACTTGTGTGGATGTTATTATGGTATTTTACTGATTAATATTTAAATTCTGCAAGTCTTTTATTTTAGGATAGTGAATTGTTAGTTGATGTCATTAAAATTTTACAGTAGAGATCGAGCAATGAAATGATAAAATCTGAAGTTGATTAAGTATTTGTTTGATTGGTACATCCTGACCTTGTATAATTGATTCATCCCCCTCTCTCAATTATTATAAATATTCTAACATAAAATTTCCTCCAATGTGTTTAAGAACTATCCGTGATCCTCTAAATTTAAATCTATAAGAGTTTCAATATGATGACCATCATTAATACTCAATCAAGATGATTATGAGATACTCCTACAACTGATTTCTCATGACAAAAAAAAGTAATAGATTATTGTCTCCCTACAAATTAGGCACTAGGACACATTTGGTTTACATGATTAATCTTTCCACAAGTGTTGGTAATTTATTGTGAGAAATATTTTGTTTGCTCTTGAAGATTCAATAAAAGATTGGTACTATTCATAAGAAGTTGAATACTACTCAAATGGTTCTGATCCCTCAAAAGAAAAATATATCCTCTTTTGTTGATTTTAAGCCAATATTTTAGGTAATCTACTCATGTCTTTTATCAAAATATGTTACAAGTAAATTGAAAAAATCAGTTAAAACAATTTCTCAGAGTAGCAATGAGCTTTATTTTAAGCAATGAAATTGTTTAGGGTCCAATAATAACTCAAGAAGTTCTTCATTCTATCTATCAATATAAACTCCCAATAATGATTATCAAGTTAGATGTGATAAAATTCTAATATAGGCTTATTTGGGATTTCCCAATCCATGTCTTTACAAGATTTAAATTTTACAATAAGTGGTGCAAATGGATCAACTTTTTGATCTCCAAACTAAAGATATTAGTGTTGGTAAATGGACCATGATTTTCCTTTTCCAATATTACTCAACAGTTTTATCAAAAAATTCCAATTTCTCTTTAATTTGTTTGGTCTAATGTATGAAGTCTTGTAGCTTCTCAATAGCACTAGAAGGCTATACCAACCACCAAAACCCATATTAAAATGACATAATCTCTATTTGCAATGATACTTCCTTGTTCAAAGAAGGCTAAAATTATTAATGGAGGTCTACAAGACATATTGTGCTATTTCAAATTAGAAAATCAAAGCTTTTAAGTCAAAAATATTTTCTTATGACTCTTTTGAAAGTGTTAGGCATAGTGGAGAGGACCTAGGAGCTGATCAATCTAACTTCACAATTCTCAAAGTCTTACATGAAAAATTTCAAATACTTAAATTTTTTAAGAACTATTGGCTTGGAAATTCCTTTGTTTATAACTATGGTTTCATGGTCAGACCATCAAATATGATGTCATGCAACCATGTTTTAAACTAAAGTGATCACAACAATTAAAAAAATGTTAGACAAACACAGTGCAATAGGGACACCCTTACTTATGGAGCTGATGTGATATCATATTATTGATTACATTTTAGAATAAGAGATACATTTCATTTAATTATTGGTACTCATCATTACTAAAACAACTTTACCATTGCAATTATTAGTATAATATAATAAAAATGATAGATAGTAAATCATAAGTATGAATATTAAATTAAAACTATTATCAAAACTACTAGAAAGCATTCAACTATTGTGTCCTCTCCCCTCTTATAAAAATTCTAAACATAACATAGTTGTCATGTCAATAGTTAGAAAAGTATATGGCTTACACTATCAAGTAAATGAAAAATGATTGGAACGTTCCTATCAACAATCCCAACTTTGGTTTCCATTCTTAAGATTTTTATGACATATCATGAAGATAAAGAATAAAGATCAAGGATTTTCTTTGGCAAGAAACTACTTGAAATAGGAAAAACTCCCAGTAATATCTTGGAGTAAGTTGTGTATATAGAAATTCAAGCATAGCATCCAAGTATCCATCATCTTAAACAAAGGAATATGTCCCTTATAGTGCCACTCCAATCTAACAATATATTAATAGGTATAGCTTGCCAATCATTGATGAGAAGATATTGACTAATAATGATTTAAGGTAAACATGCTTAATAATGGTATAGTAAGAGTAGAGACTGTAGATACTAATGCTAGGTGACCAAACTTTGGGGAAGGTAAGAAACTTTCTTATACATATAGGAGATGAACAGAGTATCCCATAAGAGGTTTAGTATTGAAAATAAGCGATAGCTAAATTTCAAAGGGGAAACATTAAATCCTTCATGAAAACCATGGTGAATGAAGTTAGGATGTTAGACAAAAACTAGTTAATAAAATGGTAGGAGACATTCGATTCATCTATCAAAAACCTATGATCTTCTAGTGGCAAAAGGTTTCTTTGTGGGGACAAAGGATGCAAAGATAGGGAATAGGCCTAAGACACGGAGAAATGAAAGAGCATAATACATCAAAACTAATTGAAAATGTAGACAATAGAATTGATCATTGAAATCCATAATTAGAGTCATTGCACTTGTCATATCTATAATCTAGATCCTATACACATGTCACCATAATTTTCTTTAGCCGAGATTGAGTTCTAACATCATAATGCCTGTGTTCTTTCTAATTTTCTTAGTTATCAAAAAATGGATGAGGACCAAAGTGAGTTTTTGCCTTTACATATCGATTGTTGCAAGTTTATATTTGTTGTCCTCTTAGCACTTTTGGTGCAATTTGCCAATTTTGGAATCAAACCATGGGGCATTATAGAGACTACTATTAAACTTCATTTGACTTAACTCTTTCCAATCTTTGGAATTCCATTGTCAATGTGAAAATGGCTATTTTGACTATTTCGTAGCCCTTCACCAATTGTTTCTCTAACTGCCAAATTAACCTTGCGATGGAGCACTTCACGTCAATCTCTACTTGACACCTCTATTTTCTTGCTTACCATAGGGAATTGCAAAGTGGAAAAGTCTTTATTTAACCCTTTATCTCCTCATCACAACTATTTACCATTCCATTTCACTAACTGTAGAGATGTAGTGATGACCTTCAATCTAGCATTATCACTACATCACAACATTAAAACAAATTGTTTGCAACCATCCCACAAAGTAGTGAACTTATAAAATTTGGTCCATCTCGTAGCTTCATAACATTTTAGCCCTTTACTTTACTAAATGAAGTAACCCAATAATGCCTCAGAATCTAACCGTGGCTTAACACATGCAAAGGTCCAAAAGTACTCATCTCCTTATCATGGATTTCCTTCTATATTGACATTTTATCATTGCAAAGCAGTGAAACCCTATTTTCTAACTACTTTGAAACTTCTCCACTTCTTATGATTTAACACTTTTATTACCCATGATGTTGTGAAAACTTCTTTATCATTGTTTCCACTTCACAACTATTAGACACACTATATTCATAAACTGCATGACAATGAGATGACTACTATAATTAACTATTTCTTTGTTCTACGGTTTTGCGACCATAGAACTTAACTCATGATTAAATCTTCTGATGGTGTGATGAAAAGCTATCTCTACTTATCCACCTTAACCTCAGGTTAACGTTAACTGCCCAAACTTGACTGTCATGGTTATGATTCACATCATCACAATCTAAAATCTCTTAACCCGAACACAAGCTATGACCCTATGATATTTAGTTAATCTCCTCTTTGTGGCCCTAACTTGATAGTAAACAATGATACCTGCGATGTTGCAATGACCTTGTAGATGATAGCTTCATGACTTCATGGCTACCAAAATAGTTAGAGAGCAAAATGAAAAGATGAAGTGATTAAAAATATTTCACGAAATTGCAACTTAAAAAATTTAGGGACATGACTTATAATAGATGGAAATATCAAGGACTTTGTGATATGAAAAAATTAAACATTTAACCAAAGTTTTAGTGTATCCCTATTTAATATTTGCATACCAATTATGACTCATCAAAATATAAGGTTTTATTTCTATTCTAGGGTTTTTTCCTTGAGGGGTAACAAAATTCTAAGAAAACCCTAAGCAACAAAAAATATTTTCTTCTTGATTTTCACAAGATATATATTTTTTAAAGTTGAGTGGAAATGCATGCCATCAATGGCTCTATCTAGGGATGATAGAAAACTTGTATCCATGCAAGAATCTAGAATTTATGGATTAAGTAGACTACATTAATGACAACATTGGAGAGCAATGCCTCATAAAGTAGGGGAACCAATAGAATAAATAGGAACAACAAGACTATACATAAATTTACATATAATACAAAAGCTAAACTAATGTTTGTGGAAACTAGGTATTTCAATAGAAATATCTCTTCAAGAATTGTCCATGGACTGAGAACTCCATAATCCCTCTTGATAGTTCTTTAATAAAATAAGAGTCTTCTCTCCAATTTCCATGGATCAAAGATGGGCCTAATCAAATGCGATCCAATTTTCCATGTTTGCCATTTTCTTCTAGCCTAACATTCCATAGTAACACCATATAATTAGGCTAGGTTTTTGTTGCTACTACCTTCTTGTCATATAAATGTTTAACTTGAACCTGCAAGTTTGCATTTTTTGACAGACTCATCTCTTCTTATCACAACCAAATATAAAATATCATCCATTCTAATATGCATTTCATTAATGATTTCTTCATCATATTGCTAGGAAAACTTATACATTCCCCTTAAATATTTTTGCGACAACCTAGCTTGTATTCCATATACTAGATCAAAAGGTGCACATCCTATGGCCTTCTTTATTGTTACCCTATTAGCCCATGGTGCTAGTGGCAATTTGGAATCCCAAGCTCTTTTATTTTCATCTAATATCCTCTTGATAATCTTTAGTAGGCTCTTATTACTAGATTTTGCCTATCTATATCCTTAGGGGTGATACGAGGATGAAGTAGATCTTGTAATACCATATTTGTCACAAAACTTGATAAATTTCTTTGATTTGAAACACATGGAATTATCAGTGAAAATCCTCTTAGGACAACCAAATTTGGTTATAACATTATTCAATAGAAAATTATTTACCACTTTAGCAGTAGCATTCTTGGTAGGAATGACTTCTACCCATTTTGCGAAGTAATCTATTGCCACTAATATCCATGAATAACCAATACTAGACTTGGTTGAAATTTCACCTATGAAATTCATTCCCCACTGCTGGAAAGGTGCTCGCACCTCTACTAGTTTTAATGGTAGATTTCCAAAAAAAATTAATTTTCCACTAAATCTTTGACAAGCATCACACCATTTTACAAGGTTGTGTGCATCCTTAAAAAGGGCAGGCCACCAAAATCCTACTCAGATCACCTTATGAGTTTTTGTTTTAGCCATACAATGGCCTCCACATATTCCATTATGCATCTCGTTCAAGATTGTTACTGAATGATTTTCATCAATAAACTTGAGCAACACAACTTCCATACTCCTCCACCATAACTACCCACTTACAATAACATATATGATAGTGTGTAACTCTAAAGATATTTTCTAATTATCACTCAATACTGGTGGATTCTTCATTTATTGCAAGTAAAAAACTATATCTTTATTCCAATCACAAATATCTATATCATATAATCCATTTCTTCAATCATCATCAAGTTGGTTTATTTGATTTGCTTCAAGATTTGCCTTTGCCATGCATTTAGCAAGTCCTTGTCCTCTTACTAACTTAGTAATCTGGATATCTATATTGAATTCTTGGATTGTATTGACCCATTTGCATCTTCTCCTTGAAACTCCTTGCGATGAGAAGATGTCTTTTACTACATCATTAGGTACAAAAGTAATTATAGTAGCTCCCATTAGATATCATCTAAATGCTTTCACTACCTTGACTAATGCATAAGCTTTCTTCTCATTTATGTCATACTTCAATTCTATAGCTTGCAAGGATTTGCTTAAAAATGCTATTGGCTATTCATATCCATCCTCATTCTTCTACAATAAAACTATGGCAATAGTATGGAATGAGGAAAAGGAGAATACGTGCATAGGATTAGAATAATTAGGGACTCTTAAAAGAGGAGCATATTTTATTTTTTGTTTTATTTTTTGAAAAGCCATGCTTGGTTCATCATCCCATCTAATTTCAAAGCCCTTCTTGAACATTTTAGAAATAGGTCTACTTATTTCAGCAAAGTTTGTAACAAACCTTCTAAGGAAGTTGAATTTTCCAAAGAAATATTGAATTACTCTCACATTCTTAGGCTTCTAAATTTTTTCTATCGCCTCCAACCTCTCTGGATCTATCGTAAATCCTTCTTTTCCAACCAAATAACCCAACAGTTTACCTTCAGTGTCATCAAAGGCACATTTCCTAAGATTCAAAGAAATAACATAGCTAAGAGCTCTAGTAAATACCTTTTCAAGATGCATATAATGATCAATTTCATCCTTTGAATATGTTGTCAAATAATCTTGATCTACTAATAGAAATTTATCAATTATATCTGCAAAGGTCACATCCATGGCTATTTGAAAGGTAGCACTAGCATTAGTTAAACCGAAGGGCATTCTGTTGTAAACATATGTTCCCCAAGGTGTTGTAAATATAGTCTTATATTGCTCTGATTCATTTACAACCACTTGATTGTATCTAGAGAAACCACCCATATAACTGATCTAGTGACTCTTTGTAGCATGACTTTCATGTTTGGCAAACCATAATTTTCCTTTAGTGAAGAAATATTTAGATTCCTAAAATCCACACATAATATTATGTCACCATTCTTCTTTGTAATAGGGACCAAATTTGATACCCAAGAGGAATGCCTAAGTGGCTTGATAATTCCTACATCCCTTGACTTTATCAACTCTTCATGCATCTTTGGTACAAGATTTGGATTTATAGGCCACTATTTTTTTTTGAAAGGTTTACCTCCCTCTTTCAATGGAACTTCATGCTAAAAGAGGTCCTCTCTAATATGCCTTCAAATCATCATATGACTAGAAAAACACATGTTTGTACTTTCTTAGTAACCTAACCAAAGTATGCTTGATTTTAGGAGATCACTTCTTCCCTATATATTCTTTCTTTGGTGCTTCTTTGTTTCCAAGGTTAATCTCTTGTAAATCCTTTGCATCATTTTCAATTTCAGTTGTCTCAAATCTATCATGGTTATCAAAAACAGTTTTCAATACAACTAGACCTTTGGGAATCTTATTTGTTAATAATTGAACTACCTCATCAGAAATTGTATCCTTACCATCTACTATCTCTACAACTTATGCACAATCAATTTCTTGTCCCCAAAATTGGTCCTTACGATTTAAAAACCTTATAATATCTTTTAAAACTTGCCAATTTTGGATATTATTAGGGACTAAAGGTCTAGCACGTACTTCTACTTTTGACAAGCCAACAAAGGTTATGCCATCAAGCTTTATAGAAATATTTTCGAACAAGTCAACCATCTTTTTATTATTCCTATCCTTCCATGTTATCCCAAAGGCATCAAAAACTTCTATCATATCCTAGACAACATTCCTATATTATTTCAATCTTTTGTTCTTGGAGACATATATTTCTCTTACTTGGGAAATAATTAACTTAGAATCACCAATGACATATAAGCACTTGATACAATGTTTATGAGTCAATCTTAATACTAATAGTAAAGCCTCATATTCTACTATGTTATTTGTACATGAAAATTTCAAAGTAAAAGAGAACTTATAACTACAACCATTAGGAGAAATCAAAAGAATACCTACCCCCAATCCTTCTTTACAAAAAGCTCCATCAAAGTACATTGTCCATAAATCACCCCTTTTTTATTTTGACACAACTTCAACTACAATGGGTAACTTAATTTTATCTTTCTTTAATACCATCACTTCAACCCTAAATCCATTAACATTAGTGTCTACAAAACATGTCATGTCATCTTCAATTTCTTGCTGCTCCATATTTATTTTTACCATCTTATCATCAATCTCAATGGTTGCATATGATATATCACATTGAAGACTTCCCGCCATTGTTGCACTCCACTTCCTAGATAACAACATGCCATATTGGGGATGGATATCTACAACTAGTACACTCATTGTTTTTTCTTTATCAAGATAAGCATATAACATATAAGGCATTGCATTTATTGTTCCTATGTCAGTAACTTCTCTTTTATCCATAGCACAACATCTACCTTGAGGAGGGTCCAGTTTTAATCCCAATTCTTTCATTATCTCAAAAGGCATTACTATATTTGATGCTCCAGAATCAATCATACGATTATTCAATGTTTTTCCATTTACAATAATGCTTAAGAATATGGGGTCAATAGTTTCCAAACACTAATTTACTAAATCATCTGAATACAAGGGTGGGATTTGATATACAAAAAATTCAGTTTCTATTTCTTTCTCATGACTATCAGGGATTTGATTTGAATTACAGTCATGACTAATCTTATCATTCACACCCTTAGCCAATCCTATAGCTTTATTCTTATGTTCAAGAATCTTTAACAATTCTGACAAAGAAGATTTTACTTTGATTTGGAATAATACTAACATCATATCTATTGGAGAAATAGTGGGATTATCAATAGACATACCTTTCACCTCTTTGTGCTTGTCAGATGAATTTGCAACATTTTGGTTCTTCTATTTATCATTTAGAGTAGTGACCACCAATGTTTTCTCTTCTTTTTTACTATCATTAATTTGAACTTTAGGATCTTTTTCCATATCCCCTCTCTTAGCTTTCAACTTTTTTCTTATAGTCTTAACCTTGACATTACATTTATCCTTAGGCTCATTGACTTTCTCTCTCTTTGGATCAGCTTTCTTGATAAATACACTAGAAGCTTTATTTCCTTCAGCCTTATGTAACATACATTTAGTTTATACTTGGGCAACCATATTAATAGTAATTTCATAAATTTCCTCCTTGGTAGGAATCCTTAGAATCACCTCATTTTTTGACGATAGCATATTACAAGTCGTGTTTTCATTTTCATTCTCATCTGAAAAGATTTGCTGGTGCATAATGTTGTGGAACTATCTTCTCTCATGAACACCATTTACATTGTCATCACATTCAAAATAATTTTTATAAAATGATTCAAAAATATGACATCCAACATCTTCAACACTATTTCCATGATCATGTTGTTCCTCATTTCCATCTTGATTAGTAGCAAAAGATAATGTAACAACACAATATTCTGGTGCATGAGATAATTGACAAATTATACACCACTGAGAGTCATCAACTATGTTAATAGATTTCTTTTACAAAGGATCAGGTGTATTCTTCTTACTAGTATTTTTAGTAGGAGAAACAATAGGTTTCCCATCCTTCCATTGGGTGGTATAGGGAAAATTTTACATCTTGTTCTATCTATTGAAGTTGTTGAATTGTGACTTATCAGCAATGTTTTCTTTCTAAAAATTTCCCACTTGAGGATTCATGTTCTTCAATATAGTCAACATATGATCTACCTTATCTTCCTTAGGATTCTTGTTAGTAGGAGGCTTATCACCTTCTTTCTTGTTGTTATGAGGATTAAAAAGCTTAGGATCATCTCTTCTTCCTAATTTTCCAGAGGTCTTCCTATTATTTTCAATGTTCATAGCCATTCTAAGGGCATCTCTCAATGTTCTAGGATCTTTATCCCTTAAAATGTATTACTGTCAAAAGCATTGAAATAGGTAGTAAGGAAAACATTCTCCTCTAACATCATTACATGGAATAATTTGCACATTCCCTTTTTGAATATGACATTAAAGTCAAATGTAGACTCATTCTGATTTTTCAGTATACTATTGAACTCATTCAATATAAAGCTAGTATTAGTATTATCTCCATACTTTTCTTTAACAAACTTCTCAAAATCTTCCCAAAAGCTAATAATATTATTAGGCAGTCTTCTATACCAATCCTAGTATCTTATGTGAGGTAATGAACAAACAACTTCATGACCACGTCCTCATGTTCAACTTCGTAATCATTTAGCATGTCCTTAAACTTCCTTAGGTGTTCTTCACCACTGATAGCATTATTTCCATGAAAATTTGTAGCCTTACCCCTTAGATCATTTGGAATAGGATTAGGATGACTAGGGATACCTAAGAAGGATTTTTTCTTATATCTTTCCATGTACTATTTCTTTTTGTAAAACCTACAACACTGGTAGAGCTAGATGTACTAACTTGTTTCTAAACACTTCTTTTTACTATCTAAATGCTAGTTTTATGTGCTACTATGGTAGAAAAAGAAGATGTACAAGGATGGGAAGTATTAAAATTTCTCATTAAGGGTCCACAAGCTAGAGTAAAAGGGACTTCTAATAAGGACTGATTCTAATTTGTATTTATACTAGAGGTAGATGTTAGAAACTGAATTGTTTTCCTCATTTTTGCTGACTAAGCTTCATTCTCCACCTTCTTAAGTTCCTTAGCTATATCCTCTCACTCCTTTCTAACATTTTCCAATTCTAGATCTATTTTTGACATGGTAGGGACATTTTTGGATGTCATAGTGGGTTCATTTACCCTAGCACCAGTTGCTTGGTGCTTACCTTTATCAGTAGCTTTAGTGGTGAGACCAATTATTTAGATTTCACTCTCCTTTCCAATAGGCTTATATGGATGAATTTTTACAACCATTGGATCTCATTTTTTTTTCATAGTCTTCTCATATTCATGAACTTTAGATGTCATATCCTCAACATCTCCAAATAGATATGGATGTAAAGAAGTAGACATATCTTCTAGTTTCTTATTTTGTTCCTGCAAAAGGTACATTCTTCTAAGCATGTTATCTCTCTCAATGAGAGAATTCATGGTGATTTTCTCTTTCTCATTTTCCAAATGGATGCATTTGACATCTTTTTTAGAAACCCTTTTCATAATCATGCCCACTTCTATCAATAGATCATTAGGATCGGTAAAAGTTATTTCTAACTCTGTAGGGTCACCTAGGTCAATGAGGTTTCTTTAAATAAAAGGAACATGTCTAGGGTGAGATCTACTTGACTGAATGCTTTTAGGTCTCAAATGCTAGTTTATTCCTTCTAGACCACTTGGTTTGAAAACAATATTTCCTATGGATGACACCATTTTATCCTGGTAAAGTTTCTCTTCTTGAAGATAAATGTTGCTAAAAGATTACCTAGAAGCCTAGTACTCTCAAATTCAAAACTATGGGACAAAACTTCTTTCTCAACTATGGGCTAGTATTGTAGATTATGTTTGGGCTTCCATGTATGGTTGGGCTTGCCTTTCATTTTAGGCCAAAATTTCTTACCAGCTTTTGGTAATTTAGTATATAAAGGTATTTATCAGTTTCCCCTCACATATGCTCTCATGTTTTTTCTTCTATTATCCATTTCTTTCTTGCTTATAATATTACCACTAGTTAGAAAAACCTTCACTGATTCACCACCCACTAGGGGAAAAGAACTTTATTAAGGCTAAATGAGAGGAAATTTCATAGGAAAAAGAAACTTTTAAAAATAGATCTAATAGAAGGGCTTAACACAAAAAGACATTAATATTGTATATGCTTTGGGAAAGTGTACTGTACTTTGCAAACAAGGCACCATTTCAGGCAAAGCCCATGTCATGTTCATCTTGTTGATTTATAAATTTCTCTTTAAATTCTAAAGGTTTGTCACTAGAAAAGAACTAGTACAAACATGAGTAAAACACAAGAGACTACAGTGATCTAGAACATGAGTTTCTTCAAATAGCTCCTGAGTAGAGTCACCATTTTATTGGTGTTTTAAAACTATAGGTTCCAAAAACTAGTACCAAGATGTAGAATGAAGGTGGATGTCTAGGGGTTATCTAATTATATTCAACAATAACTCATCTTGATTAGAACCAACTTGACAAAGCACAAGGGCTTTCTACACTTTAGGCTCTGTAGGGCCAAGGCAGGTGCACCTAGAGATTATGTTACTTATTTTATGATCTTTATTCTCAAATGTTTATCCCCTATAATAGAAAATGATCAAAAATATTCTTGAAATTGTAATTAACTCCTTAGTTTAAAATAGCTAACTATAACTCAAAGAAAAGCTAGTACAAATAAGTGAATAACCCATAATATAGTTCTTTGTTACAAAAAAACTATTGATTTTGATTTAAGTGTGGATTATGAAACCAAATGACTATATCAAATTGCATCTAAATTAATGACCAGTGCCTTATCCATTGCTATATAGAGTCATACTAGTAAATCATTGACCTATTTAATTGACTTGCAATTAAATTTATCAGTTGTTAACCCTAAATCCCTTTCTTATGATATCCCTCCCATATTCTTAGAAACCCTATCAATTCACAAAAAATATTACTTAATTATTTGAGTTAAAAACAAAAAAAAACTGATATACAACCTATCTCAGCTACATTAAATTTAAAGAACTTTGCTCATTCAATCTCAGAGTAACAAACGCATGAAAAAGGGAGACAAAAACTTAGAGATACAAATACTCAAAACTTCCTCTTTGTATTAATCTTCCTTGAAAAATAACACAATAATGATATGAAACTCAAAACATGACTCAGAATATGAAGTTTTTTGTCAATTAATATTTACTATATCCTCAAAGTACAAAAGTGAGACAACATCTAAATGACATAAAAATTGGACCGATTGCAAATAGTATAACCTCTAAAAAGTTATATAGAACTTAGATGCTCACTACACATATTGGAAATCATTTTATAGACAAGGATTGCAACAAGCATTAGATGGGAGGACACTTTCCAAAATTTTATTAAAAAATAAATACAAACATATTTCTTTTACAAACATTCTTTGTACTTTGACAAAATTGGGGAAGCAATGCTAAAATTGGTATGTGGCAATTTTCTGCAGGTGTCTTTAACATGATTCTATTTTAACTTTAACAACCTCTATTTGTTAATTCCTTTTCTTTATTATATCCCTTATTCCTTTTTAGTCATAATCTCAACTGCTTAATCACTTTCCCTGGATGGCAAGGCCATTATGATAGCTATGACCTCCTAGATGGCTATGTCAGTTTCAATATCTAGCCTGGTGACATCTCTAATCCTATTTAATTCCTCAAGGCTCTTAATCCACTTAGAATATGTTATGGATTTAACTTTTGTAGTTATATTACCTATCTCTAATTCCATTTTATATAAAAAGTCAATTAAATAATAAACCACCACAATATCTTCCTCACCATTACAATATGCCATAAACCTAGAGTGATTTAAAATGCCATCAAAAGAGGATGACCATTCTTGCCAATCCTTTACTACTCTACTTTCATCTAATATACTAGGAACAAAATTTGGGCTTCTTGTAGCAATTACTGTAGTCTTATTTTGAATTAATTGTAACTTTCCTACAAAGAAACCATTCAATTCCTTCACCCTATTAATCAATTTCTATATATAAATAATTACCTCTTTTGGTAAGTCCTTCTTCTATGTTAGCATGGGTATAAGAATTTCAAAAAATTGGGTGTATGGGCCCCATGTGGTGAATAAGGGAGCTAGTAAAAAAATTGTCTTAGAGCACTGATACTTTTTCCCTTGCAAGACAATATAATTGATGTGCACATTCTATGAAGCATATTTCAAATAATAAATTTTGTGAATAAAAATAATCTTTATAGTTCTGACCTCTATCACTTTGCTAGATTCCAATTCCTCTTTAGTAGTAGCCATGGCTTGGCCCATCACATCCCCTATCTTGGATGTATAGCCCTCTCTTTTCACACTCTTATCTTCAATCTCATTAGTAGATCTAACAGTATTTTTCAAGGCTACCATTTCATTTTCTAACAAGAGATTCATCTATTCTAGGACATAGGTCTTTTTCATCTCTTCCTCATAATGCCTCTTGGTCTTGATATAGCTCTCATAGGCTCCATCTGGATGTTCTTCCAACATATCAATTCTATTTTTTCCTAATAGTGATGTTGAAGTCAACAACCCATAAATCTAGTTGCTTGAACTGGAATGGACATTCCAAAATATCACATTTCATGTAGGGGAATCCTTGATTTCCATGAGTGTTGGCTTTTGATTTTCTAGAGCTAAACTCCATATTTGAATGGTTTGAGTATCAATGCAATAACTAGACCCTCTTAACTATTCTTTTTGATTCTCATCTTCAAATGAAATAGTCCTCTCTTGTCTCCTCATCTGATCTAACAAGAAAGAGGAATTGATTTCCCATCCTAGGAAGACAATCATACCACTCCTCTATATCATCTCCCTTACTTTCTCAATAGTTAGTTTTTCACTCGCAAGATCATACTCTTGTAAATTTTTAACCATCTCTGCTACCTTTTCATCAAAGTCACCTAGTTTCATTTACAATGATAGTTCATTTTGTTTCAAATTAAACATGAAGCTTTTGAATTCTTCTATCCTTATGAAGTTCTCATCATTCATGAACTCCCTAGCTTTAATAATTCTAGCATCCACCATTCTATCTTGAAGCTCTAGTTTCTTTTCCCTTTTCTCATCTTCAATATCATTAGCCATCAATAAACTTATCCTTGCACTGTCAAAATACTAGTTGTTCCTTGGCAAAATCTACAGGGCTTTCTCTTTAGCGTTTTAGGGAATCTCTACTAGTTTCTAATTTTTCCTCTTCCAATGAGCCCATGTTGAGCTTTCTATCTAGTCTTCATCATCACAGACTTCTACAATAATCTCCTATTTAGGAGACCCATGATCCACTCTATTCTTGATTTCTTCAAGAACCTGGGCCACAATCTCATCAAAATTTTCAATGCATTTATTAAATCTTGGTCTATAGCTTTCTTCGTTATAAAACACTTTGAAGGATAGATCAATCATCTTCATTTCTTCTTTTTAACTCATCACATCTCTCCATTTTATCATTTGTTCTCTACAAGCATTCTCATCTAAGAAATATGCAATCACATGTTCTTCCCACAAACCCTTAGTAGGAAGCAAGTTGTATCCCCTCATTTTCTTTGGTGCATTTCTAACTACACTAAAATGATCACATGTTCTTGTAGGAACAATTGGAAACTTGTAATTTCTTGGAAAGGTATCCTAATGTAGTGCAAGGTAGGAAAATCCCTAAAGGAGATATCCTAGCCCCCAGAAAATAACCACACAATGGAAATACAACAATGCAAGATTTGAAGCCAAATCACAATAATTTATTCATAGCTATAATTGATTACATGGAATGTGTTGGGCTGTAAGGCCTTCTTGGTTATGGCCAAATATAAAGAAATTAATAGTTCTACAAGATCCCTCAAGATCCAATCCAAACCTTGGCTGGTTTATATTCTAGACTCTAGTAGAAACCTCCAAGGAAAAATTAAACTGGTGCTGGTAGGTCCACCAAGAAATATCCTTGTTTTCCAAGCCACAACTACTAGCCTTCTCAAAATTTCACTCCTCGACCACCTCATCCTCTCCAAGATGGATGAATGATGACTGAAGACTTCATCGCAACCCTTACTTATAGCAACCTAAGGCACAAGTCATCCCAATAAGATAAAAACTAAATATCCCTTCTATTAAATACTTGAAGAGCCACAAGTTGGCCTCTAGCAAAAATTAAATACAAAATGCCTTTAAAGGGTTACAATACCTATTAAATACATCAAAAACAATTAACCAAGACTCAAATAGATCCACTCAACTCTACTAAAATCCCTTAGTCATGCAGGATAGCCAACTACCCTAGGATGTTCTTGTGTCACATTTGTTTCCTCAATTTCATTTTTGCCAATGTCAAAATCTTCAGTTTTGGAGCATCTACACAAAAATGTGCCCTTCTTAACATTTTGACCTAAATACTCTATATTTAATGAAATTAATTTCTAGAAAAAATTGATAATTCATAATCTCTTTGGGATAAATTTCAGGAGAAGATGGGGTGGATGAGGGCATCCAAAAACCCTAATGAGTGTATAATCTTTAAAAAGAAAAAAATTCCCCAATCATGCCCTAATTGTTTTCCTTCATCAAAACACTTTTTGGGCTCAACCGATTTTCTAACATTTCTAGGTATCCTTTTTATTATAGCCTCTAACATTTTCAAACCAAGGTATACAAAATTATTATAAAAAGAAATAGTGTTTGAGTAAGGGTAGAATCTTTGCCATACCCTTGTCTATCGCTATATAGGTAGTTTCTCTCCTTATTCCTTTATACTTTCAAAGAAACTTTGATCAATGAATTACACATTCTTGTATAGAATCAAATGCATGAGCAATGAGTAATGATGAAATTTAAAATTCTCCAATCTCCCTTCCTGAGTTACAACGATCTCATCATGAGTTATATATGCTATGTAGATGACATAATAGGGTAAGTGCACCAAGTTGTGGTGCCAAAAAGATGACACCTTTTTTTCTCATTCTAGTTTTGCAAAGCACGCATGTGCTATAGTGCATATGCACTATAGTGCGCATGCACTATGGCTTGGGTGTGCCAAGCCATAGCGCGCACGCGCTATAGTGCGTATGCAGTAAAGCACATGCGCACTTTTCAAAAAAAAATTACAAAGCACGTACGCGCTATTTAAAAGTTAATTTAAAAGGCTTTAAATAGTGTGTGCACGCTATAGTGCGCATGCACTATAGGGTGCACGCGCTATTTAAAGCTTTACATTCTACCAAGCCTAATGTTTTGCTTTGCCTTGGGGATCCAACCCAAAGCTTTGGAGTCTATAAACTGGTTTGAGACGTGTTTTGCTGCAAACATACAAAAAATGATTGATTTTTCTTGTGTGCTCTCCTTCCAGTTTCCTCATGGTTGAGCATCGATAAAATCAGGTTACATGACATTGTAGGTCTCTGTGTTAGCTACACAACCATATAATTTGTTTTTTATTTGAACTATTTCAAGCCTTTCATCTATAATTTCTTTTGAATGTATGTCCATTTTTTGTTAAAAACCAACATGTACTAATTGGGCTATAGATTTTTGCTCATTAATCAAATTTTGCAAAAACTTAGTTTTTTAGAAACTAGACTCCATTCTACACACTTTGAAAAAAAGAAGTTTTGATTTTAGATTAGTTTTCAATCATTTCTAGGGGGAGCACACAGATATTTCACATTTTTGGGATGTGTCTGATAAAAAAATTCATTAAAAAAAAATACACATTATAAAATTACCCAAAAAATATGGGATAAACTACATAGTGTTAGGTAACTTTTGACAGGAGCGATTAAAGATTTTCAAAAAAAAGGTTAAAATTTTAGGGGGGCCATACTTTGTACTATGTTATATTTTTTTTGGAATAAACAGTACCACTTTTTGTGGCCCCATTTTTTGAGGACCTAAAACTAAACCATTTTGAAAAAAAATTAGTAGTTTAGAAACTAGATTTAGAGGACTATGACTTTTTTTTTGGTCATATCTTACAATTTTGAGCATAACTATCTTCAAATTCTTGTTGAAGTCCAGAAATTGGCGATTTCAGGAAAAAGGTGTCCACTTATACCCCCCTTTTGGCACCACAACTTGGTGCACTTACCCAATAATACCCAACAATTTGTGTATGGGTGCTAAATATTCAATGCCATGATATAATATCCACCTAGAGCATTCTTTTTTTTTTTTTTTTTTTGAAAATGCGTCTGGTAAACTTTTTAACGTGACCGGTAGCGCTGGCGCGACACGCCCACCGGTACCACCAACGCTTTGACCTGGAGCTATGAACCAGTGAGGCCACAAACGAGGGACCTCATCCCCATGAGATTTGAACCTGGATGGCAAGGATAACAACGCAACAACTTAACCATCACAACATGCCACTATTGGCAACCTAGAGCATTCATAGTCCCATATGACCTTAGGACTTTCTTCAGACCAAACACCATATTTTTGAGATATCTCTGGAAATACTCAAGAGGCATAAAATCCCCCACTTTCTTTGGTATTTCTCCTTTCTCTTATTTTCCATGGGAATTTTCTTTGTCATAGCTCTACTAGTGTAGAAACTATTGTGGTTTTTAAATTTCTCATTCAACTTATCCATGTCAATTGGTAACAACATAGGACCTCCCAAGTCAAAAGCTTCAATGAATGTCTCTTTATCCAATGAGCAAAGAATGCTTTTGTCCCTTCTATGAAATTATTTACTAACAGGGTTGTATTCTTTGATCAATATCTTTACTAGATCAACATCAACAATGACTTCAGGCATGATCAATTTTCCTAAATTCATATTCCAAGGGTTGGATATAGGTACCTTTTCTATCTTGTTCTTGTAAAAATACTAGAACAATTCACTTCCATTTGTATCAAGCACCTCAACATCTCTACAGAAACTATATGGGTCTTTGAATGCATAGTCATTTACAGACTGAAGGTTGGAGGAACCTAGTAAAATTTGTAGCCATTCATCCTTGAAAGGGCCAGATCTTTTTCCCTTTAATGTGGGTTCCTCAATCTAAAAAATACAATAACTTTGAACTTTATTTGCTAAAATCACTCGGCAACTCAAATTTCACTATGAAAACCTAAATGCTCTGTAATTGGTAATCAAATCTTTATTTTTTCTATCTTTTATCTATTTCTGCAATTTCAAGTTTGGCATTAATGACATAAAAATTGGTATGCTCAAAATCCTTTCACTCCTTCAAAAGCTACCTTGTCTTTACTTTTTTACTATTCATACTTCCAACTCATCATCCCTTTTTCTCCAACTCAGACATGGGATTTTAGCCTCATTTTTCTTTTAAAATTGTGAGTAGTGAAGTGGTAATCAACTCTTTATCTCTACTTCTCAGCAACTTCCTACTTTTCTTTATTTCCAACTGTGACCATGCAAAAATGGCTATTTTGACTATTTCATAGCTTTGCCACTTGTTTCTCTAACTGCCAAGTTAACATTGTGATGTCGTGCTTCCTGCCAATCTCTACTTTGCAACTCTATTTTCTTGCTTAGCACGTGGACTTGTGAAGTGGCAAAATCTTTATTTAACCCTTTATCTCATCATCACAACTTTTTACTATTCCATGTCACTAACCGTGGAGATATAGCGATGACCTTCAAACTAGCACTATCTCTACATCGCAACATGAAAACAAATTTGTTTAAAACCATCCCACAAAGTAGCAAACTTATAAAATTTGGTCCATCTTGTATCTTTGTAACCTTTTAACCTTTTACTTTACTAACACTAGTAACCCATCAAAATGGTTACTTGGCCTTTGATTACAACATCGATGCCTCATAAATTAACTATGACTTAACACCTACAAAGTTGCAAAAATTCTCATCTCCTCATTGCGACTTTCATTCTTAACTAACATTTTATCCTTGGAAAGCAATGAAATCCTATTTTTTGATTTCTTGACAACTTCTCCAATGTTTATGATTTAACACTTTAATTACCCATGATGTTGCAAAGCTTTTTCTTTAGAAAAATTTCCACTTCGCAATTTTTAGACACACAAAATTCATAAACTTTGCGACAATGTGATGACTTCTTTGATTAAATATTACATTGTTTCATAGTTTCCTTACCATATAACTTAACACATTATTACACATTATTAAACCTTGTGATGGTGTGACAACAAGCTATGTCTACTTCTCCACCTTAAACTTGGGTTAACATTAATTGCCCACGATGTATCAATAACTTCAAACTTGACTGTCATGGTTATGATTCACATCATCACAACTTAAAATCTCTTAAGCCAAACACAAGTTGTGACCCTGTGATATTTAGTTAATCTCCTCTTTGCTTTCCTAACTTGAAAGTAAAAAATGATGCCCACAATGTTGTGATGACCTTGTAGATGACAACTTTGTGGCTACCAAAATAGTTAGAGAGCAAAACAAAGAGATGAAGCGATTAAAACTATTTCACAACATCGCAACTTAAAACATTTAGGGACCTGACTTATAAGATGTGAAAATATCAAAGGACTTAGGGATAGGAAGAAATCAAACATATAACCAAAGTTTTATTGTATCCCTATTTCATTCTTGCATACCAATTACGAATAACTCATCAAAACATAAGGTTTGATTACCGTTCTAGGGTTTTTTTTATGAGGAGTAACAAAATTCTAAGAAAACCCTAAGCAATAGAAACATATCTTCTTCCTAATTTTCACAAGATATCAAATTTTTTAAGCTAGATGAAAATATAGGTCATCACATACAATCTCATTCAACCATCTATTGTAGTTACCTATGAAATGTGTTCTTATGCAATTTTTAGGAATGTGACCATACTCCTGGAAATAATGACAACTATACCTTGTGTTCTTATTTCAATCATAAGAATTTCCATTATGGTTTACCTTTGTTTGCTTGTTTGATGTCCACTTGGACTTAGATTTGCATTCATATTCCTTATGTCCATACTTCTAATGGTTGTAACAATAAACTTCAAATCTATGAGTGTTGGTGGTCTTGGTCCTACATTCATGTGCCTAATGTCCTTGCTTCTTGTAGTTGTGATAGTGTCCCTTGAATTTATTCTTAGGGTTCTAAATTCTATTGTTGCTTCTACAAACATTTTCTATGTAATCCAATTTTTCATAGTGAGGACAAGTGGGCTTGATGTTCTTCCCTTTATTATTCTTTTGTTCACCACTTTTAGAAGATTTTCCCTATTTTAATTGTGGAATAGCCTAGACTAGTAATGTCATTGCTTGATCTTGGTGACTCCATCAATTTTTCAAAGTATTTGATGGCTTCACTAGGCTTATTAAGCTTATCCTTTTTAGTCTTTAATTCATTTTACACTAGGGTATTCTATGTTTCCAAGTTTTTAATCTTAATGTATTTCATATTCAATTCTTGATTTGCCATCATCAGTTGATTCATTGTATCCAATTGAATGTTTGCAAGATTTTATACATCTAATGTAGATTATCTTCAATTTTTTTAGTTAGTAGTCTTTTATCTTCTTCAATCATGGCTCTATCTTCTTCAGCTTTCTTCTTCAGTTCAATTATCTCACACACAATATTGATTAAAATTCTTGTTCCATTTTTGGGTTCCTAACTTCTTCTCTTAAGGCATTATTCTTTCCCATTAGATCTACAATTACTATATCAAAATCTTTTCAGTTTCCATCCTCACATAATCTAGAAGTGTCAACTTCTTGATATTGAGTGTCATCTTGTTGGATAGCTATCTCTTTCCTTCTAATTCTTAATAGCCTTTCCCAATTTGTAGACTTCCATTTCCAAGATCTTACCATCAAAATTTTCAAACTTTGCTTCAATAGAAAAAAGCTCTGATACCAATTATTGGAAATAACAATGGGAAGGTAAGTTCAGGGGGGTGGGGAAGTGTTGAATCAGCACTTAAAACATTTTCCTCTAAAACATATCACCATCATACATCTCATAAGTTAACATATAAATTGAAATAAACTAACATGCATCACATCCATAACATAAAGTAAACAACGCATAACACAATAAATTAATTATCCAAAAACTCTCCCATAAGAAGGTAAAACTAGGGTGGGGATGACAACCACAAATCTTCACTACTGCAATTGTAACGTGTGACCAATTATGGCTACAAAGTGTTAATCATAAGCTATGATCTACCCTATGAGGGGTCTACCTTGTTAAATGATTACAAGACTATTAGGTCTCACCTTTCCAAAGGATTTAAAATAAATAATTAAGTAAGCACACAGTTAAGAGATTTACAACAACCTGTAAGGACTACTCTATTAAGTGATTTACTCTATATCAAATGTTAGAATGATTCAACACCTGATCCATTGGTTAGAACCTTACTACTTGATGTTAAATCTCCTCTGTACTATTTAATCCTTGATCCTCTTGATCAAATGTATCCTTTCTAATCCTCTAACTCCTTGTCTTTGTTTTCCTTAGACTGATTCTACTTTGCATAGCTCTATGATAGCCATCATAGTCCTCCTAAATGCTCTCTAAACTCCTATCATTCATCTCCTTGTGCATCCATAAACTCTCTAGGATTTTACCTCCTTACATAGGCATTGGTGGTGATGGGCTAGGTCAAAATGAATTGCTATAGTTGATCCATATTTCCCCATTAACCTTCCCTCAATCTGATCGGTTGCAGGCATTTCATAGGGATTTGTAATATAACTCCATACCTATCTCTTATAATTGTAAATTTATGATATTTATGGTCCTTAGCTTCTAGATTAGATTGTCTTGAGATTTTTACCATCAACATTTTGAATCACACTACATAATCCATTATAAAGATGAGAGAGAAAGAGATGTAAAACAATGTAAGTTGTAGATTTAGCATAGACTCACAAGATAAAGGGACCATGAAAAGAAGGATTGCACACACCTCAAAGCTAGAAAAATAATAATAATATAGGTGGGGTAAAAACTAAACAAGAAAGCACAAGGACCAAAGAAAACCAAGAATGAGAATAAAAAGAAATGTTAGAAAAGCAGTTAATAAATCCTAAGAACAAGCCTAATGAAAAAGGTGGGGAGTAAGGAGAATCAAAACACGAGATAAGAGGAAAAAACTAAAAAAGATCTAACAAATATGTGCAAGCCAAAAAGTTCATGGAATATTTTATTCTATGGATGCTAAACAAGTCCTGCTACTTGGCCAAATTAAAGATGCTCAAGTGGTCCTGGCCTCTCATCTAGAAAGGAAGCTATTGTTAACTATCTTGGTTGTGGATATCTTGGCTAGCTATGGCTTGCTCTTAAGTAGAATTTTTCATAGGGATCTGGTAGGAGAAATAAAATTGGACTAGTCTCAAGAATTCATAATCATAGGAATTGAGAAGGTCAAGTTGGAACCAAAAGAAAAAGCTAAATTTATAAATCCTAAAGAAAAAGCAATTGATAAATCCTAAGAACATGCCTAATGAAAAAGTTGGTGAGAGGGGAGAATTAGAACATGAGATAAGAAGAAAAAACCTAAAAAGATCTAACAAATATGTGCAAGCCAAAAAGTTCATGGAATATTTTATTCTATGGATGCTAAACAATTCCTGCTACTTGGCCAAATTAAAGATGCTCAGGTAGCCCTCGCCTCTCATCTAGAAAGGAAGCTATTGTTAACTATCTTGGTTGCAGATATACTGGTGAGATATGGCTTGCTCTTAAGTACAAGTTTTCATAGGGATTTGGGAGGAGAAATAAAATTGGACTAGTCTCAAGAAGTCATACCCATAGGAATTGAGAATGTCAAGTTGGAACCAAAAGAAAAAGCTAAATTTATAGTTCTAAACTCGGATGACTCCAAAGCTCAAATTATCTACCAAGAACTAGAATTTGATAACTATGTGTTGTTTACTAAAGATATTTTGAGTGAGAAAGAAGGAAAAGATCCAAGAAATTAAGCCCTTAGTAAAGATCCTAAAGAATCATCATTTGTATGGACATTGTTGTTTGATAGAATTTTCTCCTCATTAGGGTCTAGTTTAGGTGTAGTGCTGATATTCGCTAAAGGAGAGCCCAAACCAATAGCTTTCAAGTTGGAATTTGGGAAGAAAAATAAAACAAAAAAATACCAAGCTCTATTACTCATGATAATAGCTATGAAAAAAAGGGGATAAAGATCTTGAAAGCTCAGGGTGATGTAGAGCTCACTATGTGACAAATAAAGGGACAATATACCCTGTGAAGAATCATGTGTTAAGAAAAATTTGAAACAAGTTCTGGGATGAAATAGAGGAGCTTGATGCATTCACAATTAAATCAGTTTTGAGGGAGATGAATGCTAAAGCATGTTCACTAGTTGTTTCCACCTCCTTGTTGTTACCTCACCTAGAATTCAAAGATAAGAAGTATCAAGTGGAAATTGTGTATCAAGTCTCTATTCCTAACAATATAGAATTTTGGAAAGTATTTGAAGATAACAAGAGTCTACAACTATTTCTAGAGAAAGACAAAGCTACCTATAAAGACCAGACCAATGAAGGCAATCAAGAAGACCCTAACCAAAAGCGAAAAGAAGATCAAACTGATGAAGTCCAATTATGAGGTAATATCATTCTCTCATACTTTGTATCGTTAGAAAAGAAAAATTAATAGGCATGATGCCTACACAAAGAAAAAGAGGATAGAAAAGGGGCCTACTACTGGTGAATATGAAGGGGTGAATATTGGAGACATGCAAAGTTCTAAGATGATCAATATTGGAAAGTGTTGCTCATCTGAAGAGAAAGAAGTCGCTAGACAAATTTTTATAGAATATTAAGATATTTTTGCCTAGAGTCACAAAGATTTGAAAAGCAATATAGGCATGAAATAAAAACATTAGATTCCTTTAAAACTAGATGTAATTCCTTTCTGATAGAAGTAGAGGAATTATAATCTAAAAGTAGTAGACACTATATTTTGTGAAGTTGGAAAGATGCTAAAGGAAAGAATCATTTATCCCATTCATCACTCTACCTTAGTAACAAATATATTACTAGTTTGGAAAAAGAATAGAGAAATAATTATCTATGTAGATTTCAAAAATTTAAACCAAGCATCTTTGAAGGATAATTTCGCTCTCCCTAACATGAATTACCTACTACAAATAGTTTTTGGAGTTAAAATGATATCCATGCTTGATAGATTCTTAGGATACAATTAAGTAGAAGTGGAAGAGACAGATCAACATGGAAGACAAATTTCACCACCCCTTGGGGTAAGTTCACATATCATAAAATACCTTTTGGGCCTCATCAAAGTTAGTGCCATATTTTAGAGGCATATTCATGAGTAAATATTTTGTTGACTTAATAGATTGGATTATTTTTATATACCTAGATAATCTCACCATATTTTCAAAGAAGAGAAAATACCTCATAGAAGATTTGAACAAGGTGTTACAAAAGTGCTAGAAACAAAAAACATTCACTAAATCCAAAGAAATCTGTATTTTGCATAATGGAGGGAAAGTTGTTTGGTCATATAGTTTCTCAAGAAGGTAACAAAATTGATCCTAAAGAAATTGAACCCTAAAATAACCAAAATCGGAGTTAAGTCATTCTTTATACGAGTGAATTTCCTTAGAATGTTTATACCTAACTTTTTAGAAATCACTAAGTAAATTATGGATATGATGAAGGGAAATTTAGGATTTAAATGTAATGAAGCAAGAAAATAGGCCTTCTATAATATAAAAAATGCTATTACTAATGCTCTAGTCTTATGCCATCCTGACTATTAGTTGGATTTCTTGATCTAAGATTACACCTCTAAATGCACGTTATTAGCCATCCTTATGTACAATAACAGTGAAGGAATATAAGGCCCCATTGCCTTCATTAGTATACCTCTGAAAAGTCATGAGTTGAAATAATCTCAAATTGAAAAACATGCCTTTGTCACGGTCAAAGCACTAAAAAACATTAGATTTTATATCTAGCATTCACATTCCATATCTCATATAATTGACATAGCAGTAAAAAGTGTGTTGACTCAACAAGATGTAGGGTGCAATACTAGAGGAACATGGGTAGCAAAAATGTAGAGCTATGACATTTAAATCAAGCCTACTAAGCTAGTAAGAGGTAATGCCCTATGCAAAGAAATTGCTGAAAACAAAATTCCTAAAGAGTTAGAAGAGCTAGAAGAGAAACAATTAGTCTTAATGGTGGGCCTAAAAGACCCTTGGTTCAAAAATGTCACTTATCTATAGACATATGGAGAATTTCCAAAAGGTATGATATCAAAACAAAGAAGACATCTCAAGCTAAAAGGTGCTAAATACATGATTTGGGATGATAAATTATTCAAGAGAGCTATAGATGATACTTTTCTTAGGTTTATAGATAAACAAAATTATGAAAGATTGTTGAAAACATTCCATGATGAAGTGTGCAGAGGACATTTCTCATCCTCATTCATGGCTTTCAAAATACTATGAAATTGTTATTATTGGCTTGATATGTTTAAAGATGCAAAAAATGAAAAATTTTCATGGGTAGACCTCAGTTAACTGCTCTAGCTCTTAGATTTATCATTATTGAAGGTCCTTTCTAGTAATGGGGTCTCAATTTTGTTAGCCTTATGAATCCAACATCTATTGCTAGTCATACATATGTTATAACTGCAACTAACTACTTCACCAAATGGGTGGAGCAAAAAGCAACCAAGAAAACTACTTCTAAAGTAGTTTACAAATTCATCAAGTAGAACATACTAGTTCGATTTAGTGTACCCATCAAAATAGTAATGGATAATGTAGCATACTTTTCTTTAGTTAAAATTACTAAGTTTTGTTTTGAGTATGGCATCATGGTCAGGCACTCATCTGACTATTTTCCACAAGGGAATGGTCAAGATGAATCTAGTAAAATTTAGAATTTGATGAATATTGTTAAGAAACTAGTATTACACAATTAAAAAAATTTGCACAAGAAGATTCATGAGGCACTTTGGGTAGATAGAGTGACCCCAAAGAGGCCAATTGGCATTTCTCCTTTTGAATTGGTCTATAGAAAAAAAATCGGTCCCCCTTTACCCCTATAATTCACTACAAACAAACTAAGTGCAATAATTGAAGATTATATCTATAAATATGGGTTGCAGAAGAAAGTCCTATATATACTTGAGAAAACTTGAAGAAGAAAGAGAAGAAATTATGGATCACATTACAAAACATCAAATGTGTGTGAAGAACCTATTCCATAAAATCACAAGGTCGCAAAAATTCATGGTAGAAGATAGTGTACTATTGTGGGATAAATAAAAAGCTTATTTAAAATTTATCATTCCTCTAAAAATAACTCATTTAAATTGGCATATCTAGATGGTGAAGTACTACCCCTGACATACAATGGTCAGGATTTGAAGCTTTATCTAATTTCAAATTGAAAAATAGGTAACCCCTATATTATATTATAGTTACATTTAGTTCCCATTTTTTTCTATTTTCATAGTTAGGTTTCTCTTATTTTCCTTGCTTTTTTTTTGTTGTGTAGCCACCTTTTAAATTTTATAAAGATAGAGATTTTGGATTCCTTTCTTAGACATAGATTGCCTAAGTTTCCAGACAGAGCTAGTTGTTGCCCCACTTTTTGTTCTCTACCTATTATCAAAAGTGAATACTTGTGCTTTAATTAGAGTAGTGAATATTGGTTGTGATTAAGTCTATTAAGATAAAACCATAGACATAAATAAAAACTACATGTAAATATAAAAAATAACTACAAATAATAGATTGCACAAAAGAGAACTCAAGAAACCAAAATTTAATGTGATTCACCCTATCCCTAGGCTATATCCACCAAATAAAAATCCAATATTATTATGATCTAGTGATTACAACCAAATTACAATATGTAATCCCTTACTAACAATCTCCCACTTAGGCTCTGATAAGGCTCTACACTAGACAAAAATCTCCCACTTGGAGATTGATCCTATAATTATGCTGCTACACCATTAGGCTCCCACTGGATTAAACCTCACTATTTGTTGTTGTTCTGTTATTCTTGTTTACTCTAGAAGGCCAACCAAAGTTGAAGAGGAATTCAACTTCTCCCTTGGCACTACCTTTGTAAACATATCTATTGGATTGCTATTTGTATGTATCGTGTCCATCCTCCAAAATTGGCAGAACCAAATACTGCCACAACTATATGTGTTTTATATTTTAGTGCAAAGTAGAATTATTCGCAAGATGAATTACACTTTAACTATCTATAAAAACATAATTATTTCTCTAAGGGTGTCCCAATTCATCCAAGAAGAACTAAAGCCACATCATCTTCTTTGTTGCCTCTGCAGCAACAACATACTCTACCTCTGTAGTGGATAAAACATTAACCATTTGCAAATGAGAAACCTAGCTCACTGCTGCCCCACCAATAGTAAATACATAACCTAGATAGTACTCTACCTAGTATCAATATTCTATGCCAAATCTACTAACATATCCTTGTAAGTTAGTAGTAGAGCCCCACAAGTGTAAACACTTAATGCATGTTCCTCTCAAATATTTGAGAAGCCATTTGACTGCATTCCAATGCTCAATTCCTTGATGACTCATATACCTGTTAATGACTCACATTGCATGTGTAATATCTAGCCATGTACATACTATAGCATACATCAAGCTTCCTATAACTAAAGCATAGGGTACCTTGAAAATCTTATCCTACTCTTCTTGTGTCTTGGGACACATCTCCTTAGTCAACTTCAAATGACCAAGTAAAACTATGCTAATAGCTTTATCATTCTCCATAGAGAAACATTAAAACACCTTCTCAATATAATCAGCATGAGACAACATCAATTTCCCATTCTTCCTATCTCTACAAATAGTCATACCAAGGATCTTCTTTATTGCCCCCAAATCCTTCATAGCAACTGCATGTGCTAACTGGTGTTTTAGCTCCTTAATGTGATCCATGTTAGACCTAGCTACAAGCATATCATCAATATATAAACATAAAATGATGTAGCTTTCATCATCCAACCTCTTAAAATAAATAGAATAATCTAAAGTACACATACTATATCCATGCTCATGCATAAAACTATCAAATTTTGATTACTATTGCTGAGGTGCTTGCTTCAACCCATATAAAATTTTCTTCAATCTACACACTAATTTCTCCTTATCGTTGACCTCAAATCCCTGTGGCTGAGCCATATATATCTCTTCATCCAAATCACCATGAAGGAAGACTATTTTAACATCAAGAAACCCCAAATGCAAACCTTTAGTAGCCACAATACTTGAAACAATGTGAATAGAAGTCATTTTAACAATAGGAGAGAATATCTCATTGAAATCAATGCCTTTTTTTGGGCAAATCCTTTTACAACTAACCTAGCTTTAAACGTTTTCTTACCTCCATCCTCTTCTTTCAACCTATAAACACACTTATTCTATAAATCCATTTTAACTACATGAAACTTGGATAAATCCCAAGTGTTATTTTTCAACAAAGAGTCCATTTCATCTTTCATTGTAGACTCCCACTGAATCTTAGTATCCACCTACATAGCTTCATCATAACATTCAAGTTCACTAGCATCTATTAGTAAAATAGAGTACAAAGAAGGAGAAAATATTTCTGGAGATCTACTAAGCCTTGTTGACCATCTAACATTCACTGGGGTATGTAGTATTTTTTGTTGAGGTTGTTGCACATCATGAGGAAGTGCTCAATAGAATTTACTACTCCACTACAAAAGTGTTCCCCAATAGGAGAGTTATAGTAGGTGTTTGTAACCATACTTTGACTAAAATTTACAAGAATATAATTCTTTAAAAAGATATATTTTGGTGCCTACAACCTTTACTAAATTTGGAGAGTGACTTCATCATCAACTATCCTATGATGATAAATATATGTACCACCTTAAACATTTCCTACGGTGTTACCTTCAAGATCATGTTTAGTTTGACTATTAGAAATATGGTACTCTGTGTACATCTTTTGATCACAATTCTCAACACTTTCATGAGTTATATGATTTCTTTCCTCATTTTAACTATAATTTTTGTGGCTCAAAATTATACTAAACTTAATTTCTCTATAGTAACAACTATTATAACAATTCTGGATGCTCCTTATAGATACATCATGTTCTACATTAGAAATGAAGAAATTTCTTGCATACACTAGTGACTTTATTTCTCATAGAATTTCCACCAATAATCAAATTGAATATGGTATTTCATTATATAAGAATGTTGTAGATACACACTTTGAAAAATTGACATGTATGGAAACTCTTGATTAAGAAATCAATCAAGTAACATAATTCTATTGTGAATGAAATTCATAATATTTTTTAGAATCTTATATTTGTATTGCTTGGTTTTGAATTGATATGTATTGAATATTGGAACTTCAACCTATTTTATCAATCTTAGTTTCCTAATTGATGTCAGATCCTCTTATGTTGAGGTGTAGAGCACTATGTTGATTGAGGAATTTATTTTAAGTTTTTATTCCTACTTGTGATGGTTTGTGTAATGCCCCACTAAGAGGTCCCTAGAAGTAAGGATAAACAAAGATAAACATGTTTTTTAAAAATAAATCATAAATGGTTAAAAGCAAAATTTGTGTCACTATTTAGGACATCTAAACCTATTTTGTTCAAATATCATTTCTCTATCAATACACAATTATTTTCAAAAATTAAAAATACCCTTTTTAAGATCTCAGATAAACTATCATCATCATATAAATTTTATAATCTTATGATTTGTTATATTGTGTTATAATTTCAAAATATTATAAGTAGGTATTTTAAAATTTGAAAAGATACTCTTACAAAAAAGGAAAAAATTAGTAAATCATACAAAATAAAATAAAATTTATATTTAGCCCTAGAGGAGAGAGTCCTCTTCAAGAATGTGTATTTCTTTTTCAAAAAGGCATAGATTTGATAGGGAAGTTTTGACGGGATGAAAAAATTATTGGTTTGTGATAAGGTCAACCTCAAGTACTTATGACAAAGAAAAACACATACAATTAATAGTTTTTAAAAAAAAAATCTCATTCTATTTTATATACTTATTAAAATAAAATTCCTATATGAATTTTTTATTTTATTAATTAAATATATTATTATAATTTTAAATAGTTATAATTCTATTGTTCATTCACCATTCTCTTTGAACAATAATTCAACATAATCTCTTTTCTAATTTATAATGTTTCAATCTTTAACCATAGTAATGTTCAATGTATATCTCGTCTAGATTTTTGTAGTTATGTATATCTTGGTTAGGTAATTTTCTATCTTCTAATTCTTTTTCTTCAAAACAATTTATCAAGGTTTTCACTTATAAAATATTAATACAAAACTCAAATAATTAAAACCCTATTATAGATAATCACTTCTTAGATATCAATGTAAAACTCATAGAATTTTTTACCTATCTCTTTCTATTTGATGTTTGATACAAATTTCTACAAAATATATTATAAGAAAATTGAGTTAATATCTTATATATCATATTGGAAGGTTGAATAGAGTACTATGCATCCAATTTAAATTTTAAATTTTAAAATGCACTAACCTTTAATAGTATTTTTTCTAAGAGTCAAATTGGCATTACAAATAAATTTAATTATTTATACCAACCTTCTATTTTGTTTATATTTTTACATACTATTTACTTATTAGATTATAAATAAATATACAACAAATCAAAATCATACGTTCTACCTTACTCTAAACATGCATAATATCTTTCTCACCATAATAAGAAATCAAATATTTCTTAAATTTTTTAAATAGTGTTAACCAAAATGTATAAATATTGTCAAAGGGCCTATGGTCTACTAGTGAAGTTGAAAGGCTCACAAAGAACCCACCAGGAATAAATTGTTTCATATTAATAACTAAATATATTTTTATAGTTAAGTTAAATAGTTTGATTCTTATTTCAATTATATTTAGTATCGTGATTATTATTTTAAAGAATTTTATAAATCTACCAATATATTTTCTTGAGTAATATACAATTAAAATTAATTAATAAATTTAAATGACAAGTCCTAGTCACCAAGTGGCACTTGTTTCTCAATAATACCAATATAATAGTTAATAGTATTGTAATTAGGGTACTAGTTAGTGACTTCGACTTGATTAGATTCATAATTTGAAGGTAGAAATACTTTTGAACCATTAAATGAATTCAATATTCATTAAGCATTATTACAAAATTTTAAAAATCTACCAATATATTTTCTTGACTAATATAAAATTATAATTAATTAATAAATTTAAATGACATGTTCTAGTCACTAAGTGGCACTTGTTTCTCAATAATACCAATATAATAGTTAGTAGTATTGTAATTAGGGTACTAGTTAGTGGCTTCCACTTGATTAGATTCATAATATGAAGGTAGAAATACTTTTGAAACTTTAAATGAATATCATATTCATTAAGCGTTTTGTTTTAATTTTAGAATATACATTTTCTAATACTTAAGATGTATCTAACCTCATATAGTATGTTATACTTTTTATTGTAATAATAAAAACACTTAAATTAATCATAATGTAAAATATTTTTAAGGTACACATTTATTTTATAGGATGGAATATGACAGATAAGGGTTTTCTATAGTAATTATTAAAACACATGTTGCATAACATAGTGATTTATTTTTTGTCAAGTTTACTTTAACTACAATGGTGTTTAAATAAGAACTTAAACCATAACATGTACATTATGAGTAATGACACTAGAATTGTACCACTCATTCAAGCTTTAGATTGATTAGATTTCATGGAAATGAGGAAGAAATATAAATGTATATTATTACATTCCTAATACAAATAATGTATGGAATGCATGATGTATTAATATATCTTGGTATTCAATATAAAATCATATAATATATACATCATGTCACCTAACTTAACTTAAAATTAAACCAAATGATTATAGATTGTGTTACTTTTTATTAGTTACTCTATGCTAACTTTGTAAATACACTGCTAACTATAATAAGCATAATAAGTGCACAATAAGTCTAAAAGTGGACAAGTTGAAAACAAAACTTAAAGTTTTAAATTTACATAATTAGGTACATGAGAGATTTAAATCATTAGTAAGAAATTAATAACATCCAAAGGAACAAAAAACCAAAAGCATAAGAGATGATATGATGGGACAAAATATAGACCCAAAAATGAAGAACTCAATTAAAGAACACAAAGTCCAAATTACCTAGAAACATCGGACAATAATCCTCTATCAATGATTGATAAATTTGTAATCTTTCCAAAATGCAACATTAATGAGAAACCCATGCAAAGAGAATAATATCCACACATTTGTACCACTATCTAAGAAGGAATAAAATATATTTGTCTAGATGTTTAAATCATAAAGAACTAAAAAAATTCATTGTCTAGACCAATCTTAATAGTATTTGACCCTTTTACATACTCATGTCACTTTCTCAAACATCAACAATTAATAAATCCCCACCTAAAATTTCCCATGGAATATATCATAACTATGAGTATCCTTTTTTAGAGAAATTATTTTAACAAGCTTTCCCTTAGGGCTGATTGGGACTCCCTTTCCTTTTCCTAGAACTAGCCTACCTTTGTTTTATCTTTCTTAGTTGTTGTTTGTGGACTACTAGTGGACTGCTAGACCTTTGTTTTATTACTTTGTTGCATAAATTCATGTTGGTAGGGTTCTAGATCCCCTTTAAAATCTATTTGCATGGGGTTTATTGTCCCCAAAATACCTTCTTTTACCATAAATAAAAAGCATTACAGAACATAAGTACATTAGGTATAGACACAGTTCTATTATATTCCAAAATTATTTCTTTGTATCTTCTTCCAATGAACCTCATAGACACAAATAACATGACTATTGTACCTATTCTACTAGGTTAGACAATTTCTTCACCTTAACATACCAAAAATTTATCTTTAATATAAGAGGCCTTAACCACATATAGTGTTCCCATTAATAAATATAATATCTTAAACCTAACCAAATTTCCAATAATCTTTCCCTTTGGCATTGATGGAAACAATTAGTGAATAATTAGCTATATGTCAAAAATCTCCAAAACTTGAGAACTTTGATCCATACAGAACTTTATCTTCCTTATGCATATCTTACAATCCTATTTAATTTTTTCTTACTCTCACTTTGTATGTATATACTTTTTCCAATTAATATATTCTTCACCTTAGCAGTTTCTATCAATGTAGTATAATGAGTATCAAAATCATCCATTGCCTATTTCAAGTTATCTACAATGCTAATTTCTTGTAATAGCATATGCATTGGTAATGTATAAGTATGTCCAAATCTTTCTCAAGTCTCATCACATGCTTCTCTGATTTATTCTTTTATTTCTCTTTAGCCTTTGCATATGAAATAGTGGTATTTTCATGAATTCATCTTCATTCATGTCCTCTTTCACCAATTTATTGATATCCTTAATTAGACTGCTACTTTTCATAAGTTTTTGAAATAACAAGTTCAAATATTCACTTTTTCTTCCTCTACTAAACTTTGTTCTATCATAGTAGTATGCAATTCTACTTTGTTCATCATCATCTAATATGGAAAATGAATATTTATATTCATTTTCCATAGATGCTAATCCTTTCTAACCTAGATCCATATAATTTTATCTTGGGTCTCCTACATCTTTATTTTATCCTACTTCTATATCTTGTTCCTTATCACCCTCGCATATTTTTCCTCCCATGTCAACTAACTCTATCATGATGTCTTTGACATCTAGATTGTATTATCCAAGTTATCATTATGTTTATCCTTTTCCAGCTCTTATGTTGTGTCTTCAAGCGTAATTGTTACTCCACTTACAAATAAATCTAGTTGTCTCACAACACTAAAAAATTGACTTGTGTCATCCTCATTAGTAACCTTATCAGTGGACTCATTAATGCTTATTCCAACTAATCTCTACTTCGGTTTTGAATTTTTAAGAATGAGATAATTTAGTAATTCTATTGATTCCTTCTATGTTTCATCTCCCGCTACATAAGATAAGTCAACCATTAGCTTAACTAGTCTCATCTCAGTTCTTAACTTAGGTTTGGCATTCTCCAACACTTATTCATCTCATGATAAGTGAAAAGTGTGCAAAGTTCACACATGTTATCCTCTCTCATCTTCTTATCTTCTTCCAATGACCTCATTCTCTTTTCTTCCATCTTACTGAACAAATGATCATGGATGCTACCCTTGATCTCAACCAAGTTCCTTTTAAAACTTAATAAATACTTGAAAATTGAAGGCTCACTAATAATCTCTTTTTGATTAATTAAAAAAAATATAGAAGGGACCTAATGTAGGGGCATCACAAGACTAGCAATTATGTCAATGATCTTGGATTCTACATGCATTTTGCATAGGTTATTTTAATAATGTAATAGTTGGGTTGTGTCTTAGTTTTAAATGGTTGTTTTAATGATGTAACTGATGGGATAGACATAAGTGTCACTAATATAATATTTATTTGTTTAGTTATTAAGTTTGGTAGTTATAGAGAAGGTTATGGGGGTTATCGGGTTATCTTCTTTTGAAGATATTTATCTATAAAATTCAGAACCTGAGAAGTAGAGTAGGAGTCGAGTAGAATAGAAGAGGATAGTGGATGGTTTTGAAAGAAGTTTAATGTTTCTTGAATCAATTTTTTGAGGAGTGTTTAATGCTTATGGAATCGAGTTGATTATTCAATGAATCAGTTTGGATTAGAAGTCTTAGATCAATGGTTTGAAAAAAATATAGAATACCATGTACGACAGAGTTATCTTTGATGCAGATTTTAAAGGAGAATAAATAGTTTCTAATGTAGTTGTTGCTTGAAATAATTTCTATTCTTGTGATGCCCCTGCATCAGGAGTTGAAACCCTTTACAACTAAATTACATACAAATATTAACTATAACCCATGTCTTAAAAGACTACAAAAGGAAAAACCATGACAATAAAAATAAGAGAAATAAAATGTTACATACCCAATAGTAATAAAAAATAAATAAATAAATAAACAAAGCACAACACTAGTAGTATCAGTAGACACAACTAGCAAACAAGACAGACAAGTAAAAACCAAAAAAGAGAGAGATGAACATTCAGCAATTTTTTTAGGGATCTCAGCAGACTACATCTTAAGATCCTCCATCCTATGAAAGGACATTCTAATCTCATTAGTATCAATTTTTCACATGTTCCCCAGCTCCTTAGATGTGGTTTTCTTTTTCAGGTTTACTCTAGTTCTTTTTCTTGGGCCTTCTTTTGATTGGTAAATGACATCTCCTCAAGATCCACCTTAACAATCTATTTGTTGTTTTTTTCTTGCCTACCATACTAGCTCCTTAAGTTAGTGGAAGAGGATTTAAGGTCCTCGTGGTTATGGAGAAGAATAAACCTTAGAAGTGTCTCATTCTTCTTCATTTTGTCATTTAAAAGAAGCATTTATCATGAGGAGATTATTTCTTCTATTTTTGAGCTACCTTCATGGGAAGTCTCACTCTTTCTCTTGTCCTTCTCATTTTTGGGTTCCAACAAAGTATCTACCGTATTATTCCACCAATACTCAATGATGAGAAAAATCAAATATTTATGAAGCCATGGCTTAGCAGAATTAATTATGTTATTTTTAATATCTTTCCCCAAAGAAGATAGTATGGAAAATTGATAAGTTATGTTTACTTTCTCTTATTGAATTGTGTTGGTGATGTAGGCTTCTAGCTATCCATTTAATCTTCCCTACTCTTACCTACTCAGCTACTTCATTTATTGCTTCTTCTCATCAAGAGTTCTAGATCTCTCATTTTAAACTATGCTTCTAGATTGTTAGGTTTAGGTTTAGGGTTTTTTCAAAGAGTCAGCTGTAATATTTTTCCAGAAGTTTGTAGATGTTTTGTCTTCTCGGCTAATAGTATATTTCTCTAGAATATTGTATGCTTTCTTATAAAAGATTGTATGTACTCATTTGATATGGTGGTGGAATGAAATATAACATAGTTTATTGTGCAGTAGCACATCATATTATTCTGTGTGTTTATTTTTTGTCCTCTACCTATCCATCAGATTGGTATCAAAGCTATCCTATGTTTCTACAATTGATATCAGAGCTATAATGTGTTTCTACAATTGGTATTAGAGCTGTAGAAAATCTGGGCATTGTTTTTATGGGAAAATGTCATTGTGGGTGAAGGGAAAATGAAAGCAAAAATATCTAAGGAGGAGATCATAGTTGCTATGTGAGGAAGGGAGACAAAGGGTTTGTAGTGGTTACAAGTCAAAAAAAATTGTTGTTAAATCATGGCAGGAACCAGTGGAATTATTTCACAACCACAAATTCCTACTTTTAATGGCAAAAATTATGATTATTGGAGCATCAAAATAAAAACACTTTTTCATTCTCAGGATGTTTGGGATTTAGTTGAAAGTGGGTTCCTTGAACCAATAGACCAACAGGCATATCAAGCTCTTTCACAAGCCGAAAAAGATTTATTAAAGCGAAATAGGAAAAAGGATGCTAAGGCACTGTTCTTTATTTAGTAGGAAGTGGAGGAAGCAATATTTTCAAAGGTAGCTACTGCTGCAAGCTCAAAGCAAGCATGGGACAACTTGCAATCAACATACTAGGGCATAGGAAAGGTAAAAAATTCAAAGTTAAAAAATCTTAGAAGAGATTTTGAAAATTTGCAAATGAGAGATTCAAATTCAATAGACTCATTTTTCACTCAAACAATGGGGATAGTAAATTAGATTAGATCATATGGAGAAATCCTTAGGGATCAACAAGTTGTAGAGAAAATACTTAGAAGTCTACCAAATAAGTTTGATTCAAGAGTTGCAGCCATTGAAGAATCTAAGGATCTCTCCTTGCTATCAATAGATGAGTTAATGGGTTCTCTTTTATCACATGAACAAAGGTTGAATCGTTTAGGAACTTCATCATTGGAGAATGCTTTTAAGACTCAACTTTCGTTTGGAAGAACAAGAGGAAGACCAAATTGTAGTAGAGGAAGAGGATGTTTTACACCAAGAGGAGGAAGAGAAAATCAACAGTTTGAGAGTAGAAGGCCGGCATCAAGCTCACAAACCAATTTCACATCAACAAGAGGAAGGGGGAGCAACCATCATCAAGGAGAAAGGTATGAAAAATCTAACATTCAATGTCATCATTGTAATAAATTTGGGCATTTTGCATCTGAGTGTAGAAAAGGACAATATGACATGAATAGGCAAAAGGCACATTTTACCAATGAAAGTCAGCCCAACACTAGTGAGAAAAACACCATCTTGATAACATGCAATGTTGCAAAAGAGAGTTTTAAAGAATATGAGTGGGTCTAAGGAGATATTCTCAACAATAGATGAATCAGTAAAATCAGAGGTTAAGTTGGGGAATGATCATCAAATCTCAGTCATGGGAAAAGGGTCAATTAGTATAAGAACTAAGAAAGGTGAAGAAAAGAAAATTCCTGATGTATATTATGTTCCTAGATTGCAACACAATCTCATAAGCATTGGACAACTAGTACAAAAGGGATATAGAATACATTTTGAAAATAGTGAATGTGTGATTCTAGATAAAAGACCAAGCAATAGGCTGATTGCAAAAGTTGAAATGACTCAAAATAGAATGTTCCCACTTAAAATCCAAAGTGAATTATTCTTAGAGCCAAATGAATTGCAAAATGTAGCTGAATCTGCATTTAAAGCTTTACACAAAAATGAATCTTGGCTATGGCATTTAAGGTTTGGTTATTTAAACTTTAAAGGGTTACAACTCTTATATAAGAAACAAATGGTCTATGGGTTGCCATCAATAGAGCCACTTAAGACAACATGCGAGAATTATATTTTGGCAAAGCAACATAGAGAAAAAATTTCAGTTGGAAAGTCTTATAGAGAAAAACACCCACTTGAGATAGTCCATTCAGATCTTTGTGGACCAATGCAAACACCATCCTTAACCGGAAAACTTTATTTCTTGACATTTATTGATGATTTCAGCAAAAAAAATTGGGTTTATTTTGTGAAGAATAAATCAGATGTATTTGTTATTTTCAAAGAATTCAAGGCAAAAGTTGAGAAACAAAGTGGATACTCTATTAATACATTAAGAACCAATCAAGGTGGAGAATACATATCAAATGATTTTTTGAATTTTTGCAAAGAAAATGACATATGGAAAAAATTTAGAGCAAGGTACACTCCACAACAAAATAGAGTAGCAGAAAGAAAAAATAGAACAATTATGGAGATGACAAGGAGTATGTTAAAGGAAAAACACTTGCCAAATGAGTATCAGGCTGAAGCAGTGTCATGTTCAGCATACATACTAAATAGATGTCCAAAAAAAATAGTAATAAATAAAACACCTAAAGAAGCTTGGAGAAAAAGAAAGCACAATATAGCACATTTGAGAATATTTGGTTGTGTGGCATACTCATTGGTACCTAAAGAAGTGAGACAAAAATTGGATGATAGAGGAGATAAGTGCATATTTGTGGGATATAGTGAACAATCTAAGGCATATAGGCTATATAATCCCATCACAAAGAAGTTAATAATAAGTTGTGATGTTGAGTTTGTAGAAGAAGTATGGGATGGTAGCTTGGATAAGTCAACTACAGTTGCAGCTAGTGTTCCACAAGAAAATGAAGAAAATGAAACTCAAGATGTGCATTCTACAACACAAACAAATGTTCCTAAAACACCTACAAGGGCACCTACCACTCAAAACACTACTACTCTAGCAAGCACTAATAGTAGTGAATCATCTAATCCAACACTTACTTCATTAAGATCAAGAACTATAAATACTTCAAGGAAGACACGAAGTCTTAGAGATATATATGGTGAATTACAAGAGGCTGAAAATGATGATTTATGCATTAATTTTGCACTTTTAGCACATGTTGATCCAATTTATTTTGAAGAAGCTATTAAAGATGACAAATGGATTTCAGCCATGGATGAAGAAATTTAGTCAATAGAAAAGAATGATACTTGGGACTTAGTAGATCTTCCTAAAGGTAAGGATGTGATTGGAGTTAAGTGGGTATACAAAAAAATATATAATGTTGATGGAAAAGTAGAGGAACACAAGGCAAGAGTAGTAGCCAAAGGCTTCACACAACAACTAGGTATAGACTACAATGAGACATTTTCACCTGTGGCAAGATTAGACACTATTAGAATGATTTTGTCCATTGCAGCCCAAAATAATTGGAAAGTTTATCAAATGGACACGAAATCAGCATTCTTGAATGACATTTTAGAGGAAGAAGTGTATATAAAACAACCACTAGGATATGCAATTTTGGGAGAAGAACATAAGGTATACAAGCTAAAGAAGGCACTATATGGCTTGAAGCAAGCTCCTAGAGCTTGGTACAACAGAATAGACTCTTATTTTGTGAATAATGGTTTTAGTAAGTGTGGCTATGAACCAAATTTTTATGTCAAACTGAACAATGAAGGAGAAATATTAATAGTTTTCTTATATGTAGATGATTTGATATTCACTGGTAATATGTCAATCAACAATTTCAAGGCAGCCATGAAAAATGAATTTGATATGACTGATTTGGGACTCATGAGATATTTTCTTGGGATACAAGTAAATCAAAATGATCAAGGCATTTTCATTTGTCAAAGTAAGTATGCTACTAATTTGTTGAAAAGATTTAAAATGACAAATGTGAATTCAGCCCCTACACCAGTTGCATTGGGTATAAAACTTAGCAAGAATGATGAAAGTTCTAATGTAGACACAACTTTATTCAAAAGATTAGTTGGCAGCCTTTTATATTTGACAGCTACAAGACCAAATATAATGCATGGAGCTAGTCTCATTTCTAGATTCATGGACAAACCAAAAGAAACTCATTGGAAAGCTAGAAAAAGGATTTTGAGGTATATTGCTGGAACAAAGAACTTTGGGATCTTATATGCACATTTAGATCATTACAAGCTGATTGGCTATACAGATAGTGATTGGGCAGGTAGCTTTGATGATAAAATAAGCACTTTAGGACATATCTTTCAACTAGGGTCAGGAGCTATTTCTTGGGCATCAAAGAAGCAACCAATTGTGATATTATCATCAGCTGAAGTAGAATATATTGCAGCAACATCAGTAGCCTGTCAAGCAATGTGGATGAGAAGAGTACTTTTAGATTTGAAGCATCCATAAGAAGAACCTACAAGATTATATTGTGATAATAATTCTGTAATTGCTTTACCGAAAAATCATGTCTTTCATCAACGTAGTAAACATATAGATATAAGATATCATTATATTCATGAATTAGTGAACAATGGTGACATATGTCTTAAGTTTTACAGGTCCAAAAAACAACTGGCAGACATTTTCACAAAGCCTCTTGCAAAGAATGTCTTTGAACATCTTCGAGAAAGTATTGGTATTACAAACATACATGGTAGTGAAGATTAAGGGCGAGTGTTGGTGATGTAGGCTTCCATCTATCCATTTAATCTTCCCTGCTCTTACCTACTCCAACTACTTCATTTATTGCTTCTTCTCATCGAGAGTTCTAGATCTCTCATTTTAAACAATGCTTCTAGATTGTTAGCTTTAGGTTTAGGGTTTTTTCAAAGAGTCGGCTGTAATATTTTTCCAAAAGTTTGTAGATGTTTCATCTTCTCGGCTAATAGTAGATTTCTCTAGAATATTGTATGCTTTCTTATAAAAGATTGGATGTACTTATTTGATATGGTGGTGGAATAAAATATAACATTGTTTATTGTGCGGCAGCACATCATATTGTTCTGTGTGTTTATTTTTTGTCCTCTACCTATCCATCAGATTGGTATCAGAGTTGTCCTATGTTTCTACAATTGATATTAGAGCTATAATGTATTTCTACAAATTGGAGGCCTTGAACAAAAAATGGAACATTTGGACATATCTTTTGAAGGTTGTGGGAGCTTTTTGGAGACCAACTAATTAGACTATGGGTTGTTTTGAAACCATTTTATTTGGGGCTTTAATATTGAGATATTCGAGCTTGAGCCTTTCATGCTTGTTCTCTTGCAGACTATTGTTGTTTTGTTGTTTATTAGGCTACTAATGATTTTCTTTTATCTTTCGAAACTTTCTATTATTATGATTAAATTCACATCAAAGTTTGTTTGTTCTCTTGCAGACTTTTGCTGTTTTGATGTTTCTTAGGCTACTAATATTTTTTTTAAAAATTCTTTCAAAGCTTTTTGTTATTATTGATTAAATTCACATCAAAGTTTGTTTGTTCTCTTGCAAACTGTTGTTGTTTTGATGTTTCTTAGGCTACTAATGATTTTTTTTAATCTTTCAAGCTTTTTGTTATTATGATTAAATTCACATCAAAATTTGATTGTACAGAATTTTAATAACCCTTCAAAACCAATTTATACATAACCACATACTTCTTTAAAATACTTCCATCCTTCTAACTAGTTAATGTTTTTATAAATTAAAATTCGGTTTCGTCTTATGGAAAAAGGAAGAACCCTTTGCCAGCTAACATCGAGGGTAGAATTCTATATTTTGACAGCGTGGAGTTCGATATAACCAAACTAGCTACCAATTTCCTTTCTCCAGTGGAATTCGCATCATGGACAAATATTTTAATCTATTCAGATGCTGAAATTATTTGGTATCGTTACTAGAAAGAAAATTAAGTTAATAGGATTTTGAGAGAGAAATACATTAACTTAAGAAATTGATATGGAATGGAAAATTACAATTCAAAATAAAATCTACGTGCTTTTGAATTAAAAGAAATTATTGTAATGATACTTGTTGTGACCACTAGTTACCATTGCCCAAGCCTGGGACTCTCTTTATTTTAAGTAATATGCCAGCTATTCTCAAATGTCATGGAGCGCAAGTCAGCAGGACTCAAGGAATGGTCAAATCCTTGACTGCATTAAAACTATGTCTTCCACAATCTTAGAAAGGGATTTGGCATTGGTGGGAAATATCTCACAAAGGACAAAATCCTTTGTTCCCAAAAAACCCCTCTCTCGCATGCAGAGGCACTAATTTGGAGTGGATGCGAAAATTTTTATTAACGATAAAATCCTCTGATTTGAAAAAAGCCTAACCCCATGAATTATGGAGCACAATTTTAAGATAGTGAAGGATATGGTGGAGAGGATAAAATCATTCATTCTGTAAAAGGCTCGACCCCACAAATTCAAGAGTGCAGATTTGATTTTCCATGGAATGTTTGAGGAAGGACGAAATCCTTCATTCTTCAAAAAGCCCCATTTCCATAAATCATGGAGCATGACTCTATTGGGCTCTCAGATGTTTCATCATCCTCATCAGACTATGCTTCAGGGGACAGAAATGCATGTATTTGTAACCAACTTGTTTAAAAAGGTGCTTCAGTGATTGCTAAAGATAGAGAAGGGAAGACAACCCTGAACCATGTATTTGAAAGCGAGATTGATAAAACAATAGGGACAAAGATTACAAAAGCTTTGCTAGATAAATGTGATAAGGGAAGAGTAAATGAGTTTGTCAATGTTACGGATAAGAAAGGGAAGATTTCTCTTCACGTAGTTTCAAAGAATGGAGAAGCAACAAATTCCTCATGCAGATACGCATGTGAATAGACAACTGGACATAGTTAATGCTACAGTTGTGTTGGATCCCCATCTCAGTGATATGAAAATAAAATCTTGAAAAGGCAAAGCTTGGGAAAGCGTAGAGCACAATTTTTAGGATATTGTGGAGAAGAAAAAAAGAATCCTTCATTGTTCTAAAAGCCCAACCCCAAAAAATATGGAGCGCAATCTCAAGATGGGAAATAAATATTGTGCTAAGGATTAAATCCTTCTTTCCACCAAAATCTCGCTTTCCATAAAGCATGGAGTGCAAATCTAGTAGTCAGCCAAGCATGAGAAACAAAAGACTTCAGAATAGAATCCTTCATTGTTCTAAAAGCCCAACCTCGCAAATCATGTATCGTAGTTTCAAGGTAGTGAAGGATGTTTTACAAAAGATAAAATCCTTCATGTAAGAAAAAGCCGAACCCCAAAAAGCGTGGAGCATAGTTTTAAATCAGTGAGGGAATGTTTTCGAAAAAGATAAAATCCTTTGTTCCATTAAAAGCCCACTTTGGAAAATGGAATGCACGGGGAGGATGTGGCAACCAGATTTTCTATTGGAGAATTTATGGACCTAGAGTTGGTGCTCAAAGGTGCTAGGCACATGGCAGTTGTAGAAATTAGTTCTGAGCCAGCTATTAAGGAATATGCCCATACTTCTTACATGAAGAGGCAGTGGTAACTACTAAGCCTACTGCTGATGGCAATAATGCTATAGGTCCATTCCATCAATATGCTAGGATAAAGTGGTTGAGTAACAAGCAAATAAGTAAGTTTGACGATGCACAATGGCTTCTTATTCAGAAAGCTAGAGAAGAGAAACTTCTTCAAGTTACTATCAGTTTTTCTAAGATGACTTAGATGGCACTTTAATGAATGAATTTGAAGCTTTCTATCTTAGTGATGGAGTGAGAAGATCAGCGCATCTTTGGAAGGAATAGCGTAAACTAATATTGAAGGATGTCATATGCAACTACATTTTTCCTAGTATGGAGACGGAAGCTCGGATAGTGTTGTCTGTAAGAGCCAAAAATAGGCTACTTCAGGACTACGAAATGCAACTGTGGCAGAGAAATATTATCATTGAATCAACAGACATCGAGTAAAGAGCGAGAAAATTGAAAATTTTGAGAAAAAATCCAAAATTTAGAGGAAGAGGGTGAAATTCCTTAAGAAGTGAAAAATTGGGTTAAGAGAAAAGCGATAAAAAGCAATGTTCCTTCAAAAAAAAAGTTTTTTTTTGGATTTACATTAAAAAATTAAATATCAGTTTTACTAATATTTAATTTGAATTTTTTGAATAATAATCCAAAAAAAAAAAAAGTTGAGAAAAAGTTGTAAATAAATTTGATTTTTTTTTTTCATCTAAATATGGAAATTAATTAAATATTGATATTTAATTACTAAAAGTAAAAAAAAAATCAAAATGGGTTAAGAAATACTTAGCTTCATCATGAAGTTAAGAGCATCAAAATAGCAACTTTTTGATCAAACAACAAAAAAGTGACAAGTGGCACAAAAGATGTAAACCTTGATGGTTAAGTAAAGAAACTACCTAATTTTAGTCTACAGCTTTAAAGGCATCTTTTTTGCAGGATAATTTCTATAAGAAATGCTCTCATTCATTCAGGCTCACACATAAATTTGAAGAGCAAATCGAGAATAGGAGTAAGATTTGAGAAGTTCAAGGAAGCAATTTTTTTGAGAAATTTTCTGAAATTATTGAGGAGTTTTCTGGAAATTCACAACATAAGATTTTGAATCCTATCAGAAAAGAATTTTCTTTGCAGTGAGTTGTGAAGTTTCATATTTCTCGTGGAAGTGTTGAAAAGTGAATCTTGAAAGGAGTATGGAAATTTTGGCGAAAATCCAAAATCTTTGTCTTATGGACAAGTTGTATTAGTTGTTAATACTTTCCTTGCATAGTCTTATTTGTGTACATTTTCTATTTTTTAGGAAAGGAGAATGGTAAAGCCCAGGGGAATAGGTGAAACACGAGGATAGCTGATAAAGAATGAAAGGAGAGGATTCTATCCTGAATCCAAAATTGTGTCAAAGTGGGTAGAAATTGGAGATACAAGTCTTGGCGGCCTTGATTTGAAAGATTTTAACTGGAGAATGCTCGGATATAATGACTATCACCCAACACACTTGGCTACAAAAATTGTGAGAAGTGGAATTTTTCCTACAGCTAGTTTTCCTCCTTCTTTTCAACATCCAAAGTTAATCGTGGAATGTACCAAGCACTACAGTCATAGAGACAGAACCATCTGGGATTCTAAACAAAATATTCTGGTAGATTTTTCTCTAGCATCCGTTTCTAAAGCATTTGGAATTCCTTCAAATCCAAGGATGGTCACAAAAACACAAGACCAAGCACTGAGAATCTACACATCTAGAATCAATTTTTGTGAAGAAATAATCAACAAAAGATGGTTGAAAAAGAATAGACCACATCATTCCAAGATTCCTAAAGAAATAGTATGGCTTCACTTGCAGAGGGAATATAGTGATATGGTCATGATGTTGAGTCCCATATTTGGCATGGCTTATTCTTATAGGTTTGAATCTTGGATGTGGTATTTTGTTGAGCAGGTAATGGAGGAAGGAAACATAATAGATTGGGTTGGGCTCATAAGTGATAACCTAAATGAACAATTGATGAATCTAGAGCATAAAAAGAGTTTTTACATGAGCTAATCTATGTCATCTACATGCTAGTGTGGAGAACAAATTATGATGGACTACGATGCAAAGGATCAATTGGAAGCATAACCCAACACCTCAAAGTCCATGAATGTTACCCGCAGTTGCATTTGTATTCAAAGGATGAAATGATATATCTGCCATGCGCATAGTAAGAACACTACAAAAGAGGCCACATATAAGAATGTCAATGGGTACAATGAAGTTGGTTGACGAATATGGTGCTTGGTTCATTCAGTTTCCTACCTTTTCATAAATTTGAGTTCAAGGATTCTCCACAGAACCATACAAACTTCTTAGGTATCCAATGGACAAGATGGTCTTGTTAGAGCTTACTCGACAACTTACAACCTATGACAAGATTCAAAAAGGGAAGAAGAAGTTAGGATTGCAATTTTCAATTTCCATAGGAGAAGGGGAAATTCAGGTATGCCCATGTCTAAAAGCTACAGAGAAATCATTAGATGAGATCCACTTCTTTTTCCTTCCACTTTATCCAAAGAGGAATGATTTTGATCCTTACAACAAGATCTCATCAGCAGGAGGATCAAAGTACCAACACAAAGTTCACCTTGAATACTTTTGGGCAAATGCAGCAGACAAGAATGAGATTAGAAAAAGATTGCATTCAAGACTACCATTGAAGATTATTAGAACATGCAACATATTCAAGGTTCCTAATAAAATGGAGGAGGACCCAAACGTGATGTGAAAGGGATTCAATCTTGAAATGACAGCTCAACCATTTGATTGGAAGAAGAAAGAAATTATAGATCTCGAAGCTCTTTCAAAACTAGTCCTAGATTTTACACAGTGTTGGATTGAGCGTAAGCTTGAAAAAATAGTTGCACCAGCTAAAGGATTCACATATAGGTTTCTTGGCCATAGACCACTCAGGGATGAATGATCAAGACAACTATTTGAAGGGACTATTGAAGAAAGGGGAACTCCATCCGAAGATGTAGGAACCAAGAAAGGGAAGGAGGTACCTCGAGAAAAGTGTCTTAGGATTGAGGAAGTCATCCAGGAACCTCAAAATAAGAAGCAGAAACATGGAGATGCTCCCTCTTCTCTGAGTCGAACTCCAAGTGTCCAAGAGATAGAAAATTTTGTAAGGTGGGATGTAGGGACAAGTATAAGGAGATTTGAGTAAGAAGATAATTTGGATAGGCCAATTCATGATAGGCTGAGTATAAATGCCTATGAAAAGTCCATGCAAGAAAGAGGGAGAGATCAAGATATTGCTACAGAAGAAAGTCTTTCTATGATCCTAGAGCGAGAAATGATTAATGATGGAGATGGTCCACTAGAGGAAGAAACTCCAGGAGTAGCAATACATCTTCCAAGTATCGAGGCCATAGTTCCTAAGGTTACGATGGATAGTCTAGGAGGTGAAGAGGAGATTGACATTCGAGTAGTCCAAAGGAAAGAACAATTGGTAATTCCAGGGGACCAAAGTATACACATTCCAAAATGGTTGAGGCAATGAATTGAATTGTGTCAACAAAAGGAGGTTGATCTAGCAATTGAATTATAGGAAATTTTGGACTGATCAAACCGATCAAAAGAACAAGGGAAAGCAAAAAGATATACTAAATTCATCAGAGGAGAATTAGGATCCAAAATCTTGCAGATTGTGACTCCCACAGTTGACAAAGGAAAAAGTTAGATTGCTCTAGATGAATATCAGATTACGAAAGTAAATCTTGGTCAAGCCTCCTGAGAGCAAATATTGGAAGAATTTGATGGCTCCACACAGGCTTTGAAGAATAGGCTGAAGAAAGTAGAAGAAGGGTATGAAATGTAGAAAAGAGAAATTTGAGCCTTATGTCAGTACATCAATAGCTTGCCTCATCTAGTAAGAGAGGAAGGTCCATCATTTGATCTTCCAATAGGTGTTTCTAGTGAAGTGGTAGGTGATATTGATAGAATCAAGCAGATTTCTCAAGGTGCAAAGATTTGGATCGAAGGAATTCAGGAGGTAGCCTTCAAACATGTCAAAGAGTTAGTGCATGTGCACAATAGGACATTGACTACAATCTCTAGGATCCAATGCATGGACGAATCATGGGTGGATGAGCATATTTACCAAGAAGAGGTGATTGCCGAAATTTAGAATCTGATGGATACCCCAAAGAAAGAATTCATTAATGGTTGAGTTACCAACGAGGGGGATGTCTATGATTTTATTCAATGGTACAGTGCAGTGATCATGGCTAAGGAAATGTTTGGGAGATTTACTAGGCAATCCAATTGATGGAAAAAGATTGTTGATAACATCAAGCAAGGAATATCAAATGCAATTGCATCCTTGTTATCACAAAGATTGGGGGAAGAAGAAATGATAACTAATAATCTGAAAGTCAAGTTAGAGGAATTCTTTTAGCTAAATGTATATGGAAGAGATGATTTTGAGAACTTCTCCATCTTCTCAAATACAATGCACACTACTAAGGACTTACTACTAGATTGGGATGAAAGCTTGGGAAAAGAAAAAAGAGCAATTGCAATTCTAGAATTCAAGCAAGAATCTACACCAAGCATCAGTACAAAGGAGTTGGAAATAGTGTTAGATTGATTTGGATCTTTCACTCAAAGAAATCAAAGATAGATGCATTAAGTGCATAGTGGGTGTGCATAGGGATCATTTATTACACCCCACTCCTTCTTAAACAAGCATGCATAGTGGGTATTTATTACCCACTATAGTAGTGGATTCCTTGTGGCATTAATGTAGATTCCTTTCCATTGCCCTAACCCTTATTAAGGTTGATGTTGCATGATCTTGGCCATCAGTTATTGTGATCATCTGGGCCACCCATTGTAATCGAGGACCTATATAAAGGTCTCATTTCTCATTTGTAAAGGGAGATTTTTATGAGATTGTTGCTATGAGTTACTAAGATAATAATGTTTTCATTGGAGTTTGGTGAATACTTGACGTATCTTAGTTCTTGCTTGTTCTCCTAAATTTCTTCAAGTAGATTAAGTTTAGCATTATCAATGTGTGGTGATTACAATGGAGAATATGATGGTGTATTGATGAATTCCTTTGGTTCATACTTTTGACATTTTAGTGATTCTAATTCATTGTGTAAAGTTAGACTAAACCTTCTCATGCATATGCTCAACTTCTATTATTTGTATACATTGTTCTTTATGATGGTGTATATAGTGATATGAAAATCTTTGGCATAACCCTTGAAGATTGCACCAGTTCACGCATAGTTTTAGTATAACTTGGCGAAGTGAAATTCAGTAAATTGAGGAATTTGTCCACTATAGTACTATTTGTTGTTATCACTACCCTTAGGATTAGAATAGAATTCCTGAACTTGATTGTATTGAATTTTTGCATATTTTGTGAAAACTCCAAAAAAAAAGCACTTCATTGCAAAACCTTAAGATAGCTCCCATGTCTAGTATGGCTTGAAATGAATATAAATAAACATGTAAGGCCCCTTGTGATCATCAGCAAATCACATCAACCACCGATCTTATCTACAATCAAGACATAACATTAAAGGAACCTTGAAGTCATTGTATGATCTTCTAACAATCTTAGCATACACAAGACTTTATTCAAGAGAGGATAAGATATTTCAGTATTTTGTTCTACTGTTTGGTGAGTCATAAAATATGCATCAATAGAATCTAGCACTAGAAGGAGGACCTTGACTAAAAGATTTAATAGTAGTTTCACATACTGGAGCACATTAATTCATCCTTTCCTGAGGTACATCAAAGATCCTTGAGATTCACCTTGGGAGTGCATGAATTACAAGAGTTGAGTTTTGATCCAAAGCCTAGGCAAGGAAATAAAGAAGCATCTATGAGCCAGAATTCACCAAGTGTAGCTAATCTCACAAGGATATTCCAAACTCCACTGCCTCAACATCAAGCACAAGGATCAATCCAAGGAGGAGTTCCACTAGGAGCTACACAAATTCATCAGTTATTTTTGCAAAAACCTATACAAGTTTTTTCACCTGCAACTATCCAACAACATGTTTTAGCAATGGCCCAGCAATGACATCCACAAAATGCATCACCCCTTGCAACATTTGCTACATACAATAATATGCCAAAGAATCTTGAACACTTTTTTTCTAAATTCTTTGTGAATGATGTGAACTACATTGCTGATGAACACATTAAAATTTTTGAGGATGTCCTCCAGAATAGAAATGTACAAGATGAGGATGTTGCATGTAGACTATTCCCTTATTCATTGGGTGAGGAAGAATTTTACTGGTATATCAACCTACTTCAAATTCAATACAAACTTGGCAACAATTGAAGGATGTATTCCTCGAGAAGTTCAGATTGCCTATCACCCCTACAGAATTGTATAGGCAATTTATCAAGATAAGGAGAAAAGAACATGAATCAATTGGTGCTTTCAATAATTGATTTCAAAGGGCTTATTCAAGATTGTGTGATCCATATTGCATAGGAGATGATGCAGCATGACCTAACTACTAAACAACCTTAGACTATTTCACATCTATGTTTGTTCAAAAAACTCATCCCGCTCCTACAAGTTTGATCCAAGCATATGTTGAGGTGGAGAAAGTTAGTTTACAATCACCGGTAACTATGAATGGAGTACCTAGCTATTTTGGAAATGCAAATGCATTGAATCAAGGAGCTTTGAATTATGCTCTGACTATCAATCTAGTTCCTGCCCCTCCAAGCCAGTTGGTGTTGCACCTTGGAGCACCTATGTCATAGGAAATGCCCACACAACCAATTTACCTCTAGAACACGAAAAATTCTACAAGGACCCAAGAGGAAAAGGATGAGATGAGAGATTTGATTGAACAAGTGAAAAAGTTGTCCACTGAGGTCACTTACCTTAGAAATCAAAATAATTAGTTGCAAAATGCACAGAGGAATTATCAGTCATATCAAGGTAGCAACTGAGGTTATCAAGGGAATACCCCTCCACATCAGGATAGTAATCAAGGACACAATCAAGGATTCAATGAAGGTAATCAAGGATATCATAATAATAACCAAGGTCATCAAAGAAGATCATGGAACACTAATCCAAATAATGGGAGTGTACAGTCACCATTGGATAATCCTCCATCTAAGAATCACCCAGTTGATAAGGTTTTCTTAACAAAAGCTACACTATCTGGATGGTGTAGATTACATGAGACTAGTCAACATTCTGAATTACAGTGTCATGAATTTCAAAGAGCAGCATATATTTTCAAGGGAGAAGTGAGAAACACTACCACATCTGAGAATCCTCCTCCTATGGGATATGAGATGGTACCCTCACCAAGATATGACCAAGCATTGGTTTTTGATGATTTTAAGTTTCCTCCTCCTGATTCTTAAGATTACATGCCAATACAAGCTACTCAAAAATTTCCACCAGCTTTAGCAAATGGTCCAATAGAGATGCCATGTTATCAAGTCCTGCAAGAAAATCAACCTCCACAAGTATCCTTGAATGAATCACTACATAAGGATGGATTTTTATTTCCTTATCTATATAACAGTGTCTTGGTGGAAGGGACAAGTGAAGTGCAAGCCTTTCAACAAGCATCGGTTAATACTCCAATAAAGACATATCAAAGGAATTATAGGAACCATGAGCCATTAACATCATCAGTTCCTCCAAATAACTTTTCAACTCCCCCACATCCAAATGCGAACAATAATCCTGAGCTTCTCAAAGACTCCCTTGAATTTTGGCTTTGTGTAGTATAGGTTCCTTTCCCTTGTTTGTTGTGTTCTCTTTTTTCTTGAGTTTTCTTCCTTAGGTGGTTTGGTTTTATTTCTTCTTTTGGTTTTGTCTTAGGTCTTGGCTTTCTCTAGGTGGCTCATAGCTATGAGGATCTCTTTTTGCAAGTGGAGTGGTGTCATGATTTGGTTACTTCATCTAAAGATTTCATTGAGTTTTGTTTATTTCATTTCTTGGATAATTGTTATGAAGAGCTTTAGAATCTTGGCTATCCTTCATATATTTTCAATGGGTTAGAAAACATACTTGACTTGGAAGGTTAATCATACATTGTGTCTTGAGATGTGAACTCTGAGGTTGCCACATGTTTCACACTCTTAACTATTGCTCTAAGGCCATTTATGTGTCTTTAGGAAAGGTCATGACTTGTAAAAATTTTAAATTCTTGCTTTAGCGCCACTGTAACTCCTAAACCCATGGTAAGCTTCATTGCTTACAAGCAAAGGGAAAAGAAAGAATTGAAATACCAATTCAAAAGGAATAAAAAATAAAATGATGAAATAATAAGATTGGCTTTAGGGGTACGCAGAAATCTCCATAGGTGTTCAAAAGAATAATTCGCCGGAAGTGGAGCAATCTCCATTAGTTTTATAGCAACAACTCCATTAGGGCTATGGATGCCTAACTAACAGTGGGGCAATGTCCAAGATGCTTTTGAAGTCAAGAGGAACCAATAACTTGTCATGATCAATCCTAGGATTTTTGAGTGGCCTTGTCAAGCTGGAATTAATACATTTTCACATGCTTAGGTTGTCACAAAGTAAATATGTTTTGATCCAATATATGATTATTCTGCCCATTTGAGCTTGTTTTCTCTCTTATCGATGACATAAGATTGAGAAACTAGAGATTTTGGGTTTGAATTAAATTTTATCCTTGAAATGTTTGTAACATTTCACCTGTGGATTCGCTAGATGTTGTGACCACCAGTCACCATCGACCAAGCTTGGGACCCCCTTTATTTTAAGTAATATGCTAGCTATTCCCGAATGTCATGGAGCACAAGTCGGCAAGACTCAAGGAATCATCAAATCCCTAACTGCATTAAAATTGCACCTTCCACAATCTTAGAGAGGGATTTGGCATTGGTGGGAAATATCTCACAAAGGACCAAATCCTTCATTCCCAAAAAACCTAGCTCTCGCATGCAAAGGCAAAGATTTGGAGTGGATGCGAAAATTTTTATGAAGGATAAAATCCTCTGATTCGAAAAAAGCCCAACCCCGCAAATTATGGAGTGCAATTTTATGATAGCGAAGGATATGGTGGAGAGGATAAAATCCTTCATTCCGTAAAGGCCTGACCCTACAAATTCAAGAGCGCAGATTTCATTTTCCATGGAATGTTTGAGGAAGGACGAAATCCTTCATTCTTCAAAAAGCCTACTTTCCATAAATCATGGAGCATGACTCTATTGGGCTCTCAGATGTTTTTTCATCCTCATTAGACTATGATTCACGGAATGGAAATGCATGTATGAGTAACCTACTTGTTTAAAAAGGTGCTTTAGTGATTGCTAAAGATGGAGAAGGGAAGACAACCCTGAACAATGTATTTGAAAGCGAGATTGATAAAGCAGTAGGGACAAAGATTACAAAAGCTTTGCTAGATAAATGTGATAAGGGAAGAGTAAATGAGTTTGTCAATGTTAGGGATGAGAAAGGGAAGATTTCTCTTTATGTAGTTTCAGAGAATGGAGAAGCAACAGATTCCTCATGCATTTATGCATGTGAATAGACAACTGGACATAGTTAATGCTATAATTGTGTTGGATCCCCACCTCAGTGATATGAAAAGAAAATCCTAAAAAGGAAAAGCTTGGGAAAGCGTAGAGCACAATTTTTAGGATATTGTGGAGAAGAAAAAAAGAATCCTTCATTGTTCTAAAAGCCCAATCCCAAAAAATATGGAGTGCAATCTCAAGATGGGAAAGAAATATTGCGCTAAGGATTGAATCCTTCATTCCACCAAGTTCTCGCTTTCCATAATGCATGGAGTGTAAGTCTAGCAGTTAGGCAAGCATGAGAAATAGAAGACTTCATAATAGAATCCTTCATCGTTCTGATAGCTCAACCTTGCAAATCATGGATCACAGTTTCAAGGTAGTGAAGGATGTTTTGCAAAAGTTAAAGTCCATCATCTGAGAAAAAGCTTGGAGCATAGTTTTAAATCAGTGAGGGAATATTTTTGAAAAAGATAAAATCGTTCGTTCCATCAAAAGCCTGCTTTGGACTATGGAATGCACGAGGAGGATGTGGCAGCTGAATTTTTTGGTGGAGAATTTATGGACTCGTAGTCAGTGCTCAAAGATGCTAGGCCCATGGTAGTAGTAGAAATTAGTTGTGCGCCAGCTTTTAAGGAATATGCTCGTACTTCTTACATGAAGAGGCAGTAGTAACTACTAAGCCTACTATTGATGGCAATAATGCTATAGGTCTATTCCATCAGTATTCTAGGATAAAGTGGCTGAGTAACAAGAAAATAAGTAAGTTTGGCGCTGCACAATGGCTTCTTATTCAGAAAGCTAGAGAAGAGAAACTTCTTCAGGTTACTATCAGTTTGTCTAAGATGACTTAGATGGAACTTTAATGAATGAATTTGAAGCTTTCTATCTTAGTGATGGAATGAGCAGATCAGCGTAGCTTTGGAAGGAATAGTGTAAACTGATATTGAAGGATGCCATATGCAACTACATTTTGCCTAGTATGGAGAAGGAAGCTTGGATAGTGTTGTCTGGAAGAGCCAAAAACTAGCTACTTCAGGACTACGAAATGCAGCTCTAGTAGAGAAATATTATCATTGAAGCAAAAAAATCCAATAAAAAGAGGGAAAATTGAAAATTTTGAAAAAAAATCCAAAATTTAGAGGAAAAGGGTGAAATTCCTTGAGAAGTGAAAATTTCGGTTAAGAGAAAAGTGACAAAAAGCAATGTTCCTTCAAAAAAATTGTTTTTTTTGGATTTACATTAAAAAATTAAATATTAGTTTTACTAATATTTAATTTGATTTTTTGAATAATAATCCAAAAAAAAAAGTGGAGAAAAAGTTGTAAATAAATTTGATTTTTTTTTCATCTAACTATGGAAATTAATTAAATATTCACTTTTTAATTGATATTTATTTAATAAAAGTAAAAAAAATTAAAATGGGTTAAGAAATACTTAGCTTCATCATGAAGTTAAGAGCATCAAAATAGCAACTTTTTGAATCAAACAGCAAAAAAGTGACAAGTGGCACAAAAGATGGAAACCTTGATGGTTAAGTAAAGCAACTGCCTAATTTTAGTCTACAGCTTTAAAGGCATCTTTTTGGAAGGATGATTTCTATAAGAAACCCTCTCATTCATTTAGGCTCACACATAAATTTGAAGAGCAAATTGAGAATAGGAGTAAGATTCAAGGAGTTCAAGGAAGTAGTTTTTTTGAGAAATTTTCTGAAATTATTGAGGATTTTTGTGGGAATTCACAATAAAAGATTTTGAAATCTATTAGAAAAGAATTTTCTTTGCAGTGAGTTGTGAAATTTCATATTTCTCGTGGAAGTTTTGAAAAGTGAATCTTTAAAGGAGTATGGAAATTTTGGCGAAAATCCAAAATCTTTGTCTTATGGACAAGTTGTATCTCTTGTTAATACTTTCCTTGCATATTCTTGTATGTGTACATTTTCTAATTTGTAGGAATGGAGAATGGTAGAGCCTGGGGGAATAGGTGAAACACGAGGACAACTGATAAAGAATGAAAGGAGAGGATTCTATCCTGAATCCAAAATTGTGTCAAAGTGGGCAAAAATTGGAGATACAAGTCTTGGTAGCCTTGATTTGAAAGATTTTAACCGTAGAATGCTCAGATATAATGACTATCACCCAACACACCTGGCTACAAAAATTGTGAGAAGTGGAATTTTTGCTGCAGCTAGTTTCCCTCCTTCTTTTCAACATCTAGAGTTAATCATGGAATGTACCAAGCACTACAGTCCTAGAGATAGAACCATCCGAGATTTTGAACAAAATATTCTGGCAGATTTTTCTCCAACATCCATTTCAGAAGCTTTTGGAATTCCTTCAATTCCAAGGATGGTCACAAAAACACAAGACCAAGCATTGAGAATCTATACATCTGGAATTAGTTTTTGTGAAGAAATAATCAACAAAAGATGGTTGAAAAAGAATAGACCGAATGATTCCAAGATTCCTAAAGAAATAGTATGGCTCGACTTGCAGAGGGAATATAGTGATATGGTCATGATGTTGAGTCACATATTTGGCATGCCTTATTCTTATAGGTTTGAATCTTGGATGTGGTATTTTGTTGAGCAGGTAATGGAGGAAGGTGACAGAATAGATTGGGCTGGGCTCATAAGTGATAACCTAAATGAATAGTTGATGAATCTAGAGCATACAAGGAGATTTTAAATGAGCTCCTATGTCATCTACATGCTAGCACAGAGGAAAAATTATGATGGACTACGATGTAAAGGACCGATTGGAAGTGGAACCCAACACCTCAAAGTCCATGACTGTTCCCCACAATTGCATTTGTATTCAAAGGATCATTACATGAGGGTTAATGATATATTTGCCATGATCATAGTAAGAACACTACAAAAAAGGCCACATATAAGAATGTCAATGGGTGCAATGAAGTTGGTTGAGGAATATGGCGCCTGGTTCATTCAGTTTCCTACCTTTTCATACATCTGAGTTCAAGGATTCTCTATGAAACCATACAAACTTCCTAGGTATCCAACGAACAAGGTGGTCTTGTTAGAGCTTACTCAAAAACTTATAGCCTATGACAAGATTCAGAAAGGGAAGAAGAAGTTGGGATTATAGTTTCCAATTTCCATAAGAGAAGGGAAAAATGAGGTATGCCCATGTCTAAAAGCTACAGAGAAATTATTAGATGAGCTCCACTTCTTTTGCCTTCCACTTTATCCAAAGAGGAATGATTTTGATCCTTACAACAAGATCTCATCAGCAGGAGGATCAAAGTACCAACACAAAGTTCACCTTGAAGACTTTTGGGCAAATGCAACAGATGAGAAAGAGATTAGAAAAAGATTGCATTCAAGACTGCCATTGAAGATTATTAGAACATGCAACATATTCAAGGTTCATGATCAAATGGAGGAGGACCCAAACGTGATGTGAAAGGGATTCAATCTTGAAATGACAGCTCAACCATTTGATTGGAAGAAGAAAGAAATTATAGATCTTGAAGCTCTTTCAAAACCAGTCTTAGATTTTTCAAAGAAATTATAGATCTCAAAGCTCTTTCTAAACAAGTCTTATATTTCTCAAAGTGGTGGATCGATCGTAAGCTTGAAAAATTAGTTGCACCAACTAATGGATTCACATATAGGTGGGTTGGCCCTAGACCACTCAGGGATGAAAGATCAAGACAAATACCTGAAGGGATTGTTGAAGAAAGGGGAACTCCATCTGAAGATGTAGGAACCAAGAAAGGGAAGGAGGTACCTCAAGAAAAGTGTCGTAGGATTAAGGAAGTCATCCAGGTACCTCAAAATAAGAAGCAGAAACATGGAGATGCTCCCTCTTCTCTGAGTCAAACTCCAAGTGTCCAAGAGATGGAAACTTTTGAAAGGTAGGATGTAGGGACAAGTGTAAGGAGATTTGAGCAAGAAGAGAATTTGGATAGGCCAATTCATTATAGACTGAGTATAAATGCCTATGAAAAGTCCATGCAAGAAAGAGGGAGAGATCAAGATATTGGTATAGAAGAAAGTCTTGCTATGATCTTAGAGTGAGAAATGATTAATGATGGAGATGGTCCACTTGAGGAAGAAACTCAAAGAGTAGCAATACATCTTCCAAGTATTGAGGTCATAGTTTCTGAGGTTATGATGGATAGTCCAAGAGGTGAAGAGGAGATTAACATTCAAGCAGTCCAAAGGAAAGAAAAATTGGTAATTCTAGGGGACCAAAGTATACCCATTCCAGAATGGTTGAGGCAATGAATTCAATTGTGACAATAAAGGGAGGTTGATATAGTAATTAAACTACAAGAAATTTTTGACCGGTCAAACCAATCAAAAGAACGAGAGAAAGCAAAAATATATACTAAATTCATCAGAGGAGAATCAGGATCCAATATCTTGCAGATTGTGATTCCCATAGTTGACAAAGGAAAAAATTAGATTTCTCCAGATGAATATCATGTTACAGAAGTAAATCTTGTTGGGCCTCCTGAGAGCAAATATTGGAAGAATTTGATGACTCCACACAGGCTTTGAAGGATAGGCTAAAGAAAGTAGAACAAGGGTATGAAAAGAAAAAAAGATAAATTTGAGCCTTATGTTAGTACATCAATAACTTGCCTCATCCAGTAAGAGAGGAAGGTCCATCATTTGTCCCTCCAATAGGTGTTTCTAGTGAAGTGGTAGGTGATATTGACACAATCAAGTGGACTTCTCAGGGTACAAAGATTTGGATCGAAGGAATTTAGGAGGTAGCCTTCAAACATGCAAAAGAGTTAGTGCAAGTGAAAAATAGGGCATTGGCTACAATCTCTAGGATTTAGTGCATGGAGGAATCATGGATGGATGAGCATATTTACCAAGAAGAGGTGATTGCCGACATTCAAAATCTGATGGATACCAAAGCAAGAATTGATTGATGCTAGAGTTATCAGCAAGGGGGATGTCTATAATTTTATTCGATGGTATAGTGCAGTGATCATGGCTAAGGAAATTTTTGAGAGCTTTACTAGGGAATCTAGTCGATGGAAAAAGATTGTTGATAACATCAAACAAGGAATATCAAATGCAGTTGCATCCTTGTTATCACAAAGATTGGGGGAAGAAGAAATGACAACTAATAATCTGAAAGTCAAGTTAGAGGAATTCTTTTAGCTAAATGTATATGGAAGAGATGATTATGAGAACTTCTTCTTCTTGTCAAATATAATGCACACTACTAAGGACTTACTACCAGATTGGGATGAAAGCTTGGGAAAAGTAGAAAGAGCAATTGCAATTCTAGAATTCAAGCAAGAATATACACCAAGCATCAGTATAGAGGAGTTGGGAATAGTGTTAGATCTATTTTGATCTTTGAGGTGAAGAAATCAAGGATAGATGCATTAAATGCATAGTGGGTGTGCATAGGGATCATTTATTACACCCCTCTTTCTTAAACAAGCATGCATAGTGGGTATTTATTACACACTATAGTAGTGGATTCCTTGTGGCATTAATGTAGATTCCTTTCCATTGCCTTAACCTTTATTAAGGCTGATGTGGCATGATCTTGGCCATTGGTTATTGTGATCATCCGGGCTACCCATTGTAATCGAGGACCTATATAAAGGCCTCATTTCTCATTTGTAGAGGGAGATTTTTATGAGATTGTTGCTATGAGTTACTCAGATAATAAATTTTTCATTGGAGTTTGGTGAATTCTTGACATATCTTAGTTCTTGCTTGTTCTCCTAAATTTCTTCGAGTAGATTAAGTTTAGCATAGTCAATGTGTGGTGATTACAATGGAGAATATGATGGTGTATTGATGAATTCCTTTGGTTCATACTTTTGACATTTTAGTGATTCTAATTCGTTGTGTAAAGTTAGCCTAGACCTTTTCATGCATATGGTCAACTTCTATTATTCATATACATTGTTCTTTATGATGGTGTATGCAGTGATATGAAAATCTTTGACATAACCCTTGAAGATTGCACCGGTTCACGCATAGTTGTAGTATAACTTGGCAAAGCAAAATTTGGTAAATTGAGGAATTTGTCCACTATAGTACTATTTTTTGTTATCACTACTCGTAGGTTTAAAATAGGATTCCTGAACCTTATCCTATTGAATTTCTGCATATTTATTGAAAACTCCAAACAAAAGCACTTCATTATAAAACCTTAAGATAGCTCCCACATCTAGTATAGCTTGAAATGAATATAATTAAACACATAAGGCCCCTTGTGATCATTAGAAAATCACATCAACCATCGATCTTATCCACAGTGAAGACTTGACATTAAAGGAACCTTGAAGTCATTGCATGATCTTCTAGCAATCTTAGCATACACAAGACTTTATTCAAGAAGGGATAAGATATTTCGGTATGTTGCTCTACTATTTGGTGAGTCATAAACACGCATCAACAATAATTAAACAAAAAGTCGCATTATAAATCTTCATAATACCTTGTGAAATTCTCCAAATATGACGAAGGTTTTGATCAATAACAATCCTTAAGGGATTAAAGGAAACTCAAATTGCAATGGGTTGTTAGCATGGCTGAAAAATAGTGGCTTAGCAGATTTTATCCTTTCCCAATGTCCAATGACCACATTTTATACTACTCTAGTTTGAAAATCAACAATAGAAATCTATTTTAAATCGACCTCTAAGATAATTTAGACCCCAACAAACTTGAAGTAATTGATCATTAGATTCCCTAAAAGAACCATATAATAAATAATAATTGTTTATACTATATCTACATTTCAGAAGAATGAAATATATTATTTTTCGTAGTAAAGATAAATGTTTTGTTTGATACACAGTAAATTTCTTCTTGATATATACCTAGTACCTACAACTGAAAATTATAATGCCTATTCGGCAATGTAAAGCATGTGTTTATCTAGAAGCTCTCTGTGTTCAGAAAGGTACATTAGTTTAAATAAAAATAGTATTATAATTTGTGTCCTTGTCGATAGTACAATGATATGAATTATATTTATGAGCTTCTTTGGAAGAAAATGTTACCGGATGGACTTTATTATCAGTTCTTTTATGTGTCTTACTCAGAGTTAGGTTTCATATGACAGTGTGAACTATATAGATATCTAATGAATTAGGAATAAAATTCAATGAATCATAAGATACCCTTAAACATCATATATTAAAGAACTATTGACTACTAGACATTAAGGAAAAACAAGATGTTTCCCTATCCAACCTAAAAATTTATTGCACATCTTAGAAAATATAGTAGAACAAATAAAAGTTATCTCCCACACAATAAACATGTGGACACCTTAGATAAAAAATACAATAGTACTAATGAAATCTATCTACTAGGGAATGAACGTGTGCACAATTTACATATAAACTATAGTAATACAAATGAAATTTATCTCTCATGCAATAAATGTGTGGGGATGCTTCTAGAACATTTATACTGTAAAGAGGTTTTTCACAGTTAAAAGGAAATGCCTCTGCTATGTATATAAAATCTTACTGAGGCAAGGCTAATGTTCACCACTCTTTGGTGCTTTGTGTCAGTGAGGTCTACCTTGAACACAAGGAAAGATGTCGTTGGTGTCTCTTTGTACTTCCCTCTGTTATAGGATTATTAGGATTATAATGGATGTGGTTATCTTTTTACAATTTTTTTTTTTTGATGAGTAGTCCTTTTCAATTAATAAAATTTACTAAGTTTACAATTCACAAAAAAGGGGTCAGGGGATACAAGATCACCCCGCGAATGAGTTCACACGGCTGAAGCTAGAATTAACAACATGGTCTCAGCTAGAAACTATTCACTATTCATCAAAAAAAAACTTTTAACAACCTCAGGCTGCCAAGGCAGTACTAGCAGAGGGAGGATTGTCTTTATCAGGAAATCCCCATGCATCAGTGGGATTGTGGGGCAGACTAGGAATAGTCCAGCCATCAGCAGCATCAGCAGGATCTGGGGTAGTCACAGTCTCCACATCCTTCTTGTCTAGCTGCAGAGGAGAAATTGCCAAGGCTAGCCGAGGAAACTTGCCAGAGTGCGCCCATCCAGGGGGAGGATCCTAGGACTGGCCAAAAGCCCACCTAGGGGGAGGAGCTGGGGACTAGCCAAAACCACCATGCGGTGGGGAAGCAGAGTGGCGCCTCCAACCGCCATGTCCACTGCTAGGAGAGCAATGGCGGGGACCTTGGGAGCGCGGCGTGTGTGAATGGTAGCCAAAGGACTGGCATTGGGAATGGTGATCGCGAGATGAAGAGGCATCAACCAAGGCATTTGGAGGCACTCTAGCAATGGCGCATGGAGCATTGCCCCAACGATTTAACAATTCCTGTAAGTGTGCAACTTCCAGGGCAACTTTATTAGCTTGCACCTGTATCTGCATAATGACATTGTTACAAATGCATGCCTTAGTGTAGATTGCAATGTTAACATCCAAAAAATTGTGAGTGAATAAAACTACATTCCTATCTTTCCATAGAGAAAACAAAATTTCCATCCTAAAGGTATGCCAAATTTGGGAGAACTTTTGAGGAATTCTGAGGGAATCACCTAGTAGGATCATGTGCCATGAAAAAGGTTTGAGCCTAAAAGGCTTGAAAAAATCATAAATCTAGTGCCAATAATTCTAAGCACGCTTGCAAAACTAGAAAATATGCAAAAAGGACTCAGGTTGACCACAGAAGGGGCATCTGGGATCAGGAACCCCAATATGCTTGAGTCGAGGCCCCAGGGGAAGACCTTGGAAGGCAAGGCACCAAGCAAAGTGGACAATCTTAGGTTCTGTAATGGCACTCCAAATGGTGTGGAAACATTTTCTCCATTAAGAAAGTGAAGATTGCAAATGCCATTGTTGATTAAGTGTGTCCACCATTGGAAGGTGGAGCGAAAGCCATATGTACCCTATATTGAGATTATAATTGGTAAATAGAGTCGTAAGATACCACTTCCAATCATGCCACCAAGGACAAACAGACTAAATCCACACTTTATGAACTAAGTGCATAGGGATGGAAGACAACAGAAGGTCATAAGTCTGGCGATCAGAACTGACAAGGCATTACTGAACCTGCATATCCTCCCATGACCTGAAATTCATGGTGACTCTTGAAAAAAAATCCTTGGTATTGTGGATGACACGTTTAAAGAAACGCATTGGCACCTTGAGTCTTGGCAAGAGGAGTAGCCTGGATGGAAAACAAGGGAGACCACCAAATGTTCTATTGATTTAAGGATAGCCCCTTGCAAAACTCATCACCAACCCAATGAAGCCAAGGTTTAATAGCTTCCCAGGCTTTCCAGATGCTCTTTATAACAAAAGAGCCCTGTATGACCACTGGTTCACGCATAGTGAGAAGGGTCTAAAAACCAATCCCCTTCCATGCCGGTCTGTTAACAGGGAAGCCGAAAGAAATACAATGCCTTACCAGTATCTTCCAAGCTTCATCTCTAGAAATAGCTTTGATAATCCATTTAGCACAGAGGGAAAGGCCCTATTTTTGAGTGGAAAGCAGGCCGAGACCCCTAGAATCCCTTGCAAGACAACAAAAATCCCAAGCAACTCTGTGAAAACCATGATGGTCAGAACTAGAGGCTTGAAGAAAATCTCTAAGCAAATGTTCTAGTTTGAGGTAGGAAGCTTTGGAGGGAGCCCAACATGAAGAATAGTACACATGGGTGGCAGCCAGAATCTTAGAACAAATCTAGAATTTACCAGCAAGAGAAAGCGGCTTAGTGATCCAATAATCAAGCATTTTTCTAATCTTTGCAAGCACAACATTCCAAAGTTCCATAGGGGAAGCCTGGAAAGCAAAGGGAATGCCAAGAAACTAGAAGATTTCTCCATGAGTAACCCATTTCCATTGAAACTAGTTGAGCCAAGGTGGAGCTGGCAAGAAAGACTGGTGGTAACAGAGTGTTTTATGCCATTGAATGGCAGAGCCAGAGGCTTGACAAAAAGTGTCTAGACAATTTAAAGCATTTTTGATGTTTTCTTCATCTTCAAGAAGAGTAAGAAAAGAATCATTAGCAAAATGACCATTGACTAACTAGGAGGAAGAATGAGGCAAGGAAATGCCACGGACCAGTCCTGAAGACACAGAGTGAGCAAGTAAATAACCAAAACCTTCAGCAGCAAGGACATAAAGCCTTGGAGCTAGCAAACAACCTTGCCTGATAGAGCGAAAAAGTCCAAAAGCCTTATATTGTGAATTATTGATGGTGATGCAAGCATTAGCATCACCAAAGAGCATCTACACGGACTGAAGGAAATTGGGACCAAAACCTAGAGCTTGAAGCATAGCCAAAATGAAAGGCCATTCAATGTGATCATAGGCTTTAGCAAAATATATCTTTAAAAAGATAACCTACTACTTGGAGTTAAGGGCCCATTCCATAACTTCCTAGACAACAATGATGTTGTCAAGAATATATCTGGATTTGATGAAGCCAGTTTGTTCAGGCCACACAATTAAAGGCAGCATATGGTAGATTTTGAGAGAGAGTGCCTTGGCAATAATCTTATAAGACACATTCAGGAGGGTGATGGGCCTCCAGTTGCATATGTCCTCAGGATCACTAGCTTTAGGTATGAATTTAATATTTCCTTTATTTATGATTGCTCCTAAGCTTTTAGAATGATATGCTTCAAGATAGACTTTGTGCAAATCAGGACCAATTTGCTCCCAAAGATGTTTGTAAAATTCACAGGGAAATCCATCACACCCAGGGGATTTTTCATCTGCCATGGAGTAAACTGCATCTATAAGATCTCGAAGGGAAAGAAGTTTCTCACAGAAAGCACATTGCTCAACCGCAAGGCGGTTTGGAGTAATAGTGATACACTTTCTGAGAGCCTCCTCCTGAGCAACTGAATTACCCTACAAAGCAAAGACATTCTCATAGTGAAGAATAAATGCTTGCAGGATGTCGGGCAGACTGGAAAGAACATTAGTTCCCTATTTTATCTTTTTAATCCCAACATTGGTATGATGGGCTCAGAGAGCCTGGAAGAACTCCTTCACGGCTTTGTCACCAACCTCCAACTAGTGGAGATGGGCTTTGATTTGGGCTCCTCGGGTAGCATAGTTATCAGTAATTTGCTTATCATGGTGAAGCTTGGCAAGCTAAATTTGTAAATCCACGTCAAAGGGGTTGATGGTGAGAGCTTTAGAGGCTTTTTTGAGGGAAAGGGTGTTGGCTTCATAAGACCATTTTTTGAAGATTTCCAACAAATGCCCGTAGATGCGCAAAAATTGAGCAGTTCTGGTAATGGCGTCATTCCACTATTGAATCCAACCCTGATGGGAATGCAGACGTGGCTCAAAATTTTAGACACATTGGATGTGGGAGATGGTGGAAGCATGCAACAACACAGAAGTGTTGAGGAAGAATTGAGACTTGGCGACCTTGGGGACAGCTGTTTGCCAAGAAATGCCAAAATAAATGGGATAGTGGTCTGACAATGTCACATCTATCAGGGGAATGACAGATAAATCATGATCTTCAGAAAAGGAGTAAAAATATTGCATCGAGATCATAGCACGATCAAGATGTTTCAAAATGTGGTTAGGACCAGCTCAAAAATTGGACCAAGTGTGTTAGGCCCCACTACCATGGCAGCAGTTTGTATTGAGATCAAAAAGGCCCAATTTATTTCGCATGTGAAACCAGGCTTCTCTTTCCCCAGCTGTCCAATGGAAAGGCAGAATGCCATCTTTGTCAAAGGCCACTTCAACCATATTGAAGTCCCCACACAGGACCCAAGTAGCTGGCAGCAAGTTGTCAACAAGACAAACCCACATTTGTGCCCTTTCCACAACATCATTAGAGGCATAAACATTAATGAATCCAAAAGAATGATTGTTAATGGAAAGCAAAAGCTAAATAATACAGTGTGTAGGGTTAGAACCATGCGAGATAATAGCAGAATGAAAGCAAGGTGACAGGAGAGTAACTACACCACCTTGGCCAGCTTCATGCTGAGAAGAAAATATACCGCTATCCTACCAAATGACGTGGCATGCAACAGAAAGCATGAAACTAAAAATTTTAACTTCTTATAGACAAAGAAAATCTAAATTCCCAAGTCTATAATGGGTATCCCGAACATAAAACTTTCTAGGGAGGTCCGTAAGACCTCGAACATTCCATGAGAGGAAGTTCATGAGAACTCTTCCATATCATCCTTGTCCTCTAGAGAGAAGTAGCTATTCTACAAAAAGGTAGAAATTGAGTGGAAGTCAGATGGGAAATCCTCTGGACTTACAGCCTGCCATTTTACCCCTGATATCTCTACACATCCATGAGGACTGTGAGAACACCTTGTTGTTGGTGGTACTATGGAAGAAACTGCAAGAGGAGTACAAGCCCCAGCCAAGGGTGAGGCCCTGGTGGCCACCTTGATCCCCTGTGAACCAGTAGGGTTTGAAACCTGCGAAACCTCTGGAACAAGTGCAATGGAAACCACTGGCATCTCCACACTAGCAGGCATTGACACTTCTGTGGAAGTAGGAGGAATCGCGATAACCACTGCATAGGATGGCTTAGGGGCCAAGGGATTCAAGGCAGGTTTGCCCTTGTACCCAATAGTAACCCATTTTTCTTTTTCTCCTTCGGCCTGTTTGGCAAGTGCCGCTTTAGGCTGGGGTTTGACCCTAGGCGTAGCCAAAGGGAAATCCCTAATCTTGTGTTCTGCAGACTGACACCTATAATAGGTGTTAGGTTGGTTCAAGTAAAGCACCTTCTGTGAGAAGGTTTGAGTTCCAATTTGGATTTCCATAGAATCCTTGAGATCTTTGGAAAGATCAACTTCAACACAAACATGCCACTAAGGGCGAGCATTAAAAAATTTCTCAGGCTCCTTGGTGACAACTTTACCAAGGGCTTGGGCAATAGACTCAATGAAAGGCCACCAAGGCAAGGGTAGACTTGGGAATTCGACCCATACATGAACACTAAGCTTTTTATCATTCGAGATAGTGAAGTCTCGGGACCATTTATGAAAATCAAGCAAAGAGGAACACATAGACCAAGGGCCATTGTTAAAGATCGCGTCTGCTTGCGATGGGTTAGCAAAGTGAAATAAAAAGAAACCTTTGGTAAGGTTTTGCACAACATCAAGACAGATTACATGAGGAGTCTAGCATTTGTTGATCCATTCTTTGAGCATAGCTTCAGGAGGATTCCTACTAACAAAATACCCTATCAAGGTATGTTGCTCTAACAAGTCACATGCAGCATCAAATTCTTGCAAAGGAAGGATAATATCAGGATTACCTCATGAAAAACCTTTGGGACAAACTTGTGCAGGCGTTTGTTTGGTGGCGGCGCCAGGGCAGTCCAAAGCAGCAACATGAACACTAGAAACATCTGGTTCACTGCTGGCCAAAGCCATTATATCCTAACCTAAAGCTCTCGCAGTAAATGTGGTATGACAAGTGGTGCCGACAGGAGGGGAGTGCAGGCGAAGGGTCGTACGCAAAAAAATTTGAAAGTTCACATGTAGCAAGAAAACCCTAGCAGAGTGTTTTCAAATTTGATTTTTAACCTTTTTTTCCGAATTATATTATTGACTAAATAAAAATTTTAAAAAAAAAAACACAAAATTTTTAGTATTTAATCTTTATGAAAAAATTTCACTGTCTGAAAGGGAATCATGTTTGACATTCTTGTTTAATCTCTATACATTTTGTGTAGAGATTAATCAGCCGATTATGATCATTATGTTTTGCACATCTTTCATGTATTATAATAATTATTATATCCACTGTTCTCACTCATTTGATTTGATATGCATTGAAAAGTAGGAAATATGTCACTACTACATAGAGGTGGGGTTAAAGACGATTATAGAGACAATTGTTGAGTAAATTGTCTTTATTTGAGATGAAATAAAAGTTGTTTATTGTCATAAATATTGTCTTTAATTCAATGTCTTTAATTACTGTCATTAATTATTGTCTCTTAAAGTCAATATAAAACCTTTACTTATCATCTTTAATTAGTCTCTTAAAAATCAGTCTCTTGAAGACAATATAAAACCAAGCTATTTAGTGTCTTGTAGAGACAATTTCACTTGTGTCTTTATCTAGAAAGACTAGTTAGAGAGATGACATATTTTTTAATATCACCTTTATGAACGAATGTAATAAAATAATAATAATATAATTATATATAATTTTTAACATTTAATGTTTACTATAATTATTTCCAATGTTTAGTTCTTTCAAAGCACTAAACAAAATAGTTAAAAACTAACTTGAGTAAAAAAATAATATTTATTTTTCATTTGTTATCAATGTTGTCTTACAAAATAATGTGGGAGCTAATCCACAAAAGGAACACAGCATTAAACACTTGCAGTTGCACATTTATGTACATGCAACAAATAGCTAATAGGAGTATATTCTTTTGTATAATGAGAAAAAATAGTTGACAAGTGATTAAAGAACCATAAAGCCCACCACATTTTTGACAAGTGATTCAAGAACCATAAGAGTTTAAGTAAGGGCGACTGGTCTAAAAGGCTTTTGTACTTGATGAGAGTAGTGAAACCCTAGCTATAGAATCTTCAATGCTCATTGTACACACATCCTCAATGGAAGCCTCCCTTGATAGCATTTAAACTGTTAGGCTCATTGATGGTTGAGAAGAACTCATTCCTAGAGTGTACAAAGGGCCAGTTGAATAATTCTTAAAACCTTCTACACAATAATTATCTCCCAATTTTGGATCCACAAGATCCAGAAGCTTGCCTTCACCAAGAAATTGAGACACGTGCATTGCATAAATTGCATGTTAGCTATTCATCATAATAATTTTTCATAAACCCTTTCATGGAGATGTTAAAAAAGTCTTTTAAAAGAAACCCTCATACTTAACAGATTAAAAGTAGAAAGATACCATACCAAGTCCTAGATCTATAATTCTGATACCCATTACAAAAAATATAGTTATATTAGTTCAAGATTTTAAGTATACCTTTTCATGTCACTAGCAACAAGTCTTCATTTAGAACCTTGGACAACTTCATAAAGGTCTTCAATCATCTCTTGACAATATGATTGAGCAAAAGCGAGACCCATATACTTTGTGATTTCTAGCCAATCTTGGGAAGTCACAACCTCATTTGACATCCATCACATTGAATTTAAATAAGATGTGACAAAGATTAAATGCAAACTGTATGTAATGTGAATCATTAGAAATCATGAGGAAATCCATTGATATCTCCCCTTTTTTCATCTCTATGGTAAGAACCATACATGCCAATTGTAACACTTAAAATAAATTAAGTGAAAGAAAATTAAAAGATACAAAACATCCATGAACTAAATTAAAGAGGGCGGCATTATTTTTTTGCAGCTACTATGGAAGGACTTGTGTCATCTCCAAGGTAAGGGCAAGCTACATCTACTCAAAATATTATAGTTGGAACATCAGTGGCAAGAGATATCCTCCTCTAAAGAGCATCTAGAAGAACAATGTTCCTTCCACCCACCTATAACTAAAATTGATTATGAAAAAATTATAACTTCCATGGGAATGAGTTCATGCAATATAGAAAACAAAGAATTTATTTTACATATTTGTAGTTCAAATGAACATCCATCAAAATTTACAACACATCACACTATTCATCTTAACATTCATCTTGAGAGATACATTTGCCATGTGCTATTTTATCTTCTTCTTTACATATTTGGATAAACAACATTGAGAAACTATGGTGGGGCCGGTCTTGCATATCCTTTTCAGTTCTCATAGAGAAAGCATAAGGACAAAAATCATAACTCAACTTGCCATGTCTTCACCCCATATATCATGACCACCTACTTTGACCAATAGTAAGAGAATACATAGTTGATGACACATACCATATAAAGGACCATTGTTATCAGGAAAAATTGTAATTAGAAGCTCCAATTCCTTTTCCCTTAGTCTTTTTTTATTATAGTGTACACACATTTCAATGCAGACTCAACTTGATTAGGAGGTGATGTATATAGTGGAACTACTGGCTATAAATTTAACTCTTGAAGAGAAACATCAGAGAAAATTTGTGTTAAAGTGATGCAAGAGAAATATTACTCATATAATGTAGTTTTGATAGTAAGATACCATGTTTAGACATAGTATGTTAAAGGTTCAAGTCTATTCACTTGACCTTTTCTGCAGATTCCAAGCATTACATTGCAAATCTTAGAGTTCAAGGTTTCTTAATGGCTACAAGTTATTCACCTACAAAAGGTAGGCACATGGAAAGAATTCAAGTAACATTAAGGAACACCAATCCAGTGATGGTGCCAACATTGAAAGAGAAGAAAAAGTTGGCTAAGAAAAGAAAGTGTGAAAAAGAAAAGTAAATGTAAGCATAAGGAAGTGCACAAGAAAATGTGATAAGAAGCAATAGATTGGTCAATATCAATAATCATGAAATTATGAAATTACAAGAGCCAGAAGCCATGTATAGACCTCGAAGGGACTATTTCTAACCAAATGGCACTATTTTTCATACCATTTCTTATAAGAAATATGGAGTACAAATAAGTAAACTGCAAAACGAGTCTTATTTTCTAGTCAGTAGTACAACACTAGAAGTTTCAAAGATAGATGATGGAGGTTGCAATTTCTCGGATAAATCAAAAATGAATGAATAAATGGAAACCATCTCACCTGAAATTCTCATTTGAATGAACCGGTTGCTTGAGAACAAGAAAAAAATTGAATAAACTTATCGTTAGTTTATCTCCCCTCCTGGAGTTGGTTAAAATTGGCAAGAAAATATATGAACACAAGTTTAGAAGAGCTAGTAGTATTCAATTACATATAATTTCATAGTTGTCAAAAAATAAGTTTTTAAAGACAACTGGAAACAACATAAAAATACTTCCTTTGATATATGTTTCCTCCATATTGGATACTCAAGAAAGAAAATTGTGATACATAAAACCAGTTCAACTTCCACTATTGAATATGTGAATTACACTATGTTGTAAGTATATAAATAAAAAATAATTTAACAAAAATAGAATTTATGCCTACATATGTTACAATTGATAACATGTATGTGAAAAAAAACAAAACAACCAATCAAACATTTGACAGACATATGCAAGCTCCACCTTCATCTACCCTTAAATTGGCAGAACCAAAATATTTTGCAGACCCAATGCCAAACTCACCATGAATTTCAGCTTCATATTTATTGAGGTCTTCCTGTGTATTCATCCCTATGCCAATTGTTGTGGCTGCCATAGCTACTGTGAGGCATCTTTTCATCCATTATGCAAAAACCTAGAAAAGTGTCAAAGTAGCCTTACAAACAAAAATGATAGGGTAAAACATCATAGAAGGATGTTGTCCATAAATTCCCTTTGTCAAGGAAATACAATTTCAATTAATCAGAAACTATCAATTAAATATCATCACCTAGAAACACATTAAAGAGAGTTCACTACAAACTCTAAATTCCATGCAACCAAATGGCTATCTTGCACGATATAGCTCAATAGTACTAAAGATACTCTAATAAATTGGAATAAATCTAATAAAAGCATTGTATATGATAAACAAGATGAAGAACATCTCATAGCAGATGAAGAACATGTAGAAACACAATTTGCAAGTACACAACACTACAATTTGTTAAACTTTGCATCTTTAAGGAAAATTCTGCCCTGTATAACTTTTTCTCCATATTCAACACTCACTGGGGATACTACGACACTATTAAGAAACATGCTTATATCGCAAAACCTAGTGAGAAACAAAAATTGAGATGCTACAATAATCTGAAATTATTGAAAGACATTGAGATTGTTAGCTAGGAGCCACACACAAAAAACCCAAATGATCAACACATATGTATGGAGATAATTAAAGATAGGGCCCATTGTAGCCTTATGCAATATAATGATGTCTATGAAATGGTAGTTTTACACAAGCACATTTATGTCTTTGATGACACTATTAGACCACACTTTAGGAATACAGACACAACAGATGAATTTGTTAGTATGGCATGATTGAGGAGATGAAATAAATAAAAAAAGGCACTAAGGGAAGGAAGGGTTCTTTTTGAGGGATAAAAGGCTAGGTATACTCTGAAACTAGCTATGCTTTAGCTACAGGTTAGAGTATAGGGCTTACACACCCTACCCTACCCATTATCTCTCTTTCTCCAGTTATGGAATAAGTTAGCCTAAACTTTTGTTTCTTATAGATTGTTGATAAAGTTCTTCACTGCTTGATCGTACATTGAAATGTTATTCTATTGGGCTACCTCTTTGTCACCTAGTCTTTGTAAGATTTGCTTTGTTCAATATAAATAAGGGCTACACAACTTAGTTCATACCAAATGTTGATTAGGCTTATTATGCCAAGCATATTACAACAATCTCTTTAATATAACATTTGAAATAAAAACCTAAGTTAATTTTAACTATGCAGACCAAAATTGTTGCAAAATTATCCTAAGTTGTTAATAATCAAACCATAATAAATAACATGATATACTTTGTAGCAGTAAAAATGACATCTTAGCTCAGAAGTGAAAGCACGGGTACATGAGGCTCGGGTAGAGCAATTAAGCTAGTGACAAAATGATGATAGCATATTTCAAATCCTTAAAACAACTAAATAAAAGATTTGAATGCTTTCTAATACATGGACACTCCAAAAAATCCACCAAGCCAAGGTCTTCATAACAACTATTTAATAAAACACTAACACCCTATTCAAAATGATCCTTGCGAACTAGAGAAAATAAATTAAAAGGACTAAAAAATTGCCTTCTTCCCAACATAAAAAGGGTATCACACTCCTTAGAAGTCAAAATCTAATCTCAGCTATTTATTTTGAAAGACAAAGTGATTTGATTGAAGTTTCATTGTGATTATTGACCGGACTAAGATATTAGACCTAAAAAATTTATTTAAGAGTCTTTTTAATAAATGGCAACAAAAAGCATTATCATATTTGGTGAATTGTACTTAAAATTTATGTCATAACCAAATGCCTTTTCAAATAAGTTAATTGAAAACTATTCAAAATAACCACTAATCAAACATAACCATCAACAGAAACTTTCTTGTATTCTTTTAAATAATGAGATTAGATTTTAGTATGGAAATAAATATTCCAATTTAAAAAAAAATCTAGCATAACGAAAAAGAGGAGAACATCCAAGGCAAGAACTGAAATAGATGTTAGAAGATATAATTGCTAGATTTCACAAACAAAATCTTTAAAGCATGGTAAAAAGCTGTTTGTGGAATATTTTCTAGTGTGTATATATGTTCACTAAACTTGTAAGAGCATATCTTTTGTGATACAATTTGACTTATGGGATCAAGCTACAAAATGTATTGTCTATCAAATGGCTTTTGATACATTAAATACAAGTATAGATTTCCTAAAATTCTGAATGACCTTCATTTCAGTGATGGGAGTGATGGGCTTTGAATGAATAGGATTGGTGAAATAATTGATCCTGGTTTGGGATATTGAAACCCTTTTAAAATCCTCAATTCAAAATAGGCCTGTCAATGATACAAAATCCTTCAGGGAAAAAATATACTTAGTTCTGTAAGGAGAACTCTAATATATCCATGATATAAAATCATTAAGTTAAATACATCTAAAAACTTAAAATACAATAAGAAAAGAAAAGTACATTTTCATGAAAAAAAACCTTGAGGTTATAAAAAAAGACTTTGCTTGATTCAAATAATCTAGAGCATGGCTTTTTTTTTTCTTTTCTATCTCTGGACAGATTTTTTCTGAAAGTACATGATTCTTCAGTTGAATGTTTCAGATATATATATATATATATATGTATCATATAAATTATGGTGTATTTCAAATTGGTCATATCACATTCTTCATATAAGTGAAAATCCTAAGTTTACTTACATGAAACACATTATAAATTTGTATAACATTAGCCTTAATAAGAATTGTACCTGACAGTAATCAAAATTCACATTGTGGAATAGATTGTTCTATTGGTGGCCCAATGTCCTTCTTTGCCTAAATGTACATCCTGCACTAGAACAATTCCTTTAAGCTAACAAAGGAATTTAATATAAGAAAGAAAACTAATAATGTTGGACAAAAAAAAAAAATGTCAAATAAAAATGGCAACTAAAAATATCAGTTTCTCAATTTTAGAGCAAATCCAAGCTTTCTTATTCATAAGACAAATTATTAGTAAGCTATGATTTTGATACATTGATCTTGATAAACAAATTTGTGATGAAAAATATCATTTACTAGGCATTTTGTGCTTGTGAGAATTCAGTGATGAATACATTGGTGGGCTTTTTCAGAACATGCTTGATTTTCAAATAATAGAAATGGAATAGATGATCACATAAGATATCTCAATGAAAATGCTTTTATTTGTGAGAGAAATATTTTTAGTCTCACCCCTCAATAGTCTGATCATACTTCCCAAGAATCAGTGTTTCATTTTTGTTTCATCATACTACACAATTCCTATGGATTCTTACCAAATATAGTCTCCACAATCTATTTTATCAGTCATGATCTATGGAATAGTGTGTTCTCTCACATTGGTAGTTATGGAGGGTGTTGATGTGAGTTTCGTATCACTTACATAACATATTAGGATTTGAATATTTGATATGGGATATCAAACATACAACTCCTCTCTTGAAAATTTAATGCTCATGAGACATGAGTATAACTCCAATGTTCCTTACATCGTTGGATACTCGCTATGTGGCCTTACGCTATTCATTTAAGGATGACTTGGACTTTGGTGGAATGAAGGTGATGGTGACTTAGTTTGTGAAATGTGCGAAGGCAAATAATATTGACGATGGTGGTGATGGAGGATGTGTCTGCCAGTGATGATGTTGATGTGAAAGTGATGGTTGTGGAAGGTGAATGGATGAGTTGTATTACTTAACTTACTTCTCTAAGCTTCGACTACCCAAATACTCACTATTCTACTCCTATTCCTATGAATGGAAGGTTAGCAAATGGACGGGGTTTGAACCTAATGAGAGCTGACCAGCAGTCTCACTTTCACAAGTGCAATGATTCAAAGGAATAATAAACTAGCTTACCACACAAAGCTTCCCAACTAGTGGCTAGGATGCTAGTGCTCTAGTATTGATCCCTATCAAACATTTACCAATGCTACCATACAACTATCCATCTACTTCAACCTCACTTAAGCAACTTAAACAACTTGAAAAGAAATCTAACTATGTGGAAGCAGCAAACATGCAATAATACCCAATGTTCTTAATCAACATGCAAATCGCAACAATGAAGAAGAGAGCAATTTTGGTATTATCTTCGCAACAATTTCTCCATCCCCTTTACAAATGACAACAAATGGCCTTTTATAGGGGCCAGAAATACAACGGACTATGGAGATCAAAACAAGATCAATGATCCAGATTGGATCCTCAAAACCCTAATTAGGGTTGCCACCCCATCGGCCAATGAGAAGCTGTCGCCTCATCAATGGACCAATGAAAAAAGTTCAAAAAGTGGCAACCAATGAGAAGGCACGAAAATGGTGGCCAATAAAAAATAGACACTTATCCTATTCTAGAAGAAAGGGGAAATTTTCCACTTGGGCTTACATCAAATGATCTTCCAATATAAATCTTCCCTTTTCTTTCATTTTTTTAGCTAAGGCAATGAACTTAGCTAGCCTTTCGTTAACTTCTTCCATAGGAGGACAAGGTGTGTGCTTCACCCTAAGTTCCACTAACTTCGCCATGCCACTTGCTACTTGTAGTATCCTTTCATGATCCTTCTCATATTCTCGCAAATCCAATAAAAGCATTGAGAGAGGAAAGGGTGCCCAAATGCTTTTTTTTTATAGCAACTTTTCCTAACTCATCCAACTTTGATCCACAATCTATCTCGTTGACATCCTCTTTGCTAATGAGGATTCTCCTTCTTTTAGTCTGTCCCTCATCCATATCATGTCCATTGTACTGATATTGGTGTCGGTTATTCTCTTCATTTTCGAGAAGAAGGGAGTTTTGGGCATCATTTCCTCTTTGTCTTGCTTAGTGTTTGTCTGCTTGGGATTCTTACTTGCACTAACATCCTCCATCCTCATCGCCATATTATGGGATGGTAGAGTGGTGGACCAGAAGGCAAGTAGAACCAAGACGAGCAATCCTTAGACTAGAACAAAAGAAAGATGTCAGCTTAAGGACCCCTTGCAACTCTAGATGATGAAAATTCACCTTAACCAATAATCTTACAATGAATTTTCAAAACTTAGGACAAGACCTTAAGAACTTCAAATCTCTTGCAAATTAGAAATTTATCATGCAATTCACCGCCAAATAAAATTACCCAACCTAGGGCAAAAATTGCAACCTCTTGCAAAAATCAAAATTTTATCTTCCACAAATTTCAGCTCCCACAAATTTTTCCCTCCACAAAATTCGGCTCCCACAAAATTCAGTTCCCACAAATTTTGGCCCCCACAAAATTCAACTCCCAAAAAATTTGGTTCTCACAAATTTCGATGCGCACAAAATTTGGCTTCCACAAAATTCGCCCTCCACAAATTTTGGCTAAGCAAGAAGAGTGCAGATCTGCTCTTGCAAAATCACCAACGCCTTGAGAAGGAGAAGTGAGAAGTGAGGAAGAAATGGGAGAGAGGCCTCCTCTTATACCCAACTTTCTTATTCCTCCCAAGCTGGCTGACTTGGACCCTAGGAGAAAGAAAAACAATAATTAATGCAAAATTATGGACCACAATTAAATACTTAGCTAAAATTAATTTTGCCATGATGAAAATTGCCTTTTAAAATTGCCAATTTGTTCTAAATTACAAAAAGAAATTAAATAATGCCTTGGGAGTGTTAAATGCTTCCATTTAATGAGGATTTATTAATTAATATGTCACTAAAATTAGATTTTGGCTAGCCAAAAGCTATTTTTCAATATTAAATTACTAATTTCATTAAAGGCTAAAAGTTTTCAAGGTAAATTAATCCATTTAAAATTAATTTTTGCAATTTTAATTCAAATCGATTTAGCTACGCCAATAAAAAAATTTTAACAAAAAAAAAACCACTTCTAGAGTCTAAAATCGATTTTGCAATTTTATTTCACCATCACAAAAATTAATCTTTTCACCAAAAATAATCAAGATTTTCCAAAAGACCAAATTTAACAAAATTTTCATTTTTAAAAAATTATCCAAATTTACACAAGTATATCCAAATTTTTAAAAGAAAATGTCTCAAAGTCCAAAATTTTCAATTTTGTCCTACCAAGTGTTGCTCTTCTAAAACTGTTCGGCTCAAGGATGAAATTGATGGCTCCAAAAAATCAAGTGGAACAAGGTGAAAATAAATCTAATGCTCTCCCCACTAGCCTTGAATGTGTCCAAGGTGTGAAATCTTCAAATTTGAAACCTCTAGATCAAAAATTTCTAAGGCAATAAAAAAAAAGGGGGTCCCCAAAAATTTTGGGGCGATGGTGTGAAAACCTCACAACAGAGGGCTCTGCCACCATTTGAAATGCTAATAAGAATCAGCCAAAATCATCTCTACTCAAATGTCCATAGACAATCAGCAACCTATGCATTAAGAACATTAGGAAAACTTGAATTAAGACAAATTGTTTTTATGCTCCATCCAACATATGTTATCTGAAAACGCCACCTGTTGAACCCTTCTTCAAAGATGTGAGCCAACTATTACTGTTTTCTGCCAAAATGATGACCCTGAGAAATTTATTCTTGAGCTCTCCCTCAATATATGTGCATTCTCTTGCATTGAAATTTGCAAGCTCTTTAGTTTAGCTAATAGAAAACTGCCAGCATCCTACACACTAGAATTTAAAAACTAAACAGCAAGCTGAAAAGCTTGTCTAAATTTGGTTTAACAGTAATGTTGCACAAGAAAGAGATTCATAGTAGGAATAAAATAGGCCAATGACAGTTGACTAAGGTGGCATTCAGAAGCCTAGCTATAGCTACGACATCACAGATCTGGCAAGAAAGAAAACATTAATGAGTATGAAAGTGATTAAAGAAAGCTACCACATATTTTCTTTTTCTTTTAATTTGTTGATGTTGCCTGTGATGTATTTGATTAAAGTCTATGAATATGAAAGAAATTGAAGAAAGGCATCCTATATTTTTCTTCTTATAGTTTCAAGATAGTCTACATATTTGTATTTGATTAAAGATGAAATAATTACCAAAGTTTTGATCTCTTGGAAGCCTCCTTGAATCTTTATCCAATATTCTGGCCTTGATGAAACCAGGGTGTCTACAGGCATGAAATCTGAAAAGAGTTTGATAGTAACTTAGAAAAATATAATTTCCTAACCCTCTTAGAATTTTTCTTAGTACCTTCATTTTCAGCTCTGGATGTTGCTTATTCATCAAGTACTCCCTCTTCTATATATTAAATAGTACTATTTGCAATATCTTCAGAAAATGCTTGAGACCTACACAAGACCAATATTTACATTTTAGATCTAGCGATCTGAATAATAATGTAATAGGAAAATTTATACGATGTACCTAAACACTAGTTAGTGGTAGCAGCAAGTTGAAATGATTTCTCATTAAGGCCACTTCTCTAATAATGTAATTGTGCACAATTACATCAATAGAACTTTGTACTAAATATACCCAATTGTTGATCTCTCAAAATTATATAAGAGAATGACAAAATAGAATAAGATAGTTTACCCTCTGTTCCAAGTGCAAAGTGAGGTAGTATTGCTTGAGCAAAATAAAATACAATACCTACATTGTCATGTTCGATCCCAAGAAAATTTCTTAAAAAGTGTGGTGGACCCAAGTTATGTAGGGAAAGACTAGAATTTTGAGAGAAACATTAGTAGCTGTAAATGAAATAAGAAACCATTAAGAACTAATCATTTATATTTAACATCATAAACTTTCCAAAAATATAATTGTTTTTATTGTAAGTGGTGGAAATATGTATGTAAGCACTTAAGAGGCCATAATGATACATTCCAAAAAAAATGATAAAGAAAATCAATTGAAATTAAAGGTGAAATCTGAAATGCTTAATTTTCAATGTGTTGAAGTTGTACTATTTTTTTCATGCCATATCCAATTTAAGACCATATCTAGATGCAATTTAACCGAACAATAAGTAGATCATGTTCTTCATTTTCCTTTGATAGCCTAAAAAGAAAAGAAAAGAAAGATGTGTAAGAATATAATGTAACTAATCAATTAAAATTTTTCATAAACGAAGAAGTCCATAAATATAATGAACAAATTATAAATAACACTAGAAAAAATAACTAGAAAGTAAATGAATACTAGAGTTTCAATTTTGAAAGGAGAAATAAAGAAACAAAGGGCTTTATGGTGATCACAACACTATATACAATTACAATGTTTTTAGTACAATGAACATAATAAATAATGACAACGTACTTAAATAGACTAGTAAATAGATCAGTAACAATGAAAAAAGAATGTTTATACTACATACCTGTCTTTTAAATCCACATTATATCACATTCATCTTCTTTCTTTGTGTTCTATTTTTACGAGGCACCATTCTAATTGTGGGTGTAGTCTATTCATGACATTGAGAACCCTCTTGATAATTATTGTTTCCAACATGCTAAGATTTACACATAGTTTCTTACTGAGGTTGCAGAATGATATTTGAATTGTTCTATGCAACAAATATTTCATCATGTTCCCCTACCTCATCTCCATTCTCACTATGTGGTGAGTTAGATTGTTGGGCTCCCTACACACAACACAATTTAAGAGATTGATTTGACACAATACCTTTGATTGAACTATTACGTAAGTTTTAAAATATTATAACAAACTTACCTCATTTTCATGACCACTAGCTAATATATCCCCTCGGTCTAGCATGTGTTTCCTTAGCCATTAGGAACCATTAAACAAAGTAAATTTTAAGTCCTCTCATGATGCTTCCTTTTGAAATTAGTGAACCTGCATTAACAAATATAACCAATTTTTTTAAAACTTATTAGATATAATAAAATCAAAAGTTTGACATGAATTTTCTAGGGAATACAAAATAATAAACATGAATTCATTGATACCAACCTAATGTATGTGCGAAGTGCTTTCATCCATAAATATGTCTTGGTCTTCATCTTGAGAGCAACTATCTTCAATGGCATTCATTGGTCCCTCAACAATATTATGAACTGGAAGTGGCTTTTCATCATTAAAGCCAGTGAAATGATCAATATAATATTATAATGTATTAAATAATATGTGTATTTATTTATCTTTAAGAGTACCAATTTGTTAATTATAATTTACCTCTTCTATGTAAACTCCATACTTCAATTTGTGGATACGAACCATTCACTGCTTCTTTAGTTTCCTATTTTGGCACCTCTTGCAAGTACAATATATCTTTTCATTGAAGCATTCTTTTGTCCCTTGTTTAGGTCTTGCTACTCATTCATTTGAATATTCAGATGTTGATGTACTATTTCCTTGAATGCATAATGTACTATCAACAGTAAGGCCAATTCTTGCAAATATATGTAATAAGGTTATATCAAGGCCATAGTTAGTATGTTTATATTTTTTTGATCATGTTTGCTTATTTGGTGTTCAATATAAGGCCATTAGTTCCACAAATAGGTTTCCTAATCAGAAATTTGGTCAACAATGGTCAATTAGGTCATAAAAGGCATTTAACTAGTGAAATATTCTTAAGTTGCGAGGAGTTGTTGCAAGAAGGGCATGTTCCATGATAGTGAAGGGATGTTTGAAAGGTGAAGATAAGTTTTGTAAGTAGTAATGCATGATGGTTGATCCTTGCATCTATGAGATCATAGGTGTGTGTGTGTGTGTGTGTGTGTGTGTGTGTGTGTGTGTGTGTGTGTGTGTGTGTGTGTGTGTGTGCATGCATGCACGTGTAACTAGTGTGTAGCAATGAGGAAGCTTGGAATACGAACCATGTCTCTATGTGGATTGTACTCCTATGAGGATAATGGTTATTATTCTATCACAAGGCAATGACCTTACTCATCTAACAAAGGGTAATATTTTTAATGCTTTGGTTGGCTGACAGATGATCATACCTTGCTGATGAATGTTAGTAATGTCAACACCCATAATTTTTATAATATACAAGAGGTCTTGTAGGAAGAGAATTAGCAATCTACCAACAAGAACTTAGAAAAAAATTGTAAATAAAACAATTAGTAAATATGCTACCTAGTCAAGGTTAGGTTAATGTTTTATATCATTAAAAATGATAATGTAGGAACAAAAAGAAACCAAAAGTACCTGGTCTGCCATTTTGTATAGATGTCAAGAATATATATAAATAGAAGGCTACAAAGAAAAGAGTATGGATGCCAATTAGGATCATTATATGAATAGGCATTTAAATATATGAAAATACATAATCCATTACAAAATAGCACTTACCCAAAATATTGGAAGAGGTACTTTTATATGTAAAATTTGCAATTTCAGCTTTCTAACAACCCTGCAGAAACTAGGCACTAGTTAAGAAGAGGGAATAAGTCTCTCAATCTTAAAATTATTGCTTAATTTTGATTCAAAACATAAAAAATATTTTACCTACTCAAACAAATTGTCATTTTATGTAATGGCAAATCATTCTTTGCTTTCTATATTGGAAAGTAGATATCCAACTCAGTAGATCAGATTAAAAAAATAATGCATGTAAGGAAGTTAAATTTACATTAACTATGGCTTCAAATTTGTTTCCAATAATACTGTAGCTTGCAATTCGTAACTAACTTATTGAAATATAAAATAGAAACCAAATATTTCTAGGTGTTGGATGGAAACGAATGCACATCTCTCTAGACCTTGCTCCAATAATTGACTGATTATTGGATTTGTCAATCACTATAAAATATATGCCATAAATTAAAATATAAAAAAAAAACCAAACATTTCTAGGTTTTGGATGGAAGAGAATGCACATCTCTCCAGACCCTACTCGAATAATTGACTAATACTTGGATTTGTCAAGATAATATTAGGTGTTAAAAGTAATGTACAAATGTGCAAAGATAGCTAAAACACAGGGACACCATCCATACCTTTACAAGAAGCTTGCAATGTCTGATTCTTTGGAATCATCTCCATTCCCAGTTTGATCAAGCCTAGGTTTAGGATTTTCATGCCCCATTTTAACCCCTTACCCAAAAAAATCATCAAAGCTTGCAAACATCAATTGTTTCCAATTAATTCTATATCGCCTCACCCATAGCTCACCGCTTCCCAAAACCCCTAGAAACATTCTTTCTAATTATATCAAACTTGAACACAATTCTATTGTGCTTTCTTATACCACTTTAATTTTGCATCTAATTCATATACTAAGCTCTCAGATTTTTAGTTTCGGTGAGCCAACCAGGGCAATTGTAACTTTCACGATTTCAGTTTAGGTAAGTCACAATTGATAATGACGTTAAGTATCAAATTAGCATTAGCATTATTAACTGGGATTAAAAGCATCTACCTATAAACAAAGGGTTCTACAAACCGCTCAGCCAAAAAAATGTATTTTGGGGAGATAGTTAGAAGCTTCCAGCCAAGAAAGTAAGAAACTTTTAGGAATTTCCAACTGAAACTTTTAGAAACTTCCAAAATGAAGCTGGTGCTTCTAATAATATAAAAATTGATTTTTATTCAATCAAGAATTATGTTTCTAATTGCTACAGCCAATTAAAAATAAGAAACAACTAGTATTAACAACCTTTAATTTTTGTCTTCTTCTCTTTTATGTCTATTGTCACAAAATCCACACTGCAATACAATTTTTCAGTTTTCTTCTGGAATCATGGACGATTTTAGTATTCAGTTTGAGGAGATGAGATTGTAGGAAACTATAAACATTTTTTTGTGTGTGTGTTTTTTGGTGACTTCATTATTGGAAATCTTTTATTTCAATGACCATAGTTTTTTCATCAGTGGATATAGTTGCAAACTTCTTGATCAAAATTTTGTGTTGGAGTTTTCACTTTGAGAGAAGATTAGAGGCTTTTAGTCTGTTTTTAGAAACATGGTGAGTTGTTCCTTGTTCCTTATTTTCTAAAACATGATAGGTTGCTATTGGGTTCCATAAGCTAGTTTGATATACATTGTTAAAAATCTATCATTTCAACCATTGTGACTTTTTCAACATTGAACAAAGTTGTAAACTTCTTGATCAAAATAAATTGCTGAAGACCTCATACTATGACCACATTACAAACATAATAGCTCTTTGGTCCCTGTTTCTAGAGACACGATGTTGTATTCTTTGATTCCATCCCTTGGACATTGTAAAAAGTCTTTATTTTAACCATTTAACCAAAATTCGAAACATGTCCATCAAAATTCACTAATTGCTTAATTAGATGTTAAGAGTTGATTACTACTTTACCCCATTTTCATTTTCTTTATGGTCTACAAACATGATGCATTGTGTATGGGTCCCTAAGCTCCTTTGGTTTAATGGATGTTGTGAAAAATCTTTGTGAAGAGAAGATTAATGAATTTATATCAATTTGGTCCCCTGGTCCACTATTTGTACAAATAGGGGGTGGTGGTCTTTGATTCTAGAAGTTTCTTTTATGTGATGGACATTATTAAAATTCTTTTATTTCAATTATTGTGGCATTTTCATTAGTGGAGAGAGTTGCAAACTTCTAGATCAAAATTCAATCCCGATAACTAAAATTTGATGTCAAATTACAAATGTACTCTTTGATCCGCTATTCCTATAGATAAAGTATTGTCCAGTGCTATAGACTACTTTGGATTGGTCAACAATATTTAATATGTTTCATTTTAATCTTCGTTACTTGTGTAGCACTAGCCAACTAAGTTATGTACTTCTAGATTTAAAATTACTGGTGAAGATCTGATATTGAAGAATGGTTGCAAATGTTATCATAATATAATCATAAAATAACCGTTGAATATCACATATTAAAGAAAGATTTGGAGATTTTATCATAGGATAGTATCTTTAATGTAATCTCTTTTTAATAGAGACATTGTGCACTGCACAGTTAATGCTAATGGAATGCTATAGATTTATATCTCATTCAACTAGGATTTATTATGTTTTGTTCTTGATTATGAGATATTGATTTATCTGCAACATTTGGATATTTCTAAGTAGACATGCAAGGTATCAATGGTAAAAGCATATCGAGTCTTAGTGGATGTAGAGCTATAGAGTAGATCCTCATGCACACCTCCGGCCTCATGGAAAACAAAGTGGGATACTGCCTAAATAGCATTATTTATTCCAATGAAGGTTCCAGAATCTTGGAGATAGAAGCTCTTAAAAAAAAATTAGTTCTTATAAAAATGGGAATTGTTGCAAGGAAAGAATTTCTCAATACAAATACAGTTTGGAGAAAAACACCGAAGTTTACTTTCACAAAATGGTTTGACATCATTCAACAAATTGATTGATATAATGATAAATGTTTTGCATGTGGGTTTTGCAAGCAACTTCAATTATATGAGGACATAAGCGAGTTGAGAAATATTTTCATAATAGATGTTTAGAGAACTAATAAAGGAACACATTTACTGTTATTCAACTGCATCAAATTTTTTTTGAGATAAACTGGTTTTTAGATTCCCCCATTATGTGTCCCATTTGTCTACAAGAAATCTCAATAGACTGTCTAACAAAATCAAGTTAAATATTACAACTGTCATTCCTTTATTTTTTTCTTTGTTTTGATTAACTTATCACTGCACTTATTGTGATGTTTTCTTTTGTTTGTATTCACCGAATGAATTGAAGCTTAGATTTTCAGCCCACATAAAATAAAGAAGTGTGAGAAGAGTGTTAGAATAAATTGAAAGACTCCATGTTACCATATCTATCATCACTGAGGATAAGGGTCCATCCTCCAAATTCTAGATTGGACATTTTCTTTTCAAAAGAAAATCCTCATTCATAGTTTTCATCATTTTACTTAATTAAAGAATGCTATCATCACTGAGGATAAGGGTCCATCCTCCAAATTCTAGATTGGGCATTTTCTTTTCAAAAGAAAATCCTCATTCATAGTTTTCATCATTTTACTTAATTAAAGAATGCGAGAGCTTATACACTAGGATGGTTTGAGGATATTAAAAGATAAAACCAATTAATGGTAGATTGAGTGACCGCGGAAATTAATAAATTAAATTGAAAAATGTTTTCCTTGTAATCTTGATACAAGTAAACACCTATGCAAATGCCGTATCAATTAAAGATGCAGAAGAAATTTCAACCAACTATAGTGATAACGGAAATGTTAAGCTCTCAAAGGTACTGCTTGCCATTGTTGAACACAGAATACAATTGACCAAAAAGGTAAACCTACGTGCGGATGCAGTTTTTTTTTCACCCTTCCTAGCCCTTGTCACATTTAAAAACTTTACATTCTAAATTTTGTAGATGGGTTTAATATTTCCCCTGAAACTTATCTTAATTGGGATGAACGATTTGTCCTGAAATCTGTATAAATTGGGATGAACGATTTGTCTTGAAGTCTATGCAAATTGGGATGAATGATTTTGAAAATTGCATGTATTTGCCTAGAGGATAGACTTTTACATTTCCGAAACGGTAAAAATAAATGACACAAGGGGATTTCACTCATACGTAGGAAGCCCAAGATCAAATCCTTAGAAGGTATGAGGCTGCCCACAACTCGGTGAACATCCTCATAGCGATGCTGATGTTTTTACCCACGCATTGGATTTTTCATTATACCTTGGTCAACTAGGGTGTCAATCCAACAACCTCGTCTGAGCATGCTGGGAGATAGACCCACAATGCTCTAAAGGAAGCTAAATTCACAAGTTGGGTGTTCTCTCAAAACTTTTCTGAATGAAGCTAAATTCACAAGATGGGTGTTCTGTCAAAACTTTTCTTTGGCTCATTAAATATATAATGGTGACGAAGTAGTGTGTTGAGCTGTAAACCGAAGCCTTCCATCAAAAACATAAATCAGAAAGAGGAAAGATTACAAAGTGATGGAACAGGAAATCAGGCTTATCTTCAAACAGAACACGCACAGTTTAATCATTGTCGATCATTCGGGGAACGAATCCTCATTTCCATCCGTACAGGAAAAAAACAATTACCCAAGCAATTTATTTAAAAGCCTAACAATAAAAAAAATGAAATAGACATCTATAAGAAAGATGAGGTTGAAACTATTCTAAGTGGAAAACAATGATAAACGAAGCCCTTAATCTCTTGAGATATGGTTTTATCTATATATGCACAGGCCTTACCTGAGTGCGAGTCCTTAAGCTTTCTTCATATCAGGAAAAGCGTTGAAATGCTGAAAATATCACATTTGCAAACTGAATGAGAACCCAAAAATCAGAAAACTTGTACTCAATTTGGCTCTCCACCGACTACATCCATTAATGGTGCTGTAAAAGGTAGACAACTATTTCACACCTATTGCAATGCTTGAGGGATAAATGGTAAAGAACAATGTCAAATTAGGGCAAAACATTGTAAAACCTACAATCTCACTACTACAGGGTAATATATTTTAAGACCATTCTTAAAGACAAAAATCTTTTATTGTCTTTAATGTTTTCGTTTCTTTATTTTATTATTTGTCTTATTATTGATATTTCTATTTTAACATTTCATTTGTTACAAGTAGGAAACCAAATCAGTCGAAGGCATTTGGGCTCTCGATTTTCAAGAGGCAGAAACCCTCATAACCGAGGTAATCTTTGCTCTGCTCCGTCTGCTCGCTACTCACAACAAGTACTCCAAAGAGAATGCCCACAATAGGTATTTCGTAAAGAAGGATGGATTGATATGGTCGGGCTTAACCGACACACTCGAAGCCATACACTGTGGGACCACTTATTCCGCAACACTTCTCTCTTTTCCATTAGTTCCGTCTACATCTGCCCTCGTCTGACATTTAACAGTCACGGTCACTGCAACTTCTAGGCCAACCAGTTATCACTCACACTCCATTCATAATTTAAAGCTGGCGATTATGTTTGAATTTGAATCTCAAGTCAGTGTCTCCTGCCCAGGCCACTCACGATACATTTGCCGGACTCAGTTCTATTAAATATTTTCTCTTGACTCGCTTCACTTGTCGAAACATAATGCTGCTTTGATGTTTTTTCTTTCTCTATTTTTGCATAGAAATAGAGAGAGCCATCAGCTTCAGAAACCATTTGAGGCTACGATCTCCAATGGTTAAATCCAATGCCTTGAACAAAACGTTGACAGAGGAAGAAGGAAAAGTTGAGAGAGATTTAGGCATTTTGAGAAAGAATGATTCTTCACCGTTTTAGGCTGAGTGGATCTTTGATTTTATATTTATTGTGTTGTTACCTCGTAGGGAAACAAGAATCAATTTTCTAAAGCTGTAAATAGTTATCAGCAAAAAAGAGAGGGCACTCATCCACATCAAAAATAACTCTTTTACTAGAAACAATTTTTTTCCCAATACTACCTATTTCCTACTTTTTAGCAATGACTCCGGAATGCCATGGAGACTTTAAATGGTAAAGAAAAGGCTTAAGCACTAAAATGGAGACTTTAAATGGGAAAGAAAAGGCTTAAGCACTAAAGGATTACAAAATAATGTGTATATAAGACGTTGTTATGTTTCATTCCCAAACTCATTACAGTTGCATGACTTGTTCACAGAAAAATTGTTTATGCTATGGAGTTTCACAGATAGTTTGTTTTTGAATATATGAACAAAGGAATATTCTTCGTGACAGTTCATTGTTGTGAAGAACATGTCAATACAGGGTTTTCCGTGTATCATAACATAACATAGTCCCATTAACATCAATTGGGTCTTCCAGGTGCATTACTCTGTCATTTGACAAGTTGAACAGCGTCTTGTACATAAAAGCAACCACTTTGCAAAATTGAAAATTATAAAATGTTTAATTTTAAAATTATTAAGATACATGTTTTGGTCAAAAAAGGCTTTCTACTTATTAAGTTGGAGTCCTATGGATGCCTTTTTTAGGAAATTTGTAAGTTGAGTGGTCCTATGGATTTTATAATTTGTTTCACTTTAAAGTTTCAGCTCTCAAATTTACTAAAATTTTTTCTAAAAGTTATTTTATGATAAATACTTTTTTAGTTTTAAAGTGTCAGTTCCCTAAACTAGTGGGGCTATTTCTAGTTCCACCCCATTTTCATGTGCTTCCTAAAAATACAGGCTCCTATTATGGAGGAAAAGATTCTAATTAATCTTGTAGCGCATCAAAAAATTCCTATGGGACCTCTTATACCTACGTGAAAAATAGATCTGTAGCCCCCCCCCTCATGGGACCCCTGCCTTAGTATTTTCTATAGGCTATACATCTATTTAAACAAATCTATCTCCATCTCTTTAATTTTTGTTTTTTATAATATCATCACAATTACTTTTCATTGGTGTGAGAAAAATAATTTATATTATAATTATTTGTTCACAAAGTCAATATACAAGTTTCAAAATTATAATAATTCATATTTAATTATAATATTAGTAATATAGATATGTGCAAATTTTACTTTTTTATTTACCTATAAAACATACAAATTTATACTTGTACACAAATAGGCATAATATTCTTAAATAAGCGTATATTATAATTATAAATTTCTTTTTTTATATTTAGCTATAGAACCTAAGTACAAATAAAGATTTATTATTATTATGTTCTTTGATGAATTATTATTATAATTTATTAAGTTGTTGTAGATTGAAACCAAGACCTCCCACATAAGAGACTCACAATTAATCATTGTGTAAAGGCTATTGCCTTATAAATATCAAAAATTAATAGTATATAATTTTGATTAATAAAATTATTATATAAATAATTAGTTTTATTTTAAATCAAATCATATTTTCCTTAGTAAAATAATTAATGTTTTCACTCTTAAATTATCAATTTTCAAATTAATTATTTGATTTTCACTAAATTATTAAATTTTGCTTTCAGTTCATGCACCACATTCCACTTCTTGATCATCCCTTTCATGTAACGAATCCTTTTAGAGAACTGAAGCATCTTAGGATCCCTAAAGGTTGGAGCATTTATCCACCAATATTTTAAAAGCATGATAAAATTAGGATGCCTGAACCACATGTGTTCAAACTTAAAAGAACTAGCCCAATTAAGACATTGCAATATGTTGTTCTTTGATATCAATAACTAGACTAGAAAATGATCTGATACAGCAAAAGGTAAGATTTCAGATTTTAAATTAAAACTCAATAGCTTCCATGATTGTGAAAACAAGAACCTATCCAGTCTCTCAACAATTTCTAACAAACCAATATGTCAATTAGTCATGTATAATCCATTGTTAGGAGAAATTTCACTTAAGTTATTATCTTCTACAAATGAAGAAAAATCTTGGATAGTTCTAATGAGCAAAAAAATTCCCCCTTTCTTTTCAAACATTGATAGTAATGCATTGAAATCCCCACCTAATATAAAATTCATTTATCTTTCTTGCTGGATAAGATTCGTCAGTACAGCCCAAAGGTTCCTCTTATAATTTGTAGATGTGGGACCATATATGTTGAAGATAAGGAATTTCAAATCAAAGTGTTCAACTATCAGCAATTTCCAATTGGAATCTTGCCTAATAAGAATACCATGAATACTTTTAGCATTCCATAAAATTGCTAAACCCCTAGAGGCCCCATGCCCCTCTGCATGAACTGAATGACAATGCAAACTTATATGTTACTATACTTAAGTAAATTATATTAAATATTATGACTACATGCAAAAAATAAATTATATTAATTATTATTCTTTCATTACTTTTTCTCATGTTTATCCCATCTATGTTTTATCTTTTGTATGAAAATTTTGTGTTGTCTCCACCCTTACTAATCATTAATATATTCATCTAATATATGATGTTATACTCATATTAATTATGACATGAAAATCCTTGCATTGTGTTACTTAAGCCATTTTAGGCTAAAAAAGATGCATGCACAGTTACAAGGGCATTTCAAACAGGATAGTAGATATTGTTTCTCTATACCAGTCCCTCTATCTATCTCGTGACTATTGTGAATTTAATTCTCTCGCAATGGATACACTATTCACATTAAAATAGGTACAAGAAAGATGTCATTTTGGGGTGAACTTTTAATTGAGATTATAATTGATGATGAATGCAAAGCATAATTAAGACTAACACACATATTGTAGTGCTTTTGTAACCACCATTCTACATGGTGATAGAGACAAAGTGACAATCTTAGAATTGTATCAAAGTTTTTTCAAGAGACAAATCTTAATCAAAATGAATTTGGTTATGGATAATGTAGATGAAAATATATGCATTACTAAGAGAAGTGATTATGGAATGTGAGATCCGTTGGTGCCCAAATTGACTAGCTACAAATCCTATGAGTTTTCTTACTCAATCCTGGGATCTTCCAACTCAATTTGGCCAACAAACATGAATGATCCTCAAAGAAAAAAATCCCTCGCACTTTAGGCTCTTAAAGGATTAAAGGATTTTTATTGTAGGCTTCAATTGATTTATCTCAAGAGGGAAAGAGGTTCTTGAGATAAATCAAAACCGTGACCAAAATGCTTTTGGGATGCTTGATAAAAAAAAATGAGAGTATGAATGGTAATGATTCAATGATATTAATATGCATAAGGTAACAATCTTGACCAACTACAAAGGTATATGTCAATTTAAATGGAATAGGCAAGACTGGTCCCTTGTCCAATTGTGGACAAACAAATTCTTTCTTACATGGACTAACTATCATCAACCTTTTGGAGACAACATGCACAACTATCAAACACTAGCCAAGGAGAACTTAAAATATAAAACCCTAGTCTAAATGAATAGAACTTTAGCCAAAGAAGACTAATTAGATAAATATTGCATAGCATACAACTTTGATGATCAAGAGAATATATTACGTTAAATCTATCAAACGACAGTAAGGAATCCAAGAGGACAATATTTGATGCAAGTAATAGAAATTATTTTTTCCCAAATTGAGATGACAAGAATAATTTTTAAATTGCTTCAAAATAAGGAAGTACAATTATGTGATGTTCAATTTCAATACATACCTAAAACTATAAAATCATTTGTTCTTGATATGTCTATTATAGTCTAATGTTGTTCATCTTTTTGTATCTCTATTGCAAATAGTCTTGGCAATCTTTATAGAAAATGAAAGGATTCATACAAGCTTGAGACCATTGTGACTAGACTAACTATTAACTAAATACAACTAAATTAAATTAATTACAATGCAATTTAAACATCTTAAAATATTAATTACAAAGATTCAATTCATGAACACGATTCTTTTCAATAGTGACATCCTTTGATTTGAGAATTATATCTTTGATAATCAAATGGATTTTATAATGTTTCTTTGATTCTCATTTATTTTATTCAAAAAATATTCCCATGCTCTTGATCACCCAAGAAACAAATCCTACACAAAAAATAATATAGCAAGATAACTTATTTTAAAATAAATCAAAACCTTACCTCATATTTATGTTTATCCCAAATAATTTATTCATCCTTCCTAATATTTATTTGGACTTTAAACATGATTTAAAGATATATTTTCAAAATAAAAATTCACCCTAATGTTTACTCTTCTTATTAATTTATGGTAGGAAAGCAATATCCCTTAAACATTTCATTGTGAGGAGTGTATATTTCTAACCATGAAAATATATTCCTCATCTAAAGTTTTAACATAAAAATGAATTAGAATGTTCTCTTTAAAATACTCTAATACCCTCAAAGATATACCTTTTGCTTCAATTTTATTATTACCTTCAAATTTTATTTTAATGATAAATGCTAAGAGAAATGTATAAATGATATATAATATATGCACTTATACCTTTGAAATAAAAAATGTAGCATTAATATACCTCCCTAAATAATACATCGTTTCTTAATATTAGAGATTTAAAAATTAAATTCAAAAATAAATATTTGCTCACAAGTACTACTAAGTAATGTATAAAGGTCATTTTTCCTCACTATATATAAATATGCTAAGTTTTAGTTTAATGGTTTATGTTTATAATATTGCACTTTCATAAAGATCCAAAATATTTCCATTAATTTGATTGCTTGTTGTCATTTTTCAAAACTTTAATATCTTTATGAAATATTCAAAATAATGTGAAAATTAATTTGAAGATATTTTATAAAATTTCATTGCTTCAATGCTCATCTTTTATTTTGAAAATTGTAAAAATGAAATAAAGAAATGACAAAATATTTTTGATAAAATAATCTTCATATTAATATTTAAGAATCACTTTCCTTCTACTTACCTTTTCCTTAATTCAAGAGGTAGTGTGAAAATTCTTGTTGCAACCACTAATTATTAATCTCCTATTGCAAATGATTATTAAATTGCTGAAAAAATAATTCACATCTAAAACAAGTACAACTTAACCAATAAAATAAAGAAATAAATTCACAACATAAAGAACAAATTTTTTTTGGATAAATCATCCCTGAAAAAAACCCAAAAGGAAAACCAGTTCTATAGATGGAAAATATATTAACTTCAGCAAATCAAGAGATACAAAATTCCTTGCCTCTCACTAGAAAAATTTAGACAACCTCCCTCCTACTGATATTCCTCATTGCGATGCCCAATGCTATCACTATGCCCTTGCTTTGCTATCACTACAAATGCTTCTACAACTTGTGTTCCTATGTTATGTTCTCCAAATGCCCCCCTTGACCCCCCTTTTATACTACTTAACCAAGAGGTTTCTAGTTGCTTCTTGATCAAGGCAACCTAACCAAGAAGTTTCTAGTTGCTTCTTGATAACAATCTAACCAAGAAGTTTCTAGTTTCTTCTCGTTTAAAAAAACATAACCAAGAGGTTACTAGTTACTTCTAGAAGGAGTCAATTAATTAATAAATATTTTCTAATTAATCACATAAGGATGAACAACTTTCCAAGCTACCTAAAACTAATACTCTCTCTTAGGGAGGAAGTTGTTTTGCATGACACCCAACTTATCTTTGAAGAAGATGAATTTTTCCTTCCCCAATGCCTTAGTTAGAATGTCTGCTACTTGCTCCTTTGTAGATATGTACTGTAGATAAACAACCCCCCTTGTACACAATCTCTAATGAAGTGATATCTAATGTCTATATGTTTAGACCTATCATGAATTACTGGATTCTTAGAAAACTTGACACAACTCTAATTGTCATAGTGTATCGCAGTAGTTTCAAATTTTTGACCAAAAAAGGCTACTAACAACTTACGAAGCCATATAGATTCACATTTGGTCATGCTAGCTGCTATGTATTCTACTTTTTCTGAACTTGGAGCCACATATTTTTTCTTCTTGCTAAACCAAGATACAATGCCTAATCCCAAACTAAAACAACACCCTAAAGTGCTCCTTTTGTCTATTGTACTGTCTACCCAATCTACATCAGTATAGTTCATAAACAATAAAAGAAATTTAGTAATTGAATTTACTATTGGACTACCATAGAAGAACGACTTATCAGAGCACTAAATATCTTATCGAAGTAGTGAGAAAAGTCAAAAGTTAGCATTAGGTTAAAGCAAAGAAGATTGTTCTAGAGGTTTATACAAAAGGATGAAATCATGGTATTATGATTTTTGGAACTAGGTTTAGGTTTTTCATGACTCGTGCTATACTTAAGTGAAAGAAACGAGATAGGGTTTTTTTATCATGACTGGAAGAAGTGTGATTGGAAAAGGAAGCAGAGTAGAGGCTATTGACAAAACTGTGTAGAAGTAGTAAGTGAGTTACAATCAAGGTTGAAGGCATGATGGTCTATTATTATGCTAAAGAGCTTTAAGGGATTTGATATGGAAAGGAAGTGAAAATTATAGATAATTCTTTTTATGTTACCTTCTTGCCATTTTAATAGTTGAAATCCCTTGAAAGGGTGACCCTAACAGGTCTATTGTAAAACCTTTAATAGGGTAAAATTCTTAGATTATAGTGTTGAAATCCTTTAGAAAGGTTACTCCTAATAGAGTAAATATCATAATATATATAGCAGAAAATTCTTTGACAAGGTATATTTATAGTGTTTTGTAACCCTTAATCAAGCAAGCTCCTAACATAGCATATTTTGGAGAGTGTAGTATTTGGGAGCATTGTTCTCACATTGTGCTTTTCACCTAAAATAGGTTTCCATGAGATAATATTGGTATTACTATTATGTGTTTACTTTTATTATTCTATGTGGATGTTAATGCACATAATCGATAATAGTATTATAGGTATAATTGAATCTTATTGGTAAATAGTACTAAAAGTTGTAAGATCTGAAAATTAGTGATTACTGATTCACCCCCCTCTTAGTAATCAATCCTATACCTAAATAAGGTACTAATTAGATAAATATGTAGAAAAATATAAATAAAAGATAGAAACAAATTGACATTGAACAGAAAGTTGAAAATCCAAGAGGTAGATCCAAGTACTATCATATGGGCCAAATATTAGCACAAAATGCTAAGCCTCCTTTTATAGATGTCAAGTCTGACATATCTATTCAAATCCTATCAAGAGGGGAGGAGGTGAGATGAGGCATGCAATGGGAAATGGTAGGGAGGGAGATAGTTGATGTCTATCTTGACCAATCTCAGAAGGATAGCGGCTTGGGTGTATAAATAGTGGGCCTTCAAGGTGGGAAAGGAGTCTGTAATAGCAATTGAAGAGTAGTATGCCAAATAAGGGTATTTTTTTCATCCTTCAGCCAAGTTTTCAAAGCCACAAAGGTGGTGGAGGAACTAGATTAGGTCAAAGATTACTTACAATCTGAAAGGGTGGGAACCAAACTCAACCAAAATAACATTGTGGTGGGTAGATTTTTGGCATTTGATAATTTGATGGAGGAGAAAAATATGGATACTCTTGATCAAGGCCCAATCTAAGTCTAAAATGGAAGGCCCCCATATCACTGAACCATAGAGCGATGTAGGTCTAACTAAGGAATCCAAGAGGGTTAACATAGTTGGGGTATCCAAGAAGTGATGTCTAAAGAATTATCTCTCTAGCATGGCAAGGGAACCCAATGCTTTGCAAATCCAAAGCTAAATGGCTTGTCATAAGCTAAAATGGGGCCTAGAGAACTTAACCCCAAGGTATGTTTAAGATGAAGCAATCTCAATTTCTTGACCTTGGAAGTGGAAATGCAGATAAAAGGTCTCTAGACCGTTGAAGACCATAACATGTGTCTTCTCAATGTTCACAACTAGCTATCTCAAGTCACAAAAAGATGCAGAGAGAGAGAGAGAGAGAGAGAGAGAGAGAGAGAGAGAGAGAGAGAGAGAGAGAGAGAGAGAGAGGGAGGGAGGGAGACAATAATGTGGGAGAGAGATATACAGAGGAGTGAGAGGGTTTTAAACAAGTGATTGTAGAGGCTTTATATATTAAAAAGTTGTAAATGATTGTTACACCTTTAATAGTGATATTATATTATGTCAAGTTAGGCTTTCACACTCCATGCATAAATCCAAATCCTCTATATTCTCTATATCATTTATGCTTCCTCTTTGGGTTTATACTCCTCATCCATATCAAGCATAATTTCTTCCTCTTTTTTCCCTTTTATATATGCATTAAACAACCTATAAAAAACTTGATGTCATTTTATTTTTGTTTTTCTTTATTAATTTTTGAATGTGTAATGAGGTGACTATTCAAGATTGTTAATTATCTAAGTGATGACTTTTTACATATAATATTTTATTCATTCTCCCCAATTTCAATATTGGATGTGTTTTTAACAGATACATCTATGTATACCTCACACAATTTCTCTTCATTTATATATGGTGTAGGTCATTAGAGAAATCTATATATACCTCACACAATTTCTCTTCATTTACATACAATGTAGGTGATTAGAGAATTTTTTGTCCATATGGATGACTTGCATTATGAAATTTATTTCTCTATTGATAGATTCTCAAGTGTGGGAGAATGTGTTGTCTATGTGATGACTACCATTGAATTGTAGGGGTGTTCATATAGGTTACAATTATACATCGACATGAGAGAATAATTTTGCTCCAAGTTTATGCAATGAAAAACTAATCCAAAGAGTTTGTCCATGCATAATATGGCTTTCTTCACTAGCATAGGCTTATTAGTATAAGTGATTGAGGCATCCTTGAATTTATGGACATATTACATCTTCCTAATTATCTTCATATTAGTAGGTTACCAAGGGTAGATAATGTGGTGTTATGTAGTTAAAGTGTAATATATTTAGTGTGATATTTTGAGCATTATTCAATGGTTCATGTGACTTGGATGATATATTATACATGATTCTCATATGTGAGAATTATTTTTTGTCAATCTAGAATAGTGAAAAATTAAGTCAATTAGATCCCTTATACCAATAATTGACTTAATGTAACATATCTCTATATAGAACTCAAGTGGAAGGACTAAAAATGTTTATTCAACCAAAGCTTACCTTTTCAAATGATCATTAATATGATTTAAAGATAATGTAGGATAAATTTTTTTTTTCACATAGTAGACTTGTCTAATCCTAGTAAGAAAAAACATGCACACCTTCATTTTTATTATGCAAAAATCTATGAGTAATATTACGTATTAGATGAAAAAATGTGAATATTAAATCAATAGTTACTATCACAATCATTAAAATACATTCAAATATTTAATTCTTTCAATTGTACCATATATAATGTTAAGAAACATAAGCTGTATAGTAGAAAAATCTGCAAAGTTTACAAGATTAATAGGACATGTGAAAGGATACATAAATGTATATCACAACTTTCATTGAATTGCTTTTGCAAAATTTATCCAATCCACTCATTTTAAGGATAATGAAAAAATATCAAGCATTCTTGTTCCAAAAACTTATTCAAACACCATATTAATATTTTTTTCTTGATAGAAATTTGAGTTGTGAAACATAATAAAGAGAGTAAAAGGAATACGTTTTTATTGCTCTTTTACCATTGTAGATTAGGTACACAAGATTATGATTTATTAAAAACAACATATAGCTTAAGCAACACATTTCTATTGTTTGGAGCACTTAAAATCTGAATTAAAACAATTCACAAGAAACAAATAAATACTTTCTTCATTATAGTATTGTATTATTGTTAGAGTTAGCAAAACCTTTGAGGAAAAATGGAATGGCTAGAACAAAAGCTTGATATGATTTTGATTAGCATTGATCCTTCATATTATTGCAGAAGAGTTATTTTACAAAGAAGGTTATTCACATTACAAATGATTAACTTAGTAGAAACAAAAGAACTATGGAATCTAGATGAAGATGTTATATAACCCATACAACATTTATTAAGATATTGTATAATCCGCAAGGGCATATTTACAAAGGCTGCAGGTAGACTATCCATAAAGTTTACTATTGTAAGTCATTCAACGAGTATCGATTCAAAATTTTAGTGAGGCAAGGGAGCATGAGGCGTGGAACAAGTCCAAAAAATCAGTAGTCCAAATGTAATCTTCACTTATAATCTGCATTTTCATTCTTCGAAGAGCGTGCAATTTTAGTGATGTTGTTAGATTTATATATTAAACTCAACATTTTCAATCCACCAATGTATAAGGAAACATTAAACCTGCACCTTCTCATTTGATCTCGCAATGAAACCTACCTTTCCTAATGCAAAATTGGAATTCATTATGAAGTCAAGTAAAATCATCTTAAAAACAAGCCATCGGGGTCATTGGGCAGATCTTTATTTAGAACAATGAAGAATCATTCCTTCTCAAAACACCTAAATCTCTCTCAGCTTTTCCTTCTTCCTCTGTCCACGTTTTGTTCAAGGCATTGGGCTTAACCATTGGAGATCGTAGCCTCAAATGGCTTCTGAAGCTCATGGCTCTCTCTATTTCTATGCAACAATAGAGAAAGAAAAAGCATAAAAGCAGCATTCTGTTTCGGCAGGTGAAGCGAGTCAAGAGAAAATATTTAATAGAACTGAGCCCGACAAATGTATCGTGAATGGCCTGGGTGGGAGACACAGATTTGAAATTCAAATTCAAATGTAACCGCCAGCTTTAAATTATGAATGGAGTGTGAGTGATAACTGGATGGCGTAGAAGTTTCAGTGACCGTGACTGTTAAATGTCAGATGAGGGCAGATGCAAACGAAACTAACGGAAAAGAGAGAAGTGTTGCGGAATAAGTGGTCCCACATTGTATGACACACTCGAAGTCAAAGCTTCGAGTGTGCCGGTTAAGCCTGGCTGATTGATATGGTTTCTTTACGCCATAGTATATCCATATTCGAGTGTACTTCATTCTACGGTATATACTTCATTCTAGGGTACAATCCATTCTGTGTTAGATTGGCTTGGAAGGAAACTATGGCGGAAGCGAATGACAGTCAGTCATGTGTCAGTGGAACATATTAATCTTGTTATAGATCAAGGCAATGATAGTTTGTGAAATGTCTAAAATGGGATAAAAGTTCATGCATGTTTCCAGAACAATCGCTCTCTATGTGGAAAACTGAGTTAACCATCACAGGGCTGACAAAGATGCAAGAGTTTGTATCCATGTTGTGGTAGCGGCAGATGAGTTGTGAGAATGCCTGCAAACCCCATGGCATCTGCGCTGACATAATGATGGTTGTTCCTTCGGCTGTAGGTTGGGATTGAGATCGGCGACAGCCTGATTGAGCATTTCCAACTACGTGAAAGAGATTGGCGTCAATTTTTTCATGCAGCAACAATTTTTTTGGCATGTTTTTATATCCCAGCGTTTAAGCGTTTGATTGTGTAGTTATTCATTTCATCCTAGTTTTAGGGATTTTTAGATTCACTGGTATGAGATTATTATGAGAAAATAGAACATGCAAATTTCATTGATTATTTTCTTCTTAAAATGCCCTGTTTCATTTTTCTGGCTTCAAAGTCAGGGCTTTTTAAAATGGTTATGCTAAATTGTTGATGAAAAACAAATCAGAACTTTTACATTGAGATAAAAATAAATTTGATCCTGTTTATTTCTCTGTGCTGCTATATTCATAAAAGAGTTGGTTTTAGAGAGACGCCGCTTTTAGAAATCTACATCTTGGTCCTTTCCAAAGTATCAAACCTTGAGGCGATGGTAAAATTTTCTTTATGTAATAGTCTTTTAG